>JASJUZ010000387.1:0-600000 GCA_037159825.1 Tupiocoris notatus | reverse complement strand
CTTGTACAATTGAATGAACTGTCAGATAAGGGAATACGATCTCGAGTACCGCCGAGATGAAGCAGAATCTAGATTCTGAACTGATACAAAAAAAGACATTTCTAATCCTTGTAATACCCAAATACTCCGGCTTAAGTTCAATAATCATAAAGTACACGTTCATTGCACAGGGGTGGTATTTTTACCCAAAATCCTCAATTTCACTACTGTATTTAAACTACGGTATTTAAAATGCGTTTTGGTTTATTATAATAATAAACCATTGTAATCGCCCAAGAAAAAAAATTTTCTAACCCCCCCTCAAAATTTGATGTTTTACGTTTCAAGGCAATCCGAATATCCAATAAAAAATTTCTGTCCGTCCGCCGTACGCCGTTAGCAGTTTTCCGGCCAAACTGTAAGAGCTAAAAATTTGAAATTTTCACCAAAAATTAATCTCAGTCCTACGACGGCCCAATTCTTGAACCAAGTTGCTAGCTCAATTTTAAGGGTATTTTTGGGGGGTTTTGAGGGGGAGAAAATTCATATTTTCCAAGGTTTTTCAGAGAAATGTGTACGTGGTATCAAATTATATAGATTTTTGGACGCTGAATCGAATGAGACCATCGCCGGGTCGATAGCTTTATTGGTTCTCGAGTTATCGCAGCTTTTGTGAAAAATTTGGGAGATTTTCAGAAATTTGACACGAGAGTATAACTCGAGAGTTCTTGGAGCTATAAAAATCGTTCTATACTCATTGGAATGGTCGTTAAACACTCTCTCCAGCTGTATCGTTAGGCAACAGGTTTAGTTTTTAATTAGGAAATTAAGAAAAATAAAAATTATTAAAATTACAATAGTTGCTACGGATTTTTCTTCTATAGTTACCATCTGTTTTTCGGTGGGAACGTTCACAAATTTTCGGAATATTTAAAATGACAAATGGATGGGTCTTCTTAAATCAATATTGAAGCGAAATAATAATAAACCACTGTACAATCATTTGCAGCGTTTTTTAGTGTTTAAATGCATCTCCCTCTCAAACTTTTACAAATTCAATATTCTTCATTGCGTTGATTGAGAGTTCGTGGATGTTTTCTTCGTTGGTTGTATACACAGTTGCATAAGAAAAATTATAATCATTTTAGTCAGGCAAGTTCGGACAAACGAAAAATTTTAAAACAGAAAATAATTTGGTTTTTAGCAAAGAGCGGGGTAAAAAAATGCCGAGAATCAGTTGTACTATCGATTAGGTACTGAAGTTAACCGTATCTTTCCCGAAAACCTCGTATAATAGCTGAACGAGTAGTTAGATGCCTGATAGATAAACTTTCCGCCTCTATATAGTTGGGAATTTTATCACCGAGATAGAGAATGCGTTGAGAGCGTTGCCGAGAAAGAGTTGAGCATTTGTCATCCAAATGAACATGCCAAAACATGATGATAAAGGCGTGCAACTGCCGATTATATTTCTTCTACTGCCCTATTATCCGACCAAGCAGATATCGACTCACGGTATTATCACTTTGGGCGCCGTTTACTAGTGGGAACGTCATTAACGTCCTTGACTGCGTTTTTTCTCACTATCGTTCAACAGCACATTTTTTATGGCCCTGAATGCTTAGTAGAAAACGTTGATCCTCCGATTTTGGGTGAAGTCATCTCGATCATCATCAACAAGAGATATCAAGAAAACATTGATTCTGACAGCCATTATTGTCAAAATATTGATAAAATATGCCAGAAAATAGTTATCCAGTTCGTATTCGCTCCGAATCAAAATTATTTCCAATTATGAGGTTTGACTAAGCAGCTACATACTGACGCATTACTTCATGATGACTTGACGTGTTGCGACCAATTATACTTTGCCAATACGAAAGAAATATTCCATTTCTTTGTTTCCAAGTTTTTGATGAGCAATTTGACAATGCATAAATCCATTCCATTTTGCAAATTCATTTCTATATGCCGATTCATAGGTTTTTGCGATCATTAACATACTATTACAATCTCAATATTCTGACATTTATTCAGGCACAACAACTAAAGTACAATCATAATTATCTGCATTTAAATTACAATAACTTTTTCGAATACCATACAAAAATATCTATACTAAACAAATAATATCGAATCCATTATATAAGTTATATAAATTGGTGACATGATTTGGATTACTCTGGAAGAGCTCTATAATAGGTCATACGGAGTTCAATGACTTCCCCTTCCAATAACACGGCTCTAAAATAAAATCAATTTCGACCCTATGAGCTAGCGATACGACGGATCTGGTAAATCTACGTAAAAAGTAGGGCAACAATCGGTGGGTCGAATACCTGATGGCCTTGTCGGTGAATGGTGTAGTAGCTCCTGCTAGGGGGCCCACGACTACCATCAATCACGAACGTATTCAGCCCCGTGTGCACGTTGAACTATTAATCAAACTAAGTTTTTTCGTGTATTGCTCAAAAATAATGAATATTTAGGTAAACGAGGGTAAAGTTTTAGTGAACAACAAAATTCTGGAATCAAAATTATTGGTAAATTTCATCCGGAGGCCGTTTTGGGATATTTCTCGTTTTCAGTGAGGCGGTAACAGTTATAAAATCAAGGAAAGCTACTGAGGCCGCAACGTTAGTACACTACAACTTACTGTTATTGAAAAACTAGCCGGTATTACCAAAAATAGAAAAACTCACAAATTAAGTTAATAATGCCAAAGTACAGTATGTGAGCCTAACGATGAAAGCCAAGTTTTGTAAAATTAGATCATCTTTATAACGACGACAGTCAAAAACGTGTAATCAGCAGCTCTTGAGCGTCATTCACTCATCGTTACAAACGTTTAAAAAACTCCAGCATTCAATTATATTGATTTTGCTGCCAGTAGAAGATATTATGACGATGTATATCATTTTTTGACTACAGACGCACGGACAGACGGACACACAGACACTTGTTCAGAAAGTGTTTCTGAGTATAGTACTGTAGAAATTTATTCACCTCCGTTCCGAATTCGACTGTTCAGACGATCGCAATACTTCCATCTACTACGTTTACATAGAAATAAAATTTCGGAAAAAACTATAAGAACCCATACTGACTACTTCGACCGTAGCACCCTCAAGTGCTACATAAGCATCAAAATCATCCCATTTTTATTCGATTACAAGGCCGAGATCGTATTCAATACAGATCGTATGTTAAACTGTCATCAAGCGAATGAACCAATCTGTTGCAGGCCCTGGATTAGCATTTTTGGCGTATCCATCAGCTGTACTGCAACTACCGGGTGCTCCACTATGGTCTTGCCTTTTCTTTATCATGTTATTATTCATCGGTCTCGACAGCCAGGTCAGTATTTGTTCGAAAGAAATAGTTGTCGCAAGGTTGTGTCATTACTCGGTGAATCTACTGAACACAGTTAATTTTTGTTCATAGTTCTGTACGATGGAAGGATTTATCACTGCAATGGTCGATGAGTGGCCACAGCTTCTCAGGAGGAGGAAGGAACTATTCATTGGAATTGTGTGTATCCTGTCGTACCTCGTCGGGTTTTCTTGTATATCGCAGGTGAGATAGCACCTACGGGTTATAGATTGGTATTATCGGCATTAAGTCGGTCAACTGCATCGATTGCAATAAGAAGAAAAGGTTCAGGTTGATGTTGAGGAGAAACAGGACTCATTACTTACGCATAAATTGATGACCTTATGCTTATGTGTATCGATTCGCATTGCGAGAGATAGAACAAAACTGGGATCAGCATCCAATACAATTACCATGATAATTTTACTACCAATCGCACCAATTCACGTTCATGACGACTGGCGAGATATTTATCCTTTTCAAACATTCTTCAAGCTACTAAATAAATCTGTGTATATTTCTAACCAGCCTTAAAACAGGTGTGGTAAACATCTTACCTATGAAAATACTAAAATACGATTTTTATGATATGCTGAATTGTTGTAGGGTGGAATGTACGTGTTTCAAATACTGGATTCTTACGCAGTGAGCGGATTCTGCTTATTGTTCCTTATTTTCTTCGAATGCATTGCCATTTCATGGGCTTTCGGAGTGAACCGATTTTACGACGGAATCAAGGAAATGATTGGCTACTACCCATGGAACGGTTGGAAGGTTTGTTGGGTCTTCACAACACCGTTGATTTGCATTGTAAGTATTTACAATCGAGACATTTTTTAAATGTTTGAGGTTGAGAGGGGAGGACCAGGTGACTCATTCTTCGATCTTATATTCGCTTGCTGTGTAGTTAATCTCGTAAATGGTAATTGATATAATGACAATTAGGAATAATAAACCACTACGCTATTTGTTGCGGAGTCGTTTTAACAAACATGTTTCACATATCACACTTCTACTTTCTCCCAATGCTTTCAGGGTACTTTCATCTTCAATCTGGTCCAGTGGACACCAGTAAAATACTTGGACTACGAGTATCCTTGGTGGAGTCACGCGTTCGGATGGCTCACAGCGCTGTCATCTATGCTCTGCATTCCTGGGTACATGATTTGGAAGTGGTACACGACGCCGGGAGACTTTGACACGGCAAGTTTTTATTTTTTTTTTATAATTTTTTTCAAGCAGAATTAATGTTAACTCAACTGAATTCCTGAAATCATACACGAGGGTAAGAACGACTGCTAATCAAATCCTGCGATGCACCGAAATGAAGCACAGCGACTCTGAGAAAGTTACGACTTTTTTAGCACGATTTTCGTCACGTTTTTGATGTTTGTACTTTGTGAATAATTGGTAGTTCCGTGCATAATGAAATTTTTTTAACAAACTCGCGATCAATTCCACAGAGGTTTCGGCTTCTGGTGAGAATCGAAGACGATGTACCTGCATTGCGAAGGAAGATGAAGGAAAACGCATTGAGAAAAGAACTCAGCCACTTATGATCATCCAAATCCATTCGACGTAAATCTCGTCCCTAGATAATAAGTGTTTTGGTTCGTGACGCCAGATGAACACCTACGCATAGAGTCGAATAAACAGCTCAGTAGCTGATATCTGAGATGAAACTGCATTTTTTACCCTCCCTCACATTAACCGTTTCGTTGTAAGAGCTATACATTTTTCAATGCGAGTGTTCTTATAGTACATAAAATCTAGTTGTATACTTAGTTGAGTGCTAATGACGTTTTGTTGTCCAAAGTGCTGTACATTAGGAGGTGTACTTTTTTTTGAAAAAATACTAGATGCTGCCAATAAATAAACAGTTACCAGCTTTATCTTAGAGCTGTTGTCCCATGTGAAATTTTTTATGTTCTTTACGTCGGTAACGCTTTAGTTACTTATCATCACAATAGCTATTTTGTCCCCTTCTTTTTATACATGTTGTATGATAAAAAGTTGATATTTTGCGAAGGTTGGTGAACCTGCACATTTGTAAATAAAATCCCACCATGGAATTCCTTAGAATAGTGACCTCTAACTTACTTGTATAGTATAGCATAGTAGGTGTAAGTGAATATAGTTAAAAAATATGTTGCTAATAACAATAGTCTAGTCTACGATAAGCTTCATATATTTATGCAAAGCGCCATGACCTCTTTTTTGTTGAATGAAATCTTTTCAATAAGATCTCTACTTATAAATTATACATCATATCTGTAAGAAATCATATAATTTCTAATGGAGTGAATTTCGGCATAAGCACCTGAATAATTCAAAAAGCTTAGCCCCTATTTCTAATATTACATAAATACTACACTAATCTAAGTACCCATTATTATATGCAATCAAGAATCCACATGTATATTGTTTAGGATGTCATTATTGAAATAAAGCGGCTGTTTTCAAACAGTGTACCGTTTCCTTTTCAGCAGAATCACATAGACTCCATAAAATTATTAACAGTTCTTGTACACATGTGTACTCTGAGAAGGTAGTTCAAGAAGAAGAAATGACCAGAGATTAATAATAAGATATTCTCAAGTGAAAATGGATAATTCACATCGATTTTTATTCCAAATGTGATCATTAATCATTGAATTGAAGTAAAACATTGGAGGAATACTATTGAGGTCTCATTCTGATTGCCGAGCAGTTCAAGGATTTTTTCGGTGGGTCCTATTTACCTACTGCTCGGGAAGTATCCTACAACGATCCGAGTTTTGAGGATCCTCACAAGTAACACTTTAAGAGGAACTTTATCCAGCAAGACTCTGGGCTGAGCAGTGGCGTTCAGCCATTCTGCCGTCCCTTCGGCGATGCAACTAGAGGTGACTAGCCCGGCTGGTAATACCCAAAAAACCCGGCCTGACTCCTTTTCCTACCACTCCCCTAATGGCAAGCATGATTCTGATCTGCTTTTTACTTCCATGTTTATTTTCCACCCTGTTGCGAATCTGATTTGAGGACATTTGCTGATTCACATAGGGCTCTTTTAAAGTCGTACCGTCACCTCATGACGTAAATGCTGCCCCGTGCTTCGCGCTTGTCGGAAGGCTTTCGCCTATTGCACCTCTGGCTCATGAGCAAAGATTGAGGAGTACGGGGCGAAGAATTCGCCCCGTACTCCTCAATCTGAGGATACCTCACAGATGATACCTCACAACCAGTCCGCCTCCAGCTGCAAGAATTGAGTCCTACGTATTCTTTTGGCACGAACCGAAAATTCAAGGAGGAGACGAATCCACGGTCGCGGAAGGAGTCCTCATCCACCACTTATGGATTTTGTTTGTTAAAATTGATATCCATTTGTTCCCACCAGAAGCTAGGAAATTATAAGCCAACCACAGCAGGGCCCCGTCGCGGTCATTATTCCAATGCTTCAATCATAATTTGAAAATACCATCCACTTGAATAACTGACACAAACTATTGTCAACTTTTCGACCTATATAGGTGGTTAGGAAATTGTTAACAAGGAGCGAACTCCTTGGTCAAAATTGTAATTTTAAATACATTTATTTTTCACAATTACTTATTATAAGGATAAATCAATTACCTGACGATAGACGAAATGAGAATGTTTGACGAGCATTCAAACGAGTTTAGAAAGATTTTTATGGCTACACAAATGATCAAGTTATACCATCTAGCCTAATTTCTTAAACTCTTGAAAAATACCACATAAAACGTGCAATAACTCGAGAACCACTCACGCTATCAATCCCGCTAATGTCTTATCCAATTCAGAGAGAAAAATCCATAGACGTTATTATACCATGAATACGTTAATCTGAAAACCCTTGGTAAATACGAATCCCCCTAGAAACCTCCAAAATAAACTCTCAAAATTGAGATAGCTATTTCGTTTAGGAATTGAGCCATCGTCAGGCCAGGACTGATTTTTACTTCCATTTTTATGCTTTAAATGGAAGTATTGTGATCGTCCAAAAATTCGAATTCGAAAGAAATTTTCATAGTGCTGTACCTAGAAACGTTTCCTGAACAAATGTCCGTATGTCTGTGTGTCCGTCTGCCTGTGGTCAAAAAGTGAAAAAAATCTCTTAGGAAAATGCATGATACTCCATAAAATTGTCAGAAAATGTTGGCAAAATTGCCCGTTTCTAGATTTTCTAGATTTGTTCTGATAATGGCGAGTGAATGGCACCTGATTTTTGTAGCTTAGGTAACACACTGTACATTCGAGCTATTCGCTTATTCTTTGTGTTTAGAAATCCTCACTGTCCCCAAAAGTCAATGTATTTGAATGTTTAAGGTCGTGAAATGTTTTCTAGGCGGGTGAATGTCAATAGATTGATACCTTTAGATTCACATACTGTACTTCCGCGTCATCCAAATATAGTTTGTATTTAGAATGTTTAGGGACTGCCAAAATCAATATAATTATTAGAACGCTCAAGGTCTAGCAGATGACGATGGATTTGGATATTTGGCTCACACACCAACCCCTAGCTGGTTTTTCAGTAACAATTTATTGTCGATTATCAAAGTTGCGGCCTTCGTATGAGTTTCTTGATTTTATAATTGGTTATACCAGTTACCGAATCAAACGTGGAAGTACTGTGTGATGCACAACACTGGTTTAATTAAGCTCCTCTCAGATAAGGGGGAACTTCAAATTCAGATTCAGTGTCCTAAAAATCATCGCTCATTTGAACCTTTGCTCCAGAACTGAAATGATAGAATTAATAACATAACATGATCCAATTATACATACCCATTAATCACGCTTTCTTTTTTAAATAAGTCGACCGCTATTCATTATAGGGTAGGCACCCAAACATCGAAGAGGTGTCTTCGCTTCACCTACCTACCCATGTTTCACAAGATTGCATTCTCAACCGAACCACTTGCTCCAGCCCCCTCGCATGGGGTAGTGGTGAAAGCAACTGGGGCGAATTCAAGGGGTCGAAGCATATAATTTAAATCATACAGCGGTACGCTATATAGTGGTCTACTTCCAAGGCCGACTTCAATAATAATTCTGCTTCATACCAGCCTCCTACTATCGCAACTCAAGACTTCGTTCCCAAGGTAGAACTACTACGGCAAAGCAACACACAGAAAGCCATCAGTCGGTCGAGGCCGTTGTTCCACGGACAATAGTGCAAACGATTAGTCTGTTACCTGCTCAACTTACGATATGTCACGAATGTTTGAAGTGGATATTAAAGCTAATTTCCCGCAACCCTATTGGTGGATGAAGTCTGGCAAATTTATTCTTGTCAGTATTGCGTTAATTACGTTCTCAGCACCGTTTTATTATTTCTGCCTCGACTCTGCCTCAACTGCTCATAAATTTTAATCATCCGGTGTTATAAATTCAACTAGCATTTAGCGTATTTGAAGTTTCCATCATTTTTACATAGAAAATGGAAGCGTTTTAATCGTTCAAAAAGTTGAATTCAGAACGGTGATGAATTAGCGGCAAAATTGATAGAGAAAACTTCAGAATGTGTTCTCCCTATGAATTTACATAATTAGCCGTTATCATATTTTAGATAACACACGGTACCTCCGGAATACAGGCGATAAATGTTCTTTCTATCGTAATACATGCGAAAATTTGTGATTTTAAACTCTCGAGGTCTCGAAATATTCGTTATGGCGGGTTGATTCGTATCGTTTCGGCCATTTACTGTATCTGAATCCAGGTGGTAAGGTGGTTGGGGGCATTTGTGCACCTCGCTAGTGCAGGACGAAGACCAGGTAGAAGAGGATTTCGATATTTCACAGAAGCCCACGAGAGTTAAGCTACCTACCTGAATGACCAAAAAGGGATTGGGACACGAACTCAATACCCACAATCACTTTTGCGTATAGCTATGCTGCATAGCTACACTGCAGGGTAAAACAAAAAAAAGTTATTCCGACACTACGTGGTAAAAATCATTTTTACATCCAATGGTAGACGCTACGTACATGGTATGAAAACAAAAACTAATTGGAGTCTACAAAGACGGCGACGATCAATAACTCTCCATAAAAACTGCGATAGCTCGAAAATCCTTAAAAATATCGCCACGGCTGTGGTCGCATATTTGAAATTCAGCGTGAAAAGTGCATCGATTTCTATACTCCAAATGCCCCATCATAACGAGTGTTGATAGTTTTTTATTTTTAGGCAAGTTCAATTTCAAATTTGGACACCACCCTTCTTTTTGGTATAGCTGATTATTTCTGCAGACTATCAAATTTTTTCACGAAAATTACAGCAATTCTAGTGCGAAGGGACATTTATACGTACAAACAGTTTTTTTTCTTCTTCTGGGATTCGATTCTCTGATGCATAAAATGTATTTTCTTCGTGTTTTCGGCCCAAAAGTCAATGGTCGACTTTTTCGGAGTGAGTCATTTTCTGCAAATATTCGCTAAAAAAAGATGATGAGTAACTGGAGTATAATCTTTCTTAGAGTTGTGTAAATGCGAATGGAAAATGCAGCGTTACTCAGTGAATCATAATGATACAACCGCTGTAAGGAGAAGCCGTTCAACCATTTGTGAACTCAGTGTCGATCAAAAATGGTTTATTTTTCATTCATTGACTTTCCTGTAATAACGTCGAACAGACGTACAGTTCAAATTCTGGATGTATTTTTTTATGCGCAATACTGAAATATTGGTGTGTACCCAACCAAAATAGGTACTCGTCTTGCGCTAGGTTCGCTTTCTATAACAGATGAACAAGTCAGCATTTTTCAAAACGAAAAACTTGGGTGGTAACATTGAGCGCAGATGAACCAAAGTGAACTAAGCCAATGATGCTGCAGCAGCTTACAACATTATTGTACACTTTTAAGATGCTCCATACAATGAAACTCAGGTAAGAATGTTCATCATCCTGGAGACGTTCGTTTTTGTGGGCATCCAATCCATCCGCAAACATTTGGCCATAGTAAAGTAATGTTGTGAAATCTGTCAGCAGTGTTCTTGCGATATCAGTTCAGAACCTCAACTTTCTCTGTTTAGACTTCATTCGTTCTCCTGCCGTTCTGATTTCGCTAGTGAGTGGATAGCCCCTGGTTCTCCACCTTTCCAGTTGCAGATAGTTCCCCCACTTTAGCGCATACCTCCGTTCTCTCCTATCTTTCAGGCGGCTCGTCGTGGCCAGATAACCTCCTCATCGTTATTAGCGAGACTAGTGTCAGCACAGTTGGCCTCCCAGTTTGCTCTAAACCCTCGAACAGTGTGGTTCGTTGCAAGTTTGTCCTTATCTGGTCATCACTGAATACTGATTCAACAGGTACACCAACCAGTGCTCAGCACAGTTATCTACTTTCCTCTGCAGAAAATGTCGCCATCTCAATCAGACCTTCAGGACTTGGCTCACAAGTTGAGGATCCATAGTATCAACGCAACTCAAGCATCGAATTCCGGGTAAGTTTGTTTATTTTGATGAAACCAATGCAGCAAGCATTTTAGATGTATCTGCTTGAATAAAAAATAGTTCGTCTCGACTTCAACGGTTTCTATTTCAAGTGGTGCAAGACGTCAAATCGTAACATGCCTCGTCATGTTGACTTGCTGTTTTATCAACTCAAATGAAGTTGTATAACGCGATCAACTGCTCACATAAACTTGTAGTTTATAGAGATAGAGTACATAGGTATGTACCGACTCAAAATGATCGACGACCCACAGATATATCTCATTTAAATAACTAACTATCCACTGGCAAACCTCACTACCTACCTGTTGCATCATCAGGTACGCAGGTACCAGGCCGGCCGGCGTTTAGCTCACCGGTAGGGGCCATCCTACGTCACAGTTCTCCATATTTCTACTCCATCTTCCTATGCACTTCAATTGTTCTGTTCAGCGCTGTAAAATAGAAACGATTCGTTTATCGTGTCGCTATCAAAATTATCCTAGGTATTCCATAATTTTGGTTTATTACTCAATAATAAACCATTGTAATCGCCCAAGAAAAAAAATTTTATAACCCCCCCTCAAAATTTGATGTTTTACGTTTCAAGGCATGTAGAATCCGAATATCCAATAAAAAAAATTCTGTCTGTCCGCCGTACGCCGTACGCCGTACGCCGTTAGCAGTTTTCCGGCCAAACTATAATAGCGAAATTCTTGAAATTTTCACCAAAAACCTATCTCGGTCCTACGACGGCACAATTCTTGAACGAACTTCCTAGCTCAATTTTAAGGGTATTTTGGGGGGGTTTTGAGGGGGAGAAAATTCATATTTTCCAAGGTTTTTCAGAAAAATGTGTACGTGGTATCAAATTATATAGATTTTTGGACGCTGAATCGAATGAGACCATCGCCGGGTCGATAGCTTCATTGGTTCTCGAGTTATCGCAGCTTTTGTGCCGAATTTGGAAGATTTTTAAAAATTTGACATTAGGGTATAACTCGAGAGTTTTTGGAGCTATAAAAATCGTTCTATACTCATTGGAATGGTCGTCAAACACTCTCTCCATCTGTATCGTTGGGCAATAAGATTAGGAAATTAAGAAAAATAAAAATGATTAAAATTACAATAGTTGCTACGGAGTTTTCCCCTATAGTTACCATCTGTTTTTCGGTGGGAATGTTCACAAATGTTCGGAATATTTAAATTGACAAATGGATAGTCTTCTTAAATCAATATTGAAGCGAAATAATAATAAACCACTGTACAATCATTTGCAGCGTTTTTTTTGCGTTAGCATCTGTTCCAAAATGCCGAAATAGTTTTTGTCTTCGAGTAATTAGGATCCAATTCGGGAGAGTTTGTCTATATGGATAAAAAACTCTTCCCTTAGGTTACTTTCTATGAAAAATTGCTACATCGCTATTGTGGAGCAGAGAGGAACCCTCGGCTACTGTTGTGTGTAAAATGAGTAATAATATATTTGAAAGATTACAAATTAATGCTGAATTTGTAATTAAAAAAATCGGAATCCAATAAACTTGTTTTTCAATGATTGTTTGGCAGCAAAAACACTCTAACGAAAATGATAAATCGTTCCGATGGTGTTGACATCATCAGTTGAAACATCAGTTTCAAAATCCAGATCAAAAAAAAAAAAAAACTAACTTCCTCTCGAAATTCAATGTTTTTAAGGATGTCGAATTCGAGGATAAAATATGGTATAGTCCACCAACGATGAAATTTTTCTCGAGGTTTGAAGCAGGTAATTTACCGTGTTCAAAACATCCAATTGAAATCCACATAATATTATGTATTTTTACTTGAATGTATGAAATACGAATTTCAATACGATTTTGAACGTCGAATCGAATTTGACCATTCACTTACAAAATCGACAGTTTTTTATTTTTATTAGTTTATAATAATGAAGTTGAAAGTGAAAGCTTATGTCATGAGAATAAGTAGAGTAGAATGATTGGAAGATGGACAATACATTACCCAGATTTACAATCACCATGCGCAGTTATAGTTACGCGGATTCCCAACTCCTTCCTATGGGTGGCGAAATAAATTTCATCACTGTCTGTGGTGTGCTCGATACGAATTATACTATTTATAATTGCTCTTCGTTTTCTACCTGCAATCTAAAATATTATATGTATTTCCAATTGGATAAAGTCCTTGGCTACTTTTACGCCTAATCGGGCGAGTGTACGTTCTAATACATCCACTGCTAGAGACCGCTGATATTCCTTACAGAATAATTAAAGCAGTTTTGTTACAATCATTATAATAGCGAATCTGCATATTTACCGGGGATGCTGGCGGATGGAAACTTTTACTACTATAGAGCTCAATTTGCTATGAGTCGATGGGCAGCAATTTCATTAATAGTTAATTATGTTTACGAGAAGGTCCGTTAATTTGAATTAGCATTCGGTTGAAAATCCATTGATCCATTGATGCGTGCTCATATACCTAATCATAACTTCAATCGGCTCAATATGTTAATTTTGAAAACGATGGTTTTTCTTGTAGTCACCCAACATCATGTGCCTCGATCGCCGAGGTTATGTCCGTTCTTTTCTTCAACACCATGAGGCTCGATCTCAAGCAGCCTCTTCATCCGTCCAGTGACAGATTCATCCTTTCCAAAGGTCACGCAGCCCCTATTCTCTACGCAGGTCGGTGATATTCACGTATTTTCTTTAGGTATATTATATTCGTCATGAATACAGTGGACATGCAATTATCAGCCAAGTTTATTATTTCGGCACAAAATAAATATTTATTTATTTTTCAATACAGATAAGTTCAATAGAAGTATAAAAGTTTTGGACGGATGCTAGATTTAGAATAGAATTACAATACTCGATAACGTCTTTGGGAGTGCATCCTTGGGAGCGGTATCTTGTTGATACAAAAGGGAGCAAGTTCGCCGACCTGTTCGTGAAAGAGGCGTGCGGGAAAGCTAGCTTTGCATTAGTATCTGGCTTGTATAAAACATATATAGCTATAATCTATGTCATGTCTAGTCTACAGCTAATTGCTGCATCTTTGACCCTCAGATTCCAAATTGACAATTAAATTTCATTGTCAACTTCCAAGTGTCTGTAGACATGATTTTTTTTATCCCAATAATAGTAATTATTATTCGTTTGGAAAAATATATATTGTACTGTACAAAGAAAAAGTTACAAAAAAAGATTAGGTACTTTTTTCAAGCCTGTATTGCAATTTTTTCTCTCCTGGATTTCAGTCACTCCCATGACTTGAAAAATGCGCTCTCTCTCAAGAGTTAACTAATTTAATTATTCGTTTTGTATCATATTCTAAATCAATAATTGGTTCATAATCTGAACATTGTATTCGTGGCATTTCTAGCTTGGGCTGAGGCTGGCCTTTTTCCTGCTTCTGAACTGCTCAACCTGAGGAAATTCGGTAACGACCTCGAGGGACACCCTACACCAAGGCTAAACTTTATCGATGTTGGTACTGGCTCTTTGGGTCAAGGCCTTTCTGTCGGTTGTGGTATGGCATACGTTGGAAAATACTACGACCAAGCATCTTACAGAGTGTATGTGCTTGTCGGAGATGGTGAGAGTGCAGAAGGTTCCATTTGGGAAGCTCTCAACTTCGCCAGCCATTACAAACTAGACAACCTTTGCGTAATTTTCGACATCAACCGTTTGGGACAGTCAGATCCAACATGTCTGCAACACGATATGGCCACATACAAGAAGAGAGTCGACGCTTTTGGCTTCAATTCTATTGTCGTTGACGGCCATGATGTTGGGGAACTCATCAAGGTGCGTATTTATAGTTTCAGCAGCTGTAATCAATTGCCTGCTCTAATTTTAGAACTGGCTGTTGCATGTAGTCTTAAACGTTATTCCTAACAGGCGTTTGATGAGGCTTCAGCAACAAAAGGAAAACCAACCGCTCTATTGATGAAATCTTACAAAGGCAAGCACTTTCCCAACATTGAAGACCTGGAAAATTGGCATGGCAAACCACTGGGTGCTGCAGCAAAGGGTGTGCTTGAAGTAAGTGTCCGCTGACTTTATTACCAATTTCATGTTCCCATAGAAATGTGGAACTCACGTAAGACTTCATTCATTAGTGAACCGTATTATTATAAGATCACCATGTTTTTGTTGTTTTATTGTAGAGGATCCTTGTTTTAACAGAATTCTATCTCTCGAAATATAAAAATGTTCTAGCACTTCATGTGGAATGTTGCAGTATCACCTCATGCAATTGATTTATGTTGTGATTCTGGAGTTCCTTCTACCAGCGACATGTTTCAAATTGTTGCCCCTACATAATATTGCAATTTATTTGAGAACCGCTCACAACACATCAATATGAGAGAATCTATGACAAGTTTTCTGAATATTTTGTTACAAATTTCCTAATTTTCAGCATCTGAACTCGTTGATCAGGAACAAGAACGTTTCGCTGAAACCAAAACCCATCACTGATGATGCTCCAAAAGTGAACATCTCGAACATCAAACTGTCAGCACCTCCAGATTACAAACCTGATGCTAAGATTGCTACACGGGCTGCTTATGGCAGTGCCATTGCGAAAATTGGCAAGAGCAATGCTCGTGTTATTGCCCTTGATGGTGACACCAAAAATTCTACATTCTCCGAAAAAATCAAGACTGTAAGTTATCTTATTTTCAACTAGTAGTTTATGAGGCTAGCTTCTTTCATGAAGAGAATCCACTGCTATTCAGGCCATCAGACTTATTCCCTTCTAGGGTACAGTGTCACTTGTTTGTAAACTTTGCTGCCAACATTGGAGTTCTCAAGTTGATGTAACAAAAACTTCATTGGTAAACTACAGGACACGTTTTAGGGAGGAGTGTGGTCGTATTATGCCCAATTCTAAATACATCCATTATGTGCATGCCAGCAAGGGTTTTTTTCATGTCTGTTACAGGCAAGCGTAGCTCAGTACATCGAATGCTTCATTGCTGAACAAAACCTTGTTGGTGTTGGAATGGGAGCCACTTGCAGAGACAGAACCGTTGCGTTTGTGTCAACTTTTGCCACCTTCTTTACCAGAGCATTCGATCAGGTTAGTACAATTTGTCTTCTCTAAACAGTTTATGTATACAGACCCAAAATGGGTTTCTCTAAGATCTTAATTTATACTGGAACGTTGAATGATATCCGATCATTCTATTGCGAATACGAATTATATACCAATCGCCATACCAAGTCGCTCAAAATTTCAAGAACATCTTGGAACAAAATGTGGTTGCAGCCTTTCACTACAAAAATTCGACTGAATCATGATCAACATCATTCAGTTGTCTCCAAAATGCATTTGAAAGTTCCATTTCGGGGAATATTAACTTTTCCATAAAAACGATGTTTTCTCTACCATGTGAAATGAGAAAAAATAATTGCTTACTTATAAATGGGGCCTGCTCAATGTGGAAATGGCATAAAAGCAACATTGCTATCATCTAGATAATCATTTATATACTATCATTTTCAATACAGTTTTGTAGGCTGTAGAAATGATTTTGAAAGCAAGTGGGGATTTCGAAGTTTTTGGTTCAGATTCATCTACTGCAGTTTCGATCGGACGGATGTGTTGATATTATGTATGATGTCACATACTCGTTCCCTACTAAGCTACCAGTTTCTACATAAATATTACACTTAGGCCTACTTTTTGTTGTAGATAAGAATGGGAGCAATTTCTCAATCGAACCTGAACTTTGTCGGATCTCATTGTGGAGCATCCATCGGTGAAGACGGACCCTCACAGATGGGTTTGGAGGATATTGCTTTGTTCCGAGCCATTCCAGGTACCTATGACCACTCCTGAAATTTCAGCTAATGGAGCTGTGAATAACAGCCAATTATTGTTCTTATGTTATAGCAGTGTTCAAACGTGCTTCTTTAGTGCTGTATGCGATTCAGGGGTAGGAGGAATTTTTGCCACCGGTACATGAAAAAAATTAAGCAAGTTAGGCAAAAAAAAGTAGGATAACAAGTTGTGCATTCCTAATTCCGCAACCAATTCTGTATGACGTTCATTTCAATTATTTCTTACCTTTTCGAATATTTACCAATTCAAGAGTACTCACAGACAGAACCGATGTCAATTTTTCTTCTTCTTAGAAAGTCAGTGAATATTTCAATTTCTGATCATGTATGGTGGCTAAGATTTGTAATTGCTGAACATTGGTTAATTACCAAAACATTTGTGAGGCTTGAATGTTCCAGGTTGCCCTGGTGTCTTGGCTATTTTGTCTCAACACCGTGGGAACACAATTACCAATATACAGATCTTAATATGCTCTTTTTTAGTACAATATCTATAGTAATAGCTCCTAGTAGCTCCAGCAATAGCCATGATTATACTCTATGAATGCGTTCGATTGATTTCAGGATCGACAGTTATATACCCAAGTGATGCTGTTAGTACAGAAAGAGCTGTTGAGCTTGTGGCAAACACCAAGGGAATCTGTTACATCAGAACGTCCCGTCCAAATACACCCATCATCTATGATGCTAACACGAAATTTGAGGTTAGTTATTATAACCTTCCGTAACACGTTTCATTTAAAAAAAGAAAACTTTCCAGTGAGCCAACCAGGTCAGTTCATTGACTGGGTATCAGTTGGCAGTTGGAGTTTCCTTCAAAATCTGGGTGCCAGGGCAACCTTAGTCATCTAAAAAAACTTCTGTGCCAAACTTGATTTTTTTGTGGTTTGCCTTCCAATTAACATTTCAAATACGGCAACAAGATCCTATCAGTTCTCACATGCAAAAACAATTTGTAACTCAATAGCCCTTAATGTTTGAATTAAGTCAAAACAGGTGACATTCTCACGCTTTATCACTCTTTCTTAGTCAAATAAACATCCAACTCCTTGTATCTTTTATTTCAGCTTGGCAAATCTCTTGTCTTGCGTCAGAGTAATACAGATAAGGCTTTGATTGTTACTGGTGGTGTTACTCTTCACGAAGCTCTGAAAGCTCATCAGCTGTTGGCTCAACAAGGCCTCAACGTTCGAGTGATTGACGTATTCACTGTGAAACCCCTCGATGTCAACGGGCTGAAAAGGAATGCTGCTGAATGTGATGGAAATGTTGTTGTTGTAGAAGACCATTACCATGCAGGTAAGATTATTTTCTTATTGGAAAGACTTGAGTAGGTAATTCACTATCGTGTTCTTGTGGAATACTTTTGTTCCTTTTCAAAGTATTGATTTGGTCCATTTCAAAGACTTGCAAACCAAACTAGTTAGTTGTTTCTTTTTTCCACCATATAATGAATATACCCATATAATCATGAATTTCTCAAGTTCCAAATAAAGGCAGAGTGTCCAAACTAACAAATGAAAAGTCGCTTGAAAAAGAGCTTCAGCTTGCAAAATAAACTTTTCTTAATCCAGTAATTTGTCTTTTCAGGTGGTATTGGAGAAGCTGTCAGCGGTTCGCTGGCTCAGAACATTTCCAAATTCATCCACATTGCCGTCACAGATGTACCTAGGTCTGGCCCCCCCGAGGTTTTACTTGCCCACTACAAACTTGATGCTCAAGGAATTGCTGATACAGTGAAATCAGCACTGGCGTAGTTTTGGTCTATTCACTGTGCCATAGAAATATGATGTTGATCGTTGATGAAATTGAGACTCTATCAAGAGCTGTGAAATATTTTTGCATATTAGTTTTGTTTTGTAATAAAGCGCATGGTTGAGATAGTGAAACAGTTTATGCAGAGTTGCCTAAATTTGCTGATACCTTCCAATGTATTCCATTCTAGAGTAGGTAGCGTTGAGCGCCGTTGTAACTAAAGCTGGCGATTTTGTGCGGCTCCCTCCCCTTAGTATAGTGTGTACTTGTATTGTTAATAAAATTCAATATAGTTTTCGACAAGGCTCGAATGTATGTCCTACGGAAATAGTCAGAACAAAATAGGCGACGAGGTGAACACCAAATCTGTTTAGTAGTAGCAGGGGTCGTTTGTGTACCGGTATTTGCTTTTGAAGATTTCCCTCGAGAAAGATGGAAAGATGAACATCATGTTTCACGCCATCAGTTATCCTTTTTTGTGTTTGCTGGCCCGGATCTTGGTGTCACCATGATTTCCCTAACAGGGTTACATCATATTTCAAGCTCAACTAAACGCCGCCCAATCAATTACAATTTGCCTATCGTTTCGAATTAGAACAGTAGGTACTAGGAAGGTAATCCAAAACAATAATTGCTCGTTATTACTTGAACACTTCTGGTTGAGTTGGTCACAGCGGAAGCTCTTGGAGAATTTTGTGCCTGTTAAAAATGGACTCCTCCACCTTTAACTCTGTCTAGGCTTTCTTAACTAAAGAAAGGACGATCGCACAGGTGGAAAAAAAGTTAGAATATGTTTTCGGCTCTTGTGTTAGTTATTATTTAAGCATAATTTACATTTCCTCATCAGAGAGTTACAAGATCATTAGGGAACAGAAGAATGAAGAAATCATCGAAATGATTTGCTGAAACAAAATAAACTAGTAGTCTCATTAAATTTTATTATTTTTAAAATCCGTGAACGTTCGAGGGTAAGGCAACCTTAACATCGAGAAATTTCAGTTCAGTTGTTGTTATCAAATATTAAATTTCATTTGACTGCGAGTAAAAAATGATGTTATTATTGTCAAAAATCTATAATAATTATTTGCTCATAGATCGGAAGTAATTTGTCTCATTTGAACGCCTGCAACTCATGTTAATGCTCAAGTTTGATACTTGATTTTTGTTGACTCGCATGTTTCTCCTCAGAAAAAAATGTAAGTAAATATACACTGTGAGTCGTGTGTAGTTATGTTCTTTGCTCTTTTTCATCAATTATGCTGATATCGATTTACACCTGGGGCCTGGTTAGTTAGTATTCCAAGCAACTAAAGCGTATTAAGCAGGATATCCTTGGTATGTTGTGTACGAACTTAGATATGTCGTTGCATAGTTAATTTCACTGGAACCCGTTTGAACACTTGATACCGTGCTCCCTCGAGCATTAAGTAGGTGCCTAAGAACCTATGGTTTTACTTTTTCTCGTCGTCACATCATTCATTGTGTTGAGAATTATTCAAAAAGCAGGTAACTTATTCTCCAATATCTTGTTGGCGGGCCGAGCACTTTCGAACGTTCAGGAATCCACAGGGCGTTGTGGAACCATTGCGTTCATCAAGGAAATAATCATGGCTAAAACCTCCTATTGTCATTAGAAAGAAATACTTGATAGAAAATGGATGCTCGCTTCGTTCACATCTCCATGAGCGAAAACATAAACTACTCATTCAACTCGACACGTGATCAGAAAATCACGATTCTCCATTTCTACTTATGTGAGGTAAAAGCCGAATGTTGTGGTGTTTTCAATAGTGTTATCCAAGTGTTTGTCCCGCTTGAGTTCTCGAGACGACGTACTTGATTGATGGTAGTAGTTGCGGGTAGAAACCGCGCTAATTGAACGCACGTATTCATTGATTTAGCGTCAATATTTTATTCGTTACGCTATTATATTATTTCTATAGAATACGATTAACACTCAATTTATGGTCAAAAAATTTAATTGCATCTCCGAGAATCGAACATGAGTACCAAAGATTGCTTTGGTATTGCGAGTCTTTAGACGTACAAACAGTATACTACCTACATCTTGCATCAATAAACAACGGGGGTTTAACGCTCACGGCTTTCACCAGTTTCAACTCTGCTCAAATGGGCGAAAATACTCGGCCCGTCATTAAAAATGTGATGTATGAGTCGCTTGGCTATTCGCTTTGCTCCCCTTAACACAAAAACGGACTAACGATTTAGTTTTAATTGGTGCATCATCTGGATGCTGGGCCTTAATTAGATTCACACGCAATGAAAAACCCTTCTTAAGAGACGAAAGTTTACAATTATCCAAAATCTGATAAAGCCATTGGTTGAAAACAAATCCTTCGTTGTTGATTTGGTTCCGTCGTTCATTTAATGAGAATATAAAATGAACACATGTATTCAAAATTTACAAATTAATGAACAATGTAATGTCCATTGTCCCTAGCTAAATCCGTTTGCATAATGTTTAACATATGATTCGAGTTTGACGTGTGTTAATTGAATGAGAATAGTTTTAGTGCATTTCGTGTTTTTGGAAAACTTAAACGTAAGAGGTTACTTTGTAAGATCTCGTCACCCCCTATTGGTCAACACAATCCGCCATCCACTTGGCGGTAACCATGAGAAACGTAGGATTCAACAAAGTATCCAAAACTACTACGTTCCAGTTTTCATAAAATACGAAATAATGCACTAAACATTCCCATTAATTTATCGTCCGTATTTTCAATATTTTTGGATTTGAATACGTATTGGAAAAGGAAAGTATTTTACTTCATTTTGTACAGAATCCTAAATTTGATAAATTGTCAACCATTTGCGTATTCCGAATGAACTTCGAACTCCGCTTTGTAATTCAATCATTGTCATAAATATTATCTCTTCTTGTTGACCCGTTGGGACCAGGAAATTCAGATAATCTTCACTCTTCTTCTTATAGAGGCATATATATAAAAGCACATCCCGCTATAACCATAGTTTTTGTGTCAGTAGATTCCTTGGTGGCGGCTCTACGAAGGTTAGAAGATGTAGTTACGCCATATCAAGCTTCCCCCCCCCCCATTTTTTGTATTCTAGATTTGGTTACGAAGTGAGATTATTTCTCAACTACTACCCAATTTAATACTCAACTGTTAGTACCAATTTTGAACCCAATACGACATAAGGTTGACATCGGTTTTACAGCAACAAATATCAGCAACAAGCCATACTAAATCGGTATAGGAAACGCATTCAAAGCATTATTGTTAGTTAGAAGTCTTGCAAAAGATACTGCTGACTCGTGTGTGGTCGGTTCCGATTTATTTGCACGTTTTCCAAGACAATGACAATGGGCATTCTCAACTCCATGAAACTTGAATCAGAATTTTTATAAATTTTATTAAGTACCTACCTATATTCTTTTGTAACCAGTGAAAGTGGCCTACTCGTGTCCGTTTATCTCTCTGTCAAAAAATAATACGGTTTTTAATACAAATCTGTGAGTGTAAGTGTTCATCCAGCGAATGTGCATTGTTGGACTAGTTGTATTACAAATAACACATAGCATTTCCATGTTATGAACGTTAAAATTCGTTTCTAGCTCATCTTCTACCACGGCCGAACGAAACGCTTACAAGAATCAAGCACGTATAGCAGCTCGTGAATTATATTTTATGTTTTTGATCGCACAAAATATTCCCACATGACAAACATTTCCAGTCATTTATCGAGATCCATATCCTGTATCAGGGGCTACCAACAATTGACTGGTCCATTTACTACAAAGCTTATCTCCAGCTAACCAATCGTTGTAGTCATATTTTTCATCAATTAACTAGGGTTTGAATTGAGTTACAACCCAAGTTCCCCGCCACCAGGGACAAAATATAATACAATACATACAATGCCATTGTTTAATGTAGGTATTTTTCAATACCCCGGATGAGTTGATCTGGATGAATTTGGATTTGAATGAAACGACTTTTCCTTGTAGGGAGCATTGTTTAAGTTGGACGGCAGCGGATACCACTAGACCCATTTTGGCATTGGTAGCATTAAAAATAACTATGAGATAGTTCGTGTAGGATTAAATCTTCCTAGGAAAAAACCAGGGGTTTGAGGGAAACTTAGAGAATTAATTTTGTGGCTTCCACAACAGCCGGATTGCCCACTATTTATAGGATCACCCTGATACAGAATTTTCACCTTACTCTACGAGTGATCGGAAGCGTCGCTCCTTTTCAATTTGATTATCTACAGGTAATTGTTATAAGGTGATAATTTTTTAACCAAAACATGGATGTACTGAGTGTTGTCTTCACACCGACTTGAACAATAAATTATGATCAATTACCGACACTAAAAATGACGAAAACAGAAAAATGTCTGATGAAAAGTAAGACACAAGCAATGTTAGGCATGTATAAAGAAATTCTATTATTATGATTACGCGTTCAAGGTAGAATATTTTCCTAATTCTATCAGTTCGGCCCTATGCCTCAGTAAAGGGAAAAGTTACAATAAAACGAGTACCGTTTGGCAAGCGCTTGTGTACTCTTTTCACTGATCCAGTCACTTCCTCTTCATTATTATCCAAAATTCACTTCAACTTATCTGGTAGAACGGAAAAGATTGGATTTTTTATCGTCATGAAGTGAGCATGGCAAGTGCTGCGTGGAGGCGTAAGACTAATGAGAACCGAATTATTGGTGTGTGATGAAAAGTTTCTCGTTAATCCGTGGAAAAAGTGGGTGCTGTTGTGAAAGCGCTCAGTTCAAACTTTTGGCTAGAACTAACCGCTCTATGCTTTCATTTACACCCTCAGAGTGAGTTGAAGTCGCGTGTTTCAATAATATAATAATACCATCATATTCGAGCATTGATTAATCGTATTGAAAAACTGAACTGAATCACTCGCTAGACAGCTGATACAGCATCCGTTAATGCGCCGATTAATTAGTGCTGTAACAGAAGCATAGCAGCTTGTAATTGGTGGTACCTAATTTATATGATTCTGCTCCTAGTTTGTTCAGCGAGGGTAAGCCAATCATTACTACACCACTTATTTTAAGAAGCCCTGAGAATATGACGAGAGCTTTGACAAACATGAATAAATCAAGATCAAGGGCTAATGGGGGAGTAGAGGTTGAGTTGAGGAACCACCGTAATTATATTCTATTGACTTGAAAAGCGGCTGCGATGCGAAAACTCGTAGTTTTCAGAGAAGAACATCTTTATGACTGAATCCATGATTCCCAGGTTTCTCAGTGAATCAAAAATCTACCAGAGATGTTACGTATATAGCAAGGAGCAGAGTTCATATTTATGAGTGATACAAAAACTGAATGGCATAGGTAGTAGGTATCACAGAAAATAAAATGGGTGTAAACTATGTAAATTATAAATGCCATTTCAACGTTATTGTCAATATTCCTTAAAAACGATAACTGATACTTGCTTGTTGGGATCAAGAAAATATAATCTAGATAAGTACGAGATCACAGGCTCTCTTATGAATTATATCAATAATTACTCATTAACATTAGTTCTTCCTACAAAGTACCTACACCAGATAAATAGCGATCATCTCAAGCATTTTCGATATAGTGATTTCTTTCAACCGTAAATTTTAAAAGCATGCGAGCGGAGCGACTCGATAACAACAAATAAATGCGCTGATTTCACCATTGAATCCGACTTCAATATGGAGTTATGGAGGAGGTTACTTGCGTATGGCGATATTTTTCAACGGCATTAATAACAACAACAACATCAACAATAAAGAGAACCTTTCAGACTTAACTTAGCGTAGGTACCGGTTTGTAAACAGGATACGATTGGACAGGAAGTAGTCTTGGCTACCTGAGTTCACGTACTTAGTAAGTATAAATAACAAGCAACAATAACATGAAAACCGATAAAATTTTAAGAAAACAGACGTAACAAACTGTATTCATATAACAATATAGTCCGATGATTCATCATTCATGATTTTAATTCAAATTATACCCACTAAAACGAACCACTACATTCAAAAGTCTAGGCAGTTGACGATAAAAGTAGATATGTTGAGTAGTTTGTATCCTCAGATTCTGTGAAAAATAGTACCTAGTCATTATCCTTGGAAAGCAGCTATGCGTCGTTATTATTTTTATTTATTTTTTTCTTAGGAAGAACTTGGTGTGTAACGCTTAGTGATTGCGAACAATAATATATGTTATTTTAATTTTGTATCGTTCAGAAAAATTTTCTTTGAACGTTCATAACAGAAAAAAGGGAGGGATGAAAAAATCTCAGTCATAGCAATGAAATTCTTGTGTGTTAATGCCAATGTAGTTTTCAGGGAGTAGGCATAAGGTAGGTATGTATAAGATAGCCTAATTTAGATTTTGTTTTCATGAGAAACAAGTTTCACTATTTCTGTATATTTTTAATTAATTTTTTTAACATGATCGTTTAGACATACCGGATAACGCTCATAATTTTGTATATTGATTGGAGTGAAAACATTTCTGAGGAAAAATCAGGATATAATTATATCGTACCTTCTTTCTCAAGAGAATTTTTTCCTTAGTAGAACCAGAACCGGTCGATAACATTGGCCTCGTTTTCTTAATAGGTATATCAAGAACAGATTTTTCATGAAGTGAGTCTGATGTGCTTATCGTCAATTTAAAACGGTTTCTGCAACCGATCCTGTTCACCCACGACGAGTGCCTTCAATATCCATCCCAAAAAATGGGACACTCGATCGTGCTCTTCGCAGTCCATCTTGTCGACACCCGTTACCTAAAGCTAAAACTATGGAGGATTTTCAAGATTACCGTTGCCTTCAAACGTACGCACTAGTTATTTACCGCTATGACAAACTTTTTTCCACCATGGATACAACTGAATTGTACAATTGTACTGAATTACAATTGGGCAATTAAAAATGTTGCTTAGAGATATATCCGGTACAACAACTGGTCTCACTGAAGGCGGTACCTACCAGGGAGTACAAACCTAGTAAAGGAATATTTAATGCAATTTGGAATTTTTTCAATGAAATTGAGTGAAATAAATATAATTTGTACGGCTTAATTTCTAACTTTTCCTAAAGTGTTTTTATTGTATATTGTCCAATCGTGATTCCAATATTATTTATTATTCTTATCCGATGATTTTACCTATGAAAGCTCAACGAGAACTTTACAATAGTTCATAATGGAAGCAATAGATTTATGCGATGTCAGTCGTAAAAATGGGGGACAATTTGGGTTTTTCTTGCAGTTTTATTATTTTTACCACTCAGTTTTTTCTTCGAGGTCCGTAACTACTCTTCGTTATTCACTAGCTACCATAATTATTGGAAGAATGAATTACATATAGCGACAAAGAAATTCAACTGCCGAGTCTTTTGGAACTTGCTCTGAGTTAATAAATTGAATGGAATAGAATAGAACAGTTCGTGAGGCGACTTCGCGAAGGATGCTTCTCAAGTCTTAAATTGGACGCGCTCTCAAATTTGAATAAAGTCTCAAACATGAACACGTGCGTATAAATGTGATAGGATATAGTCAATACCTACATAACGTTCCGGTAAAAACATAACATTGCAAGCGAGCTATACAACAATATTATAGTTACATAAATTTATGTTACAGTTTACATGTGAACGTTTCATTCCATCATATATATAAATACGCAAACTCGTATTGTTTTCAATTTTACAGTTTTTACAAGCATAACATTTAATACGGTCTATAGTTATGTAAGTCAAAAGAAGATGATATGTGGCAGAAAACCGAAGGATAGTTACAATTTATTGGCTACATTGTTTTGCAGCTAGTTAGTTATTGATAAGGCCACGCAGGAAGCTAGGCATCAGCGATTCCACGTAGCAGCTCTATCTTATTATTCTGAAAAAAAGAAAGAATTGACACATAATGAAACTTCAGTGCTGTGTACTCAAAGCGAATCTTCTCAACCGAATGAACGCGGAAATGAAAAAAGGAATTACCTATCTAGTGATTGCATCGAAAATAAATTACACGTAGTTTTATGATTGCCAGACATTAACGAATCCAAAAGAAAACGGAAGGAAGGGAAATTGTAGAGAACTAAGATAGTAACTAAAATTATAAATAAAATACTCAGCGTAGGCACATGCATTATTGAGTTCACAATAAATTCATAGATAGAGGGTATTACGTTACGGGCCCTCATTGACACAAATATACGCTCAATATTTTTAGCTATCATTTCTTGCAAAATATCTCCTCGGACCCCTCAGACTTGACGAAGATATTGCACAATATTCCAGCGCTGATTGATCTCCCGATGGATATCTCCGCGTTGTAAAAACGGTTCAATAGCGTCTTTCTTTTTTGGTTACAAGCTAGGTACGTTTATATGAAGAAAATACCGCTGCAAAAGATTGCACAGTGGTTAATTATTCGATTGCTTCCACCATGATTTGAAATTATCATCCCCTACCCAAGCCAACCCAAAATATTATTCAATAATAAAACATTGTTATCGCCCAAGAAAAAAAAAGTATAACCTTATCCCATAAAAAATGTCTATCCGTCCGCCTTCATCACTTCTTTGAGGAAACTAAAAGACTAACATGCTTGAAATGTACGCCAAAAATCATTCTTGGGCCAGCGACGGCTCAGTTCTTTAACCAAATCACAACCTTAATTTTAAGGGTATTATTTAGGGGATTAACGGGATATAAGTCCTAAAAGCTTTTGAGCGGAATTTAGAGTGTATAAAAAAATTTAGCACGAAAGTTAGCTCAAGAATTTTTGGAGCTATAAAAACCTTTCTATACCTGATGGAAATGTCGTCAAACACTCTCTTCAGCAGTACCGTTAGGCGATTAATGTGACTTTAAATTAAGTAGTTCAGAAAAATAGGAATACTGAAAACTTACAGAGTGGTTTTGGTTATTTATCATAGCAAGTCGATGGTCTTTTCAAATCCTTATTGAAGCAAAGGAATAATAAACCACTATGCAATCTTTTGCAACGTTTTTCACCTATAACAACACAAAGGAGGAAATTGCAATTTCAGATATTTTCCTTTCCCTTATTACTTCCTTTAAAGTGAAATTAATTGACTACTGATACAGCTGACAAGAGTCTTCGACGAGCATTCCTACAACAATAGACCGATTTTGATAACACCGCAAATGATCAAGTCATACCATCTTGCCGAATTTCTCAAAATCTCGAAAATTCCTCATAAAAGCTGCTATAACTCGAGAATCTTTGTAATGAAGTTAATGATCTCGCTATGGTCTCATTCGATTCAGCGTTTAAAGAAATCTATGGAATTATTTCAGAATCCCACCTCCCCAAAAACTCTCCAAAATACCTTTAAAAATGAGGTTGTAGTTTGGCTAAAGAATTCATTCTTCGATGTAAATTTCATCTCTACCACTGAGTTGAGGGCAAGGTTATTTTATTGAATAGAAGAATATAAAAGTGACCTAGGACAATATTGGGGTGCGTGAGAAAAGTGTTGGCCTAAGGTCCGACGGATGTTTCCCAGGTGCATGGATATGGGCTAAGAAGATTGAGGCGAAATTTCTTGAGGAAAAACATGGTGTATGACTTGAATCTTTCTTATTCTATTATGCGAAACAATTGTATTGTTGTTTACTGTTTTAAATGGCCTTTTATTCAACTTTGGTTCAGTGAGATCACTTTTGCGAATGGATAGATAAGCCGAACGTTTCCATCTAGGTTACAAAACATTGCTACCAATCAACATGATTAGAAATTGATAAACATGGGCAAACTCCAAGTTTCATCCCAGTTTCAAACCACTTAATTTTAATCTATCCCGTAGAGGTGCAGTAGAAGAAACTGTTTGACGAGTGTCGAAGAACGTTGCAATGGCGGGGACAAGAACGATTTTGATTGCTTTATAAATCTTGTGTTATATAATCAGAGGGTGTTTTTCACAAGCATGAAACTTGCTCATATTGCGATAACTCATTAACCGTTGGAGCTATTGACTTCACTATGATCCCAATCGATTCAGCGACCGCAATATTATATACCCATGAAGTTCAGGTAAAATATAACAGAGAACAGAATTGTTTCAGGATTGTTTGTTTTTGTTCGTTGTTATTGTTTTTTCCTGTTGTGTTGTTTTTGCAATTGTTTCGGATTTTTTTCTCTAAATGCTACACTATAAGATATCAAATTTGAAAAGTGGAATCGTTTTTCTTGGACGAACACAATGGTTCATTATTGAATAATAAACCAAAACTACGATTTACGAGCTAAAGAAAATTAATCTGAGCCATGTTTTGAAAGGTTTCATTAATCTTATCACGGTGAACTACTGGGATAACATCTCATTCAGGCATTGAATGCAGCAATACTATGCATTTCTATGTATTTCTCTTATGTACTGGGTACTTAATCAAATTTAGAAAGTGGCTATAGTTCATGCAATTCACATTAAATACAATTTGTTTTCTAAGATGCATTTGTGCAGTAGGTATCTATCATTAGCGACAAATCATACTGAAGAGAGGATTTCTTGCCGTGCTACATTGAGATGTACTTTCCTCACATAAGTACTCAACGTCAGATGTCGAATAACTTCACTACATTAGCGGTTTTAGGTTTCTACGCCAAAAACCGAGTAGCTAGCTCTATTGTCATGGTTCTTTAGATTCTATGCAACAGGTACCATCAGTTGCAACCCGTCACTCTCACTACGAGGGCCTCGGTTCAAATTCTAAACAATGTTTTGATTATAAGTTCATATAATTTTATTATACCTTTCATATTTTCACATTCACAGTTTTTGGAAACGTTTTCGCGGTTATTAGTTTGTCTAAGTCCAAACGTGTTTCTTTGTTTGACTCATAATTCACTGCAAGCCGTGTGTTTAAAATACCCCATGCCAGCGACAAAACCAAGAAGAAATGAAAATTTTAATGGGGACTTGATAGAGTCTATTCGCAGTGCCGAAGTGATGCTGTGATAAGCCGATGTACTGTATACTAAGGAGTAGTTTCACTAGATAACTTGTTAAGTTGGTAACGTAGCGCAATATTGATATGCTCACGAACATGCGCTTGGAAAACTCGAAATCGAATCCCATGGGACTATTGTTGTTCCATCCTCCAAGTAGAACTGGCGAATCTGTTTTTTTGGTTTTATTTTGATGTAAAAACGTGAAACTTAGTCGACTTTTGATCGAAGTGTCGAATTAAACTGGTGACTGCTTTTTCTCTCGGAGTAAAAAAAAATGTCAACTATTTCCTTCCATAATAATTAATGTTATCTCCATTTTCCTATCATTTATCATTATTATTATTATTCGTTCGTATATTATTCCCAATTATTTTTCCAATTTTTGGTTTTTCTTTTGTAGCGATTTTGAACTGACGGACTGGTGAGAGCGTTATGTAGTGCAATATAAGGGGTGAAAGTTGCAACCGAAATGACGGCCTCTGTAGAATGTCAGCGTTTTAATAACAACACCTCAGAACACACTGCAAATCCAACAAACCTATGTTCTTATAATAATGTACGCTTCAAAATATAGGAATAATGTTAGGGAATATTGCAAATTAAGGCTGTAAATAAATAACCTATTACATATAATTTATCTTTTCCTTGTCGTCGCATTTCTTGATGTCCGGGGGTTGCAACTCATTCTCCTATTCTTTATTGGCTGGAATGAGTCGTCTGGTTTTTCTCCCCCTCACAACCCCCGGATAAAGTTCATACCGGATATGTACGACAGAAAAAAGTGTTTTCTATTCCGTTCAAGTTCACATAATTGATGGAAGTATTTTTGCCGTCCGCAACTCTAATTCGGAACGAAGGTGAGCTTGGAAGAAAGTTTTGTAGTACAATACCTATCCAGAAACCCTTTCTGTATCCTTTCTGTAATAAAAATTACAGAACTCGTCTATCTGCGGGAAAAATTGGGCGAATTCGACAAAATTTTCCGAACGTATGTCACCAGTAAACGGGCAAAACTAAGATTTTTGAATAACATGCAGTACTGAGTCGACAGCGTTTTTTTTTTCCAATTCGATTTCTATAGCCCACGAGTATTAATATATTTGTATACGCTCTAGAACTTGAAATATATTTTTATTTATGACAATAATTTTAAAACGCTCGATTTTTATCGTTGAGCTCACAAACAGTACATTTCCCATTACAATCGCTATTCTCTTGTTACGTTTATTCTATTTGATTTTCACAGGTCACTAAAATCAATATAATTTGAAAACGAACGTCGTAATTTACACTTCTCCTTTTTTTACCTTCCGCATAATTTCTTATTCTGGGTTTCCTGGCTTGAAAAATGGTCATATCTTTACAGCCCTCCTTTGCAAGATCTCTTCAAATCAATAGAATAAATAAATGTCATCGTTGGCTTAGCCTTCCCTCCCCTTATTAAGCATAACGATTTTATGTCACGATTATTGGCTCGATTATGAATGATTAAAAAAAAAGAGAATGCAGAACTCTTGCGTCCATTGCTTGGCAATTACATAATTTACATTTAGAACTTCACACGTCTACACTGCTCCCACAAATGGACTGATTACCCTATATTTCTAGGAGTTGAGCACGATGAGCAGAAATTATCCTAGTAACCTTTCAATGTATTGTATTGTATCAATTTCTTGATTTTATGATTGGAAATGCCTCATGGTCAGTTTTAGTTTTTGGGGAGGGAGATATTAGGATTTTGACGTGCATAGAAGAAAACATGAAATGTAAAAACTTGTGACTTTTTCCCATTTGTATAAGGAGGTATCAGATAAGTTCCGACTGAAGTCACTCCCTACTGAATCGGTTTCCTTTTTGAACTGAATGTTCTGTTGTACCAGCAGTTCCGACAAACGAAGTTTGCACAGGCAGATAGGCAAAATCGCTTTCATAATAAACGCTTCAATTAACCCAAATACCATCAATAGATAACATCTTTTGATCCTCATTTATCCTCTTTTATGAGGCTTCATCAATTTCTCCGGCATGCAGTATAATGGCAGTAAAAGGTGATAAAACAAATATCTAAATTCTTCATTTGTCCACTATAAACAAAAATACTCAAATTCAACCCACATTTTGTACTTTAGTGCCTTCATAATCCCCATCATGATCGATAATCCTCGTGTTTAAGTCTACCACAATAACAATAACAATAACAATAACAATAACAATAAAAACTCAGCTGTTCGTATTGATTTTACTTCAGGAAATAAGAGCACTTCAATTTTTCAATAACTTATCCTCTACTCGGAACATTTACTTGACTGTAGAAAGAAAGAGAGAGGCAGAGAGAGAGAGGAGACAGAGAGAGAGAAACAGAAAAAAAGGATAAAAAAAAGACATAGAATGAAAAAAAAATATTATTACCTTTATGTTGCACGGATAATAGTGATTCTGTAATGGGGGAAGAACCAAGGCCCTCAAGTAACTTTCTAGATCGGGTTGGCATATCAGGTAGAAGAGGCATTGCATGAGGTGTACTGTAGTCGGCTATGGGAGAGAAGTCAATTAACCTTTCATAAACTCCAGAAGTGTAGTCATCTGTGCGAAAAGTTGAAGCTATTCTGTCCATTGAACGATCTTCAGCGGATCTGTGACTGACGTATTCACCCGCATTTTCTCTTCCGATCAAGTCGTCAATGGATTTCAGAACACTGGACATTGCGTAATCACCACCCAACGCTTGGGTATTTCCTGTGGGAACGAAACCTGCAATACACAAAGATTTTTTTATTCTGATGAATACGTGAACGAATCAACAATCTAAATGAGCTATGCAGTTTACTTGCAGTTTATTGAATTGAATTACCATATGAACAATCTATCAATAATCAGTTCAGCCAATGGTGCATATTTTCCGTATTGTTCTATAATTCTGTTTGTTAGGGCTTGAACATCAGTTTAATCCCTAGTACGTCAAGTAAAATTCTGTAACTTGGTTTAAACTTGTGCTGAATTACTAACGAATTGAACAGCTTCAGTTTGAATAGTTATAGTAGGAAAGGAAGGAACTTTTCTTGAATACCTACAACGATCCGGATTACACGGTTATCAATTCAGCGACCCCCATGGCTGTTGTTTATGAAAAACTGATTCATCGGATGTGACCATAGATTAAATCGTTCTCCTACTTGAGGAACATGAGCAGCACTCGTGAACTGTGGGTGGACCATATTATGACATACCTAACAGAACAAAAATTTGGCATCGAATGGAAAAAACCTGATTTACTCACTACTGCATTCGATGTGATCGTTTCATTATAGGAGTTATTAAGAACGAGATGCCGCGTGTGTGTTTGAATTTATTTCAATTGTTTTTATAGTTACTCAACTTTTATCCTAGTTTATTTTCTTCATTTCTAAACTGTTTATCGATTTCTCTGTTGCAAATAATAGCTAGTACTAGACGGGACAAGCGTACAAGATTCTATGAAAGCTTGGTGACGATGATTCATGGAAAAGAACTAGTCCTTTGAAGAGGAACCCAATCGAATTTTTGAAGTGTTCTTTGAACGATTGCAGGTATAATATCAAATGACTGGCTTGAACTGTTCACCGAAACTGATTAGAAAACCAGATTAAAATGAACAATTGGGGCCCAATACCAGTGCGATATATTTGCCCCGAATTGACGCTCGTTCCTAATAAAAACTGTTAACATTTGTTGAATGAACCGTGGGCATAGTGACCCACAAATTTACTGACTAGTCGAACTGCACCACGAGAAAGTAAGACATACGAGCCAATCAAAACCAATTTTAATTCAGTTTTCATTTGCGACCATTTGGACCAGCATTTTGCTCTGACGTTAATCGAATGAAGAGGCGAGATGTTCACATCATGGAGATCTCTCGTTCGCAGACGAGTCCTACCGGTACCGGACTAGACATTATTGAGCATGAATAGTATCCAATTTATTCCCTTTTAGTATTCAGCGCGCAAGCAATGCTAACAAATCGGCTTGGGAAGCAAGACACAGCTGAGCACCAGCGGGATTGTCGGCCGTTTGGTGGAATTTACTTGAACAATTGAACATTAAGCTTTAATGCGTTAAATATGAGCTGCGTTTTAGCAAATAGAGGTTGCGGCAGACTGCACTGCCTATTTTTTCAAACTAGAGGAAGCATTTGGCGCGTTTTGCGATCAATGTAAAGCTGGAATAGCTACGTGGAGTTCACCTGGCAACGCCATTTGAGCGGTTGTTTATAGAAATGTCTCGTTTTGATTGTTTTATGATCGTCAAATTTGATCTTCGGCTCGAAAATCCGGAGAACACAGGGCTGTCTCTCACTTCACTCTTGAAACCATAAAAGTAACGAGAAACATAAGGCAATATCACACTAACAATATACAGTCATGTACCAGTCAATTAATAGTGTTCCCCTTGCGGTGAAAAATGATTTTATTTTTATTTCATTGATGCCAGAGCCAGTCTCTAGCGAAATTACATGCTAGCTTGTGAGAAGGTTACTGACCCTCGAAATAAACGTAACTATATTGAATTTCAGTTCTCTATGCTGATATTTCAAAACCATGTCCACACCGCATCGTTCAACTGGAAAGCTAGATCATTGATGTATGCATGTCACCCCGTGGCACGGAACTTTTCTTTTACAAGTCGTTACAACGAATAGCTCCAAGTAGCTAGATACGTACAAATGGCTAACACTGGAAATCAGTGGATAACTTTTTGAAGCGGTAGATAGTGAACGTTTTTGGACTGTTTTTGGAACGATTTTTCCAGCTCGAAGTACATAAGTGTGAACTAGACTTTAGTAGGAATATATTGATTTGAACAGTTTAGCTTTCTCCCTGTTAGCGAGGCTATGAATTTAAGTATGATCAAGCTTTCTATAGAGTTCAGAGATACTTATGGTGTGGTGAAGATTGAAAGTGGTTTCTCGCAAAGAAAAACCACTTCGTTAGTAAAATTGAGTCGCTTTTATTTATTTAATTAGTTATAATTATCATTAACTTACAGGTGAGCCAACTATACAGTGAATCTACGATGATGGGTGGCTACAGAATGAACTTTAGTAGAACTATATTTTCATGAAAAATGGTAAGAAGATTCAGTCGATTTCTATTGTCTGGATCAGTTGCCCATCTAGAGAATTGCTACGAGTTCAACTCTAAGATATAAAAATGGATCGCATACGCTTCAGTACAAAGCTAAAGCTATGACTACAAAGCTATATGAGTAGAGTTAACGCGCTGGAGCAAGTTCGATTTTAAATTAAGCGCTGTTTCCTTCGGACGATTGGAATTCTGTTCAAATAATTTAGGCAGGTACCATCGGATCAAAATCAGCCTCGACGAGGGGAATACAACCTATGCATTATCGCCAAGAAAAACGATAATTTCGTAGCACATGCTCCCTAATTTAAGAACGTCTAAACTTAATGATCTTCACAAACAGTGGTCACTGTTTCGAAATTGTGGACGTTATTTATAGTCTTGCAGTGATTATTTCCACTTGTGAATAGCGATTGATTTCGACAACGCGCACGCACGCTCGCTGCGCTGCGATCAGTTAAGGAGGCAGAACAGAAAAATAACTATTTATAACCCATCATCGAGGAATCACCATATCCTATGAAAATTTGTATCAACCAAAAATGTGAACTGACCAAAAAGGAGGAGTGCCTGATATTAATTTGAAGCTGAGGAAAGAAGGCATCAACACTGTTGAGACTTGTTATATTGACGTATTGTGGTTTAGTATAGCGCGCGGACTGCGATTTAGACGTAGGTCTGAATTTTTATGGGAGGATTTTATCATTTAGAGCTGAATTATTCTTGCGGTGGCTGCCCGACATCAACGCAAAATTTGGACTAAGCGCAGTGATCTCGATTGAAATGGTGCTGCGATTAAATTCGGCCGTTAGGAAAAATTTAATCGCCGTATCACATGAAAATCGCCATTGAATTTTTAACTTTGCAAGCGGATTTTTCTTGAACGTCTCACTGGATAATCAAAGCAATTAAACCGTGAAAAGTTCATTTAATTTTCGAACGCGTTTCATTAAGCACAATTAAGTTCAGATTCCCGTTTTATCCGTGTGGTAATGAAAACAAATTTCCTTCTGCTCACGTTTGACAAATCAGAAAATGCGTAATTGCAATCCGCAGTACTGCAATGGCAGCACTGTCTGTAGTTTTCGTCAGAAGTTTATTGACAGCAGAGTACTACATTAAAAATCTTCTCTTTCTTGACGTCGCATTTTTTTATGTCCGGTGGATTGTGAGGGGGAGAGAAACCAGGCGATTCATGGATGTTCATTTTCTGGCCGAGTACCACAGCTGTGGACCCTATCCGAACGGGCGAAAGTACTCGGCCAGAAAATAAGCAATTGGAGAATGAGTTGCCTGGTTTCTCTCCCCCTCACAATCCACGTACCTACATTAAAAATGCATTTCGTCTAACGGTTCTGACGATAGGATCAATATTCGCAGGTTATTCGCTAGGAAAGGGAGATCACTATAGTGTCGTGTATACGTGAGTGAGAATGGAATAGGTGTAGGTAACGACTTCTTGTTATAATAACATCTTTGATTATAATATTAATGAATTTACATGCTGTCAACGAGAAAATAAAGTGTCATGAACAGAAAACCTTTCATCTGAACCTTATATCTAGTTTTGATTCCTGTTCCTGAGACTGCACTCCATTAAAAACATGGCACTTACCAATTTTGTCATCAGTCTAATCCTATAAGTTGGCTTTTGAAAAATCAAACTTGATTTTAAGATCTACCATGATTGCCCAGTAAAATGTTTATCTAGTCCAGAAGTGATTAAAAATAAAATATCTTGTTTATAGTTTCAAAACATTACGTTCTAGCAAAAAAATAAATGTCTGGAAAAACCGAAGAAAATTAAATTCTACGTCGAATGATCTCCGGAAGTGTAAATTCTATCCTTTCATACGTATGCAATGGGCAGTCGAATGGGCCCAGTACGCAGGAGCGCGCAATCGACATGCAATCTAATCGTCCACATAATTTCCAAGTAATGTACCTATCCATTTGTCAACAGTTTATGCGATGCTCAACCCTATCTGTAAAATATACTCGAAAAGATCCCATTTTTCAACTTTGGCCATATTTCTCATCCATTCAGGGCAGAAGAAATTAATAATGAAGTACCTATGTAATATTGATATATACATCATCAACTATCATTGTACCAAATTCGAACAAAATCGGAATCAAAAAGTTGTTCACAAAAAATCAAGGGGTAGTCTCTGTTGGAAAAATGTTAGAAAATTTAATTTAGAATCGCTAAAAATAAAACACAATGGATTTCTTTGTTTTCGAGCTATATTCAGGTAATGGTAAAAAAAAATGTTTTCACTTAACCCCTATTTTGTTTTGTTATTAAATAATAAACTATTTTAATCGACCATGAAAAATAAGTCTAACCTCCTCAAAATTTGATGTTCTACGTTTCAAGGCTTGCAGAATCCGAATATCCAATACAAAAAATTCTGTCTTTCTACCGTACGCCGTCTACACTTTTTTGACGAAACTATAAAAGCTACATTACTGAAATTTTCTCAAAAAAACAATCTTAGAAAGAATCCATTTTTTAACCAAATCGCTACCTCTATTTTGAGGGTATTTTTAGAGGTTTTTAAGGGGGAAAATTCACATTTTCATAGTTTTTAAAAAATAGTTGTATTTGTTACCAATTTCTATATAGGTTTTCAGACGCTAAATCGAATGAGACCATAACTGAGTTGATAATTTTAGTGGTTCACGGGTTCTCGCTGCTTTCGTGTAGAATTATGGAAATTTTCAAAAATTTGGTATAAGGTACAAGGCAAGAATTTCTAGAACTATAAGAATCGTTCTATACGCGTTGGAATGATCGTCCTATACTCTCTTCAGCTGTACCGTTAGACGAATCATTTAGTTTTCAATTTGAAAAATAAGGAAAAAAAGAATGATTAATACGACCATCGTTGCTACGGCGTTTCTCCTTATAATTACCAATATGTTTTTTGGTTGAAACGTTTGCAAAAAATGTTCACCCGGTTTCATCCAAACCACCCGGCCAGTTTTTCAATCCATCGTGTACCTCTCCTCCTCCTAGTTGTGTAGTTATATATTTATAGATGATAGATGTTTTACTTAAGTGATAAATTCATTCGATGCACTTAAGTGATATTCATATAGAGTTTATAGAATTTACATGGGTAGTGCTGAATTCTCAGCAAAAAAATTCAGCTCTTTTCTGACCAGTTTATGTGTTTCTGCCTGATAGCCATTTCTGAACACACATTCTCAACGATTGACTTCCACTAAGTAAGACTAGTAAGTAATTAAAAAGTGAGCTGAAGTGGGAATCCTATCTACGGTTACTGGTTTCCATATCGACAAAATCGCAGCGTTGTATTTTCTCCATCTGGTATGATAAGGCTCCTGCAATTTCTAGCTTTATCTCATTTCCTTTTTTTTTTCGTTATTTTACAGTGTAGTTAAATCGTTAATAACGACGTCATTGCTTAGTTCACACGAATGCGTTTAATTTTCTCATGATAGTTTTGTATCATGTGATTCGGGAAAACAGGATTGAGATGATTATCAACATTGTAGGAGCCACCGCGTCTCGTACTGGGCATCGTTAGCTGGCGTCAAAAAGTTTCATTTGTCTTGAAAAAAGAGCCGTTCGAATCACTTCCAAATTATTCCAATTAAAAAGTAATTAGATGGTTTTATCAATAATCTAAGAACACCCAGCAAGTAAGTGTATAAGATTCATAAGGTGCGGTAGATACGGTGGGTGTATATAGTGTATACTTTGGGAAGCTTACAAGTCTCTCTGGTGTGTGATGTCCTTTTTTTTATTGAACGCTAATCTGTAAAATATCGTGGTTGGTAAGTGACCCGATGCAAAAAAGAATTGTCAAACTAAAGAATACACTGTCATCGCTTGGAAATTGTACAATTTTACGAAGAGCCTTCCTCCTTTTGATGGACATGGTGTAGGTATTGCTTACAAAAAGTTACTTTCGAACAACATAAATGAGAAAATCAAAGTCGTTACCAACCCAATTCAGCACTCTCTCTCAGTCTAGCTAATCTCAGAAGTTCCTCATGCAATCGGGCATTCTCTTCTATTTGCTGTCTCCTTCGAGCGATTTCCGCTTTTATCTTGGCTTTCTTTTGTTCCCGACTCATTTGGTCTTCGTCCTCATCGCTTCCGTAAGGCGACGGTTGCCAAGATCTCGGTTTGTGATGTTTAGTCAAATCTCCAGAGCGGAGATCCAAGCTATCGCTGTACCGTCGCATATCGTACCTTCAAAACAAGAGATACCACGTTATAGATCCGCCAGTGACTGTTCAATTGTGCTCCTGAACCTTGACTGAGCTTCGAACCATCCGCGAAATTGTGTATGATTATTACTTTGACGATATTAATAGAGACGTCTGATTGAGTCACCATTTTTAAATAGAAGCTCTCCGTTTTGACGCTGGCCGTTTTGACGAACTGGGGCAAATTAAAACTAGCGTGTAAATTATTCTAGCTCAGAACGGAAGGTAATGGCATCTTCTTGATTTAATTAAATTCAGCTCGGTATGCAATACCTATAAGATTGATATAATTCAATAATAACGGCGCATAACTCTCCAAAATGTTGCTATTTTCTGTCCAATGAACGAATTGTGAAGGATCGTGCCTTCGAGACGCGTACGTTTCGTATGTTCATAACCCACGTTCATCCGTGACTATCCGTCCCTTGCTGAACGCTATTTAGACAACCAATACTTGTTTCCTGCATTGAATAACAATAATTTAAATTGCGAATAAACTTATAAATAGCCAACGATCCGAGCCTATTAGTTGGAAACAAGCATTAGCTATCTTCTGAATACTTGATTGGATTATTCATTGCCAATAAATTTAGCCGACGCTGTACAGATACAACATAAACCTATTGTACATAATGTAAGAAGGCAATGGGCGTTTTTTCCGTTAGTTATATAAACGCATTCATCGGAATCAATCGGTACCTGCAAGTTGTAAATTCAAGCAATGAGAGAGATCGCCACATAAATGTTTACAATTTGGTTTGGAGGATTGATACGCCAACTCATTCTATTGAATACTGATATTTTTTTTCAGATGTTGTTTCGAAGCGGTTATATGTAATCTGAAGACAGTGGAGAATTAAAACTATGTTAGAGTGCGTGCGTGCGTGCGTGCGTGGTCGTTCAAAAGTGAGTCAGTGAAAGTGATGTATTATAGGCTTTTTCAGTGGTCTGTCTGTTCCTAGTAATCCTATCTATTGATTTAGCAATTGATATTGTCAATGTTACGCGAGAAGTAAGGCCGGCCAAACTTGTTTGAATTCACTACATTTTTCTTGCCATTTATTCAGAATATCTTCGGGAATTATCTCTCGAATAAACAATCACATAAGGTAATTTAATTTTTGGATTGTTCCAAATGTGTTTATAATGATATGTTATCAATCTTTCAATTTTTATGCGTGCGCGATTCAGTAAAAGTTGACACTCTGACGTCAAAATTGAATATGTTTTCCCCTAGAACTCCCCTATTTCCTGTTTTTTCCTATTGGAGATTTTAAAAAATCTACTCAGCGCCACGTGATTGTTATACAAACGTGATACTTATGTGAGCCCCCACCAAAGCCACGTGCTTCATTTTCCTAATAATGGAGCTGTCCCGATCGATCTATGAAATTATAACACTTTCGATTTCCAAGAAAGTTTTAATAGCAAACTTTCCTTTTCTTATCAGGAAAGTTAATAATTGAGCTTGTTGGCAACGTATAATTTTCAAATAATAGTACTCTAGGTATCTGGCATTTTTAGCCTGTGAAATGATAATAATAATATTAATCTCGTGATTAAAGCTTAGGCTTGTTCACTTTTTGTATGAAAGTAGAACGCTCAACTATTCTATCTATCAAACATTAAGGATAGACGATGATTACACCAAGTTTTGACGTCCTCCCGTTCATCATAGACAGTTTCCTCTGGAAATAGTTTACTATTTACAAAACTGAGGGGTACATACTCTCAGATAATTAGAAGTTCGACCCATAGAATGATACGTTATTTTGTTGTGTTTCACCACAGATACGTATTTTTTAATACTGTTCATAATACAGATATTTTCCCCTTTATCACTTGCTCGAGTTAAGTGAAATTGTCCGTGTTGATTAGTTACCGACGGTGTAGGTTATTAAGCTACTCACTAGGGATGCTTTATCGTGCGCAGTTAACACGTAGCGCGACTTTGCATCACAAGTTCGATGTTTTCGACAAGCTACTGGTATAAAGGGTACGGCTACATTATCCTGATCTGCCGACGAAAACTATCAATTACTCAATCTGATGAAATGTTTTAAATTCCAAGACCCGATGTTGAATCCAGAAAAAATTCCCCCAAAATAGACCAGCATTATTTTTTTCAGTCTTACAGCATCTTGACATTTACCAACAAGTTGATGTTTCTGCGATGAAATTCGTACGTGAAAGCAAGGAAGCACTATACGATAAATTCATAACATTTTTTTTTCAGAATGCATTATTTAGGCGTGCACTTTATCGTATTGGTAGCATGCATTTGATTCCGAAGCCAGTCGCAAAGGTCCATGAACAATAAATTGGGCACAAACTCTATGTTCTCTATAAAATAAAATTATATGCCTGAGGATAAAAAAATCGAAGTTCGCTGATAGTCTATTCTAATTCAAGATATCATATTCGGACCATTATGTTATTTTAGTAACTTCAAAGTGAAAAGTTGGTGAGAATAATCTAAAAGTACACAATCCACAATATGAAATAACTTGGAACTATTCAGTGATGTCGTAAGTTGTATAGTTGCACCAGTTCCTGCTCATAATACGCGGTAGCTGCAACCCATTCTTACGCGTTCTCATTGTAGCGGCTAACATCAGTCCCTGATAGAATTATAATTGACTTTCCAAATTCCCTGTGGCGATCGCCCCCAATGTCGTATCCGGGAAAGAGTTGAGATTAGAAAACTTTTTCATGTAATTAGAACCATTTCCTGGCCGAGAATGCACGATTAACAAAGATATGCCTGTCACATTACCTCTATCATGTACATATCAAGCATGAAAATTACATGGCACTTAAATCAATGTACATTTGAACGTACCTAATAATATGTGTTCAACAAAGGATGTGAACGAAGCTTGTATTTTTTTCATCGTGCTGAGCGCACACAGTTCGACGTCAGTATATCGAAGTTAATATTTCCGAACGTGAGTATATAGTTATACCAAACAATGGCGACAAATATTCTTACATCTGAACTATTCAATCATTCGTGCATAAGTCCATTGTAGCATAACATAAATTTTAGCCGCTTGATAGAGCTCCCTCGATGAACTCAATTCGAGTCATTGTCTTTAACTTGGAGAGTTATAACTTCCTTCTTGTCCGTAACCTATCTCACGTGAAGTTATAACCTAATATATGGAGATTATTTCTCGCTTAGTTCAAATCCAACCAATCCCATGAAAATAAATTTTGTTTTTGGTTTTTCTTTCGAATAATCTCATGTTTTTCTACGAATTTTGTGAAAATTGGAACATTTTTCTATTAACAAAGAGAAATCTCACGAAATGTGTTGTCCAATAACGGCTAGTTTTGTGCATCCAGCGGGAAAATAATTCCTGAAAACGTCATTGAATTTGATTGTTTTTTAACGGCGATATATATAGACTCAAGTCATATTTCGACTACACACAGTGACACTAACTTGATCAGATAGCGTTTTTGAGTATAGGTATCGTATAATAAGGTGTACTATAAAAATCTTTTCGAATTCACCCCTTGCCCCGATTCCGACGTTGTGAACGATCCCAATAGATCCATTTACCATGTTAAGATGTAGTAAAAACAATAATTATTATGTCCAGAGGGTGTGAGGGGGAGGAAAACCAGGTGACTCATTCCCCGATTCTTTATTTGCAGGCCGAGAACTTTCGACCGTCAGGGCATCCTCGCCCTGAGGAGGCCCGAACGGGCGAAAGTGCTCGGCCAGCAAAAAAATAAAGAATCGGAGAATGAGTCGCCTGGTTTATCTCCCCCTCACACCCCCTGGACATAAAAAAATGCGACGACAAGGAAACAAGAATAATTATTAGGTATGAAAAAAATCTTTTTGGTCGATTTCCATCAGTATTAAGGATTAGCACTGAGATAATCTAGATCATATGCAAATCGCCATGCATTTAAAATTTGATCGTTTTGATTGTACTCGAAACGGTGATAAACGTTTTGCCTCACATTTTATTAGCTTCCAAATTCTCGTCGCTAAAACGTCTTTGTTCATTCACAAAGGTTACGAAAACGTGAAAAGATATTTCCTCAGGCATGGGCAGCTTTTAGAAATAGATAGGTACCTAAAAGAATCTGCGTTCATGTGATCCTTGTCCAGAACGCTGTTAATAGCAGTTTCTCGAAGGGCCCCTCCAGCAAAGGCGTAGGACGCAAGGTAAGGATGCGACGAGTCCCAATCAGGCAGTTTACCATCGTCGATTGACTCGTATTCAAACGATTTGTACGGAGTTTGTACAGACGGATGGGAGATTCCGTAGTAAGCCTAGGATAACAACAACGTATTAGACCTGCATTAACTTCCTAGCACCCATGATTAATTGGGAATATTTTATTCACAGCGCATAATTAGGTAGGCTGTGTACCTCATGGTTCCACGTCGCCCTGAAGATGCCCGAATGGGCGAAAGTGCTCGGCCAGCCATTAAAAACCTGGAGAATGAGTCGCCTAGTTTTTCTCCCCCTCACAACCCCTCTACTATAATTAGGTATGGTAAAATATATCCCATCTTCAAGCTGGATTATAAATTTCTTTCGGTTTGAGTTAGCAGACCGTATCTTTCAAGACTATCCTGGATTCTGAAAGACTCTTTTATATGAACTTTTTTATAGTTGAACCTCACCTTGTAACAAATTGATAGCCTCTAATGATAATTTCTCCTCAACCAATCTTTGCCCTCGTACTGATATAATTTTTGAACAGATGGAACAAATGTCTACTCTATTCAAAGTACTGGTTGGAGGTGGATATTATTTCTTCCGGCAAATCGGTGAATAATTTGTTCGGCATGCACTTCAACCAGAGCAATGTATTGTAACTATTCGATTGATTGAATGATTGAACCAGCTCAACTCACCCGGCCATACTGTGGGTCGATTCCATCCTTGAGTAGACCCGTTTCCATGTGAAGTTTAGGATCAGACAGTTGTCGCCGGTGTGTACGAAGCTTTCGCGTTCTCCCGATCCCCGAGTACACCATTTTTCTCTGGATGTCAAACCTGTTCTCAAAAACATTGCAGTGGCATTCAAAAATCAGTATGCCGAAATTTATCGTCGGTTTTCATTGTACATCAGGGTATTAAACAATTTAAAATGATAATCTCAAAGGAAAAAGTGAGAAGTTCTAGCAATGAGCAAATGGTATTGCCCAAGTAGTTATATTATACTTTGTGAAAACATTTTTTCTTTTATTAAAAATAAGTGGGGTTTCAATGGACACGTTAGACATTGAACCTATCAAAAGGATCGTACGCTTGAATTCAACAAAAAAATAAACTATTGGATTAATTTTAAAGTACTAATAAAAATGAAGAGCAATGGCAAGGTTCCATGAGCGCACTCGAAAGAAGAATCATTTTGACGATCTGTCAGGAATAGGCCACATGTAAAACATAGCCTACTCCATTGAAACGAAACAAAAGTAATAATAAAAATGTTTTAAACAAATAAAAAAATAAAATGAAATAAAAAAACATGCCCATTGCATTTCTTAGTACCTAAATAAAAAATTGAAAAAAGGAAACGAAAGGGTTCGTTGTTTGAAGACTGATCTGAAAGATGGAAATGTAAAATGGAAAATGTTTACCTATTTTTTGAGTTTCTCAACAGTTCCTTGTTTCTTTGGAGCAGTCGGTCAGTTTCCCATTCCATGCTCGAAAATCGGTTCGTACCTCTTTTATCGGCGAGCGAGCTTTTCACATCACCTCCCAGATGATCTTTGTACGATTGCAAAAGACGCTACAAAAATGTCACACTATCAAGCTTAGCGTCAGTGATGCATTAAGGAGCAATGTGGATTGTTTCAAAACAAGAGCGATGAGAAGGCAGCATCTATAGTTTTGACGCGATTACAATAACTTCTATTCCTTTGGAGGTCTCAAGTGGCGAACAACCTATCTAGACAAAACTTTCACCCCTCAATCGAATAAACCTACACAAGAGACAATAATTCGCTAATCAACGACAGCAATTTTTTTCTGTTGCACCTTATCGTTCGTTAAACATTTATGCAGAAGATCCCGAATACGCTACTAGAACTATGGGTAGTAAAAAGTTATCATCCACTCCAATTCGCTCGAATTCCTTGATATAGTTCCATGGCAAAAAAAGGGGTGGTATGCAATATTGGGTGCTATTTACTTCAGAGATATTTTTTAAAACGTCCACGGAAAATTGATGAAGTACTTAAATATCACGATTAAGTAGTTTCGTTATGTTCTAAGATCCAGAGGAAATTCGCATATGCGAGGAGACTAATCTACCATGACTCTGTTCGGGTACAACTAAAGGAATACACCCATGGCCTCGTAACACCTTAACTGCATAAAAAATGAGAAAGCTATCAGTTCTTTTAGCAAACACCGATTGACCTGGAGAACAGGATAATTAGTGAAAACAATCTGCGGATGATTAAAATCCACGAACAATGTAGAATCAGTTTAATAATTAATTGATGTATAACATGGATAATGAAACTATAACAAGATTGAAGTTGAGTAGCGTATAATTGAAACAATCATAGGTAAGTTTACAATATTTGTGAAGATGAAATACTTGATAGATATGATTACTCTATGGATAAGTACGCTCCAATGTATTGGTGCTGCGAGGAACTAACATATGGCTCGGAGTAAACGATGACTTTGAATTTACTCTCATTTTTAATCAAGACAAATGGTCATGGAAGGCTCGGTCGATTAAAAACCAGAAAGATAGGCTACTTTATTGCAACAAGGTAGAAAACAGAATGTAATTGATCTTATTATACTCCTAGTATCACAAACATGAATCGCTCGGTGAAACTGAAAATCTAGCATTCCATGAATGGACAAAAAATATTAACCATACCACCAAAAATTAAAAATGGAAATCACTTCCGTTCTGATAAATAACTGATGTAGTCCCGGGAGGGTAACAAAATTACTTCCATCTTCATCAGTGACGAACTCTGAAGTGATCGCGATTTTCTTGAACACCTTGCCCAAGTGGTAAAAAATGCTGAAAATTTACTCGTTCGTTATTTCTAAATCGCTATGAATGTCGAGTACTTTTTAATTTTGCTTCCATGTTGATTACTATGCTTAATATACAGTAAAGCACTTAACTAATCGTACCAAGGCACCGAGCTCTACTTTGAAATACATGGTAACTAATAACTGATTGTTGAAGAACTATAAATAAACTACCTAAACGTAGGAAAATTAATTCTGCTTCACATGGTGGATATTTTGGTGGCAATTCTACGAGCACGAAATATTTTCAATCCATGACACAAAATCCTATCTAGGGATAACTTATATCGTTCGGCAAGAAAGTGACCAATCCGTTACCCAAGGAAAAAATTCCCTAAGCACATTGCAACAGGTCGACTTTATCAAAGGGAACAAACTATCCGTCTAGTAAATATTTGAGGGCGCGTTGACACCAAAAAGGAAATATGGAAAGATGTAAACTATACGTAAGTTTGAAAATGTCAGTACGTTAATTAAGTAGTTATTGCCCACAAAGTTGATTCCCGCCTAAGATTTGAAGGTTTGATGGAAACACAACATGCAATATCCTGCAGTTTTGCTTCATTAGGTATGAATCCGAACACATTAGCCGATCGGTGAACTTCTTCACACGTGCGAATTCAAACTTCCAGATTATCACCTAACTCATTTTCAGTTTAGGCGTGGTAAGTAAGCTCAATGTTCAAGAATAGTGCAAGCGAAGCATTTTATAAAATTTTCATGGATAGGATTGAAGTTATATTGACTAGCGGTTTTCAGGCACTCGATTTTTTTACAAACTGGAGGTGAGGAATTTACGGGGATTATTTTCCTAAGCTCTATTCTGGACAAACTGAGCTTCATAAATACAAAGCACAATGATACACTCGTATCTTCGAATCGATTGAACGATTGATATGCCTTCACGGCCGCAGAAACCGGAGAACGGTCAATTGACGTTTCTCAGTAGCAAGTCGATTTATACGACAGCGCATCGATAGCAAGAGAAGAAGAATAGAGAGGAAAAGTAAGACTTTATAGGAGTTGTAAGTACAACAAATCTTTCAACATCAGTTATGAACATGAGTCAGAAGAAATAAAATAGTCCCAGAATTCGTCTTTATTTCTCAACCGCTCAACAAATAATTTTACATAATATTGGAAGTGCCGCATGCTTAATACTGATGACTTTTTATATCCGATGGGAATGGACAGTAATAAAAATTTCGGAAATGACTTATCAACCCCATTCGAATGAAAACACAATAATTAATCTCTATAATATTGAAGTGTTTGGTTATCCTCAAGGAGACTTCTATTCCATAGGCACTCACAAATGTGTACGAATTTTTGAAAACGTTGGTATTGACCAGTGAACTAATTGTAATTAGCCATCATCAAATTTTAAACTGATGATAGCTGCTGCAATGTTAAATAATATCACTATCACTATCTTGGCTAGGATGCTTCGCAGATTTATTGCCACCAAAAATCCAACCGCTTGCGAGACACAGTTTCAAATTTCATCAACCTGAGCTCTTGGTTATTATTGATCTGAGCAGCAACCGTTTCGCACTGCTGGCAGAGGTGGTACCAACCCTTGAGGGTAGTGGTGTTTTGAAAAGGGCACTTGACGGTTCAGTTCAACATTTCAGTCAAGTAGTAAAATGGTCTGATTTGTGTGAGGAATGGAGATCGGTCCCATCAAAAGTATGCAAAATGCATGAAAATGTTGAGATATAATAAAATGTTGCTGATAGTGAAACTTTTTCACTTTCGCATAATAAACGTAAGTGACACTATTTTTAACAGGTATTCGTTCAAATTGGCACCTTAGCCGAGAGGAACGAAAAACCATTGGCATTCATTGTTTTCCCTCATTTCCAATTGGAAATATTTCATCATAGGGTTGTTTGAAGACCCTGCAGCAAAAACGAGCTAAGACAATTTTTAAGTGGAATTTAATTCACTAGGGGTTTGAACTTTGATACAGGTTTTCCCTATCAACACACAATAATTAAAAAAAAAAAAGAAAAAGTGCGATAGTGCATTTCGGAACAGATTAGTTGCGCCAAAAGATTGGAAGATCACATTTTTTTCGGTGGGGCTAGTAATTATAAATGAGACAGATACATCTCAGCTATCCATGACTTTTTGAAGAATCAATATATTTGTATTGAAACGGTAACAAGAAACCACTCTGTGGGCTGGAATTAGGTATTTGAACTTTAGTTACGTGTTACCTTTAGCTACCTTTCGTTGTTGCAGCAGAGACTTCAATTGTGAATTGTAGGACGAATTCGAATCTACCTACATCATAATTTTTAGCTGAAAGAACCAAGCAATCAATATTTGGTCAAATCTCATTGATTAGAACAATTCTCGAGGTAATCCACCTCGAATTGTCAAGTGGGAAAACTCAGGGTAAACTCCAAATATCCTGGTAGTGTGCATCCGTCCGATTGTTCGTTCCTCATCATATTAATCTATTATTCTAGAGATAGCAATTTTGAAGATTAGACAATAATTTTTAATATATTGATAAGTAAAATTCATAATATTTGGTTGGAAAAAGTTAGGTAAAAATTTCCCAGTGAATTGGAAGTTCTACAATAGCAGTTTCCGTTACAGTACTTTCCGTCTATGCTAATAAAACTATGCCATTCAACGATGACAATGTAACCATTTAAATGTAAATGAGACATTCGAACTATCACAATTACATGGGCGCAATTTTCTTATTATGTCATCTATTATTGTAACACTATCGTAAAGAGGTGTTGAAATCTGCTACGAACGTAGTTAATTTAAACTAGCTGTGGTTTGAGCAAAGGCACATGCTTTTCACAATTTAGCGAACTTATAGAAAGGTTTGTACATTTAGTTGGATGTTCACAGCTCAGCATACAAACGCCGCGTCTGTAACAGACCATTGCATCCTAATCAAATTGAATATAAAACTCTACATTACTACAAAATCATTAGCAAGCCATCCAATAAAAGACTAACACACAAAAATTACTTCTCTTGAAACCATGATCACACTAGCTTTTCGAAAAATATGTTCTGTTCCGATTGACTATACTACCGAAAGATTCAAATACATCACTTAAAATATTGGCCTAGTTAATTACTGCGTCCACCTGAGAAGCATAATTTGGAAATAGGGGTTTTTACTAATCATACACGAGAACCTACCGATTAACCGAACTCCCTTCCATTGATTTGGTCTCTACCGCCTTAACGATGCTGGAAGCGGTGGACAACGAACTGCGGTTATAGACTCCCCATCAAACCATCATCATAATATAATATATGACCATGTCATATTTCTCGCTATCTCGCGTATCCTAACTAGAACTGCAATAAATAGATAACCGTTTAGGTGAATTCACCATCTTCTCATGATTCGTTCCATGTCACTAGAGAAATTTAAATAGTCGCCTGCCTGGCTAATGAATTTACTGTTGAGACAACTGTCATCGGAAAATTATTCTTAGAGACCTTCCCGTATATTTTCTTAGCTATCGCAGTTTCTACAAAAAATGAATGAATGAAAATAATAAAAATCGTTGATGATGTAAGGAACGTATCAATTACTTACGATAATACGTCAAATCAATTAATATTTGAACGCCGAAGCAAAAGAAAAAAAGAGAAAAAAGGGTGTGCATAGAGCACACAGTACTTCCATGCTTGAGTCGGTAACAGGAATAACCAATTATAAAATCAAGAAGCTTGTACTAAGGGCGGAACATAATTTTTTTACAACTGTTATTAAAAAACTAGAAACTAGAGAACGCAAAAATAGAATAAGTTAATAAAACGGAAGTGCAGTATGTGAGCGTAACATAACAATGCAAGCCAAGTTTTGTAAAGTGGGAAAATTGTTATAGACAGCCAGCGTCAAAGACATTGATTTTTTCTGCGGCTTGTAAAAATCGTAACAGCGAAAAAACGGCATAAGGCGGAAGTACGGTGTGTAATCCAACCAATACAAAAGAAGTTTTGTGAAATGGAGTAATTTTCATATCAAGGAAACCCAAATATATAATAATGCACAAATAAGATAACTGAAAATGCGTTTTATGAGGAAGAACCACATGTGATCCCAATAATAAAAGTCAAGCGATATTCAGCTGTCATATTGAAAATTTAAAGTCCCCCAGCGTTCAAATATATTCATTTTTCCGGCCTGTAAAAATCAAAATACTAAATACGCACTACCAAAATCATAAAAAAAGCTCATAACGTGGAGATACAGTGCCAGACACAATATCCAAAAAATCAAGCGTCATCTCCTCGCCATGACGAACATTTTAAGACCTCAAACGTTTAAAAGTATTGACTTATAGCCTGTAAAAATCTAATTAGAAAAAACTTTGAACGCTTATAACTCAGAAGTACGGTGTGTTATCCAAAATCCTGAAACGGCTAAATTTGCACCATCACTAGGACAACATTCTCTGGAAATGAGATTGAATTTCATTCATTTTTAAAAAGATATGACGATTTATGTCCTTTTCTGACCACAGACAGACACACAGACACTTGTTCAGAAAGTGTTTCTGAGTATAGGAGTGTAGGGAGTATAGGGGTGAGAAATGTTGCTACATTTCTTCCAAATTCGACTTTTTGGACGATCGCAATACTTCCATTTACTACGTATACTTACGGAAAAAAAGAAAGAAAACATAGCTGTAATAGATTTTGACAAGGCGAGATAGGGAAGTAACCTATTGGTACGGCGTGTTAAGCAAAGGATGAAAATTGTGTCATTCGATCGCCAAATCAATGATGGAAATAAAAAAATTTAGAAACCTTGAGCGTTTTAATATATTGACTTAGGCGGCCTGCAAAAAATCAAAATCGAGAACTAGCCCTTGAGAAGTAGAAAAAAAAAAAAAACGCGTTAGTACGGTGTGAAAGCCAGACAATAAAAATCAAGCGTCATCTTCTTGAATTTAAAGTTTAACTTAGCCGTTAAAAAATTAATGTTTATGACCTGTAAAAATCAAAACTTTGAACGGTTTTATTACGGCAGTACTGTGTGTTATCCGAAAATAAATAATGGATCATTTTGCATATTACTGTGAAAACATTTGCTGAAAATTTCTATTGAATTTATTAATATCAAAACTTACGTGATTTTTAGATCACAGACCGACAGACACACATAAAAGGTGGAGCTTACATAGTAGAAATGTCCACCAAAAATCATTCCTGGAATCACAAAGGCTCGATTTCCAGGCCAGATCTACAGCTAAATTATTACGATCTTTCAGGTTTTTAAAGATGGGTAGAATTAGTATTTTTCAACGATTTTGGAAAACAGGTGTAGACAATGCCAATAGGTTTTTGGAGGCTGAATCGAATTTGACGATAGCGGGGTGGATAGCCTTATATGGTTCTCGACTTAGCGCAGCCTCAGTATGCAAGTTTTGAATTAGAGAAATTCGGCATGATGATATTAATACCGAACTCTAGGATTTATAGAGCCATGCGAAGATTGTTCATAGGTACTCGACGGAATGTTCTTCAAACACTTGTAATGTGTCGCTACATTGAATGAAACTTTGAAGTTGTAAAAAATAAAAATAATGGAACTTAGGAAATCGTCCGAATAGTTGTTGCTACTACTAGCCCATTCATTTTACAGTGGAGACATTCATAACAACTGTTCGGGTTCTAACTATTATAATCATGTAGATGATATTTTCTCTCAAATCATAATTGAAGCAAAGGTTTTAAGGAATAACAACTCTACAACTGATCAACTTTTTGCAGGGTTTTAATTCGACATGCCTAAAAACGATAAACATCGAATTCTACGGCGGTGAGAAATTGGACGATTACAATGGTTTATTTGTGAATAATAAATTAAAAACTTAACTCATGAAATTGCACGAGATCTGACACTCGAATTGGGAAAACAGGCAAAATCATACACCAATTATAAAATCAACTTAAGCAAATATTTTGAGAATGGCTCAATGTCTGTCTGTCCGTCGAAAATAAACAAAAAAAAAATGTCCTGGGGTGTGAGGGGGAGAAAACCCAGGCGACTCATTCTCCAATTCTTTCTTCGCTGGCCGAGCACTTTCGCCCGTTGGGGCTGTGGACCCTAAGGCTCCACGTCGCCCTGAGGATGCCCGAACGGGCGAAAGTGCTCGGCCTGCGAATAAAGAATCGTAGAAAGAGTCGTCTGGGTTTTTCCCTCATACCACTCGACATTAGAAGATGCGAGATATTATAAATCAAATTACATCGGACCATGAGAAGAAAATTAAAACCACTTTTAAATCTGCGACTTAAGATTCACACAACAGTTCGTAGCGCTTTCGGTACGCGAGGAAGGGACCCAAAAGTAACGGGAATGTGGCTGGCGTGGAAAAGTGGTGGGGGCGAAGAGGAATTTCGGTAGAGTGGGGTGAAGGGGCAGTCAGAGTGCGAAGTTTCATCACTGTGAGTGCAGTTGTTGTCCGTGAAAGATTTAGTGAACCCCTTTTTTTGTTTCTGCAAAACGTGTGATGGCCGACAGCTGGGAGCCACGTGCGGGACTGAAATTTTGTTTCCTGTAGGGGAAAACGGCCACTGAAAATCTTGCAATGCCCACTACTGCTGTGGGGAAAACACAAGTTTACGAGTAATAACTTCCCGTTTCAAAAAAGGAGAAACGGCTATCGATGACCAACCTCGTTCGGGACGGCCCTAAACGTCGAGAGTGGACGACAATGTCGAGAACAGCGACATACTCGTTCGTGAAGATTGTCGCCAAACGATTTACCAACTCAGTGAGATCAGTGGAATGTCCTGGAGCTCAGCGCAAAGAATTTGGAGCGATGATTTGCACACGAGAAGGGTTGTTGCCAAATTCGTCTCACGCGCAGGAGGTAAAAAGAAAATCGCATGAAGGCCTAACCGCGATTCCAATAAGTAAATTTTCGAATGGTTTCCAAGAATGAAAAGAATATTGGACAATTGTGTTGTGGAGAATGGTAATTACTTTGAATATGACCGTAATTCGGTGTAAAAATATAGAATAATATAAACCTTTCTAAAAGGACATTCCTGTTACTTATTGTGGGTCCCTCTTATATCGATGTATTATTTGGGCATAAATGAAACAATATATATGATGAGATGTCCGATCTTTATCTTTCTTAAAGTCTCAGCACAAGAACGAGGAATTCGTCAGTCGAGAATTTATTTTAAACTTTTATTTTAATGAATCTCTATCCGTATTGACGTTTTCATTACATATGACGTATGGGAGGAACGACATTGAGGGCTTAGATTCCTCAGAATACATCCCTATGAAGGCAAATATTTATTAAAATAATTACTCTTATAAATGGGGACAGGGAAAAAGCACAAGGCTCTTTGGCTTCGCATTCTTTTGATTGCCGGTTTGTCCTCGCGTCTGACTGTCTATAAAGGTCAAAAAGTGATGAATATCATCCTACCTAAATGAAAAATTATTCAAATACGATACTATATCTTCTGAAAATGTTCTCTCAGTGCAGAATATGACGACATAATCGAATTTTGGATACCTAACACACAACACTTTTGAGGATTAAAATATTAATTCATGTTTTTTATTGTGATTTTTAACCTATGAACGACAAATTTTGTCGATAGGACAGTTTTCAAATTTTCTTCAAGGCAACGAGATGACGTTGCCTTCTTATCTTTGGCACACACCCCTTATCAATGTTTTGAGCTTCTACTATTTTCTGATGATTTGGGATTCAAAATTACTGATGTTATTATTACGATTCGACATTAAGGACCTAGGTACAGCCACTTCATTTTTCCACGGGGTGTGAGGGGGAGAAAAACTAGGCGACTCATTCTCCTATTATTAATTCGCTGGCCGAGCACTTTCGCCCGTTCAGGCATCATCAGGGTGACTTGGAGCAATAGGGCCCACAGCCCGCTTCAGTTTTGAATATCCATCTTTCGTTTTTCCTCGCCAAACGGCGGATTTAATAATGCGATCTTACTTCACATAATAAACTGAACTTGCTTTGCCACAAACGATAAGTTTCATTTTTGAAACAAAACAATTGGAGACGTTTTCGACAGTGAATTTCAGTTCCCTTTGAAAAAAGGATTGACACATCACAGCAGTCGCTCCAACTGGCAGCTGGCTGGCTGGCTTGACAGTATGGTACCTGTGGTTCCCGTTCCGTTGTCACTGTTTCAATGACGATCAAGCCAAGTACTATAATACCGGATAACACAACGAGATTTCGCGTTAAAAAATGTCGAGATATTATGTGCCTCACCAGAGCTAAAACGTTTATCTACATTTTGTCACAATTTCATGGTTGGGTAACCAGGCAAGTTGCTTGAGCAAATTGTGCGTGCTCATTGAAATCGGTTGAGAGGTTTAAATTTAATAAAATTTAATGTAGAATCCAAATTCTTAATAAAAATTTGGAGTTAACATTTGAAATAACGATAGTGGTTCACGTTGAAACCTTAGCGCATAATGAGACAGAAATGGTGCACACACCATGGTCAAATTCCTCCAGAGTAACTGTTCGAAGTTTTTCTTTGACACTAACAATTGAACTGTTGGGCAAATGTCAATTTGAATTGTGTTTGAATTAACTCGTGAATAGGAATGGTTTTAGTAGAGACTTTAAACGACGGATATTATTTTTACTTATGGATAAAATGCACTTTCAACTAGCATGCTCCGATCAAAGCACGTTCAAGCAGGAATTTATCTTTCCGGGGCTAGAAACTAGACTATACACTTTTACACATCAACACTGAACTATATTCAGTGAAACGCTGAAAATATATTCCTTAATGTGAAATCTCTAGTTGTCATACAAGCTTGTGGAAACGGAATAATCCTTTCTCAAAGATGTGGTAGTGTTAAACGATGATTTATTTATAGAGCAAGGGATTAGTAAATTAACGAATGGCCACGTAGTGCAACTCACAAATATATTACGATGTATGACCCATATTCGGAATTGACGAAAATAACTCATTCATGGGCAAGCTTGTTTTTCAACTAGAGTAGCAACTTTTCAGTACCGCAGTTACAATAAATTAAGCTATATCTACACAGTGAAAGTACCTACTCACTTACTAACATTACCTTTTTAATATTAACATCAAGTAGGGTATGCAGCAGAGAATATTTTTCATACATTGTCATGGCAAAGTGAATCAGTCCACGCAAACACATCAAGGGGACAAGTAATGCAAGAAGTGAGTGAGGTACTTACGTTTCGCCTGTGCACCATCCGTCCCGTGATGTCCGACCGTCGCTGTCGACTTCGGGTTAAGTAGAGAAACGAAGTAGAGGTTTCACAAAAACATAGCGATCCGTTTGAATTGAAATAGATTTACGACGTTCCTTATAATAGTCATAAAACGATCGATATAGAAACTGACACTTGAATAAAACTCTAATCTAACTCGATCCAGAATGCACGAAAATCGCGTAATTTTGGAAATCTACTTTGAAAAAAACGCAGATAGCAACTCCCGCCAGTTTGACATGGCGATTTAACTAAAAACCATGAAGCATCTAAGAAAGCTGATCAATTTATTTGGTTACTTGAGTAACCTCGTTGTTTAAATTTTCCGTTCTAAAACCCCTTTCGCTTGAAACAAATCTGTACTATCCGTGATTCAGTATAATAATTTTTGGGCACCCGAGATTATTTTCATGCATACAGAGGATCACGAGTTATTGAATTTTGATAAATCTGTTTAGTTAGATTATTTTTGAGCCCACTTTCTTGTTTACAAAGGTATAATTTAATTCTGGGGAGGGGGGTTATGACTATAGGAGTATTTCCTCCAAATGTATCAGTTTATTCAGGCGAAAACACTTCCATCCATCTTCAAGGTCTTCTCCAAGCCAGCTAATGTTCATTGTCCATTTATAGCTATCTAATGGACAATGAACACGAAAACTTTCGGCATTCAGACGAAAACATTCGGCTGAATGAGCGGGTGAGTTTGTAGGAAAAGTCACCAAGTCAGACTCCCCCTCGACGAATAATAAAATGTATAATCAATTGATCACTTTTTTAAACCACAGATAAAATTCACAGCTTATAAGGCGGTCTATCCGTATATTTTTAGTATCGTACTTTTTATTTCATGTTCCGTCACCGACCAAAAAGTACTGCTTTCAGAGGGTGGACAGTACTGAGTTTGTCCGTTATTTCTGAACCTATCCACTGAACAAATCCATCATTGCTTCAATTAGCGAAGTCGCACGATCTAGCTTCAATTTACTACCCCTCTTCAGTAAGGTGCTCTCATTTGAGAGAAGAAGAAACTGCGGGAAAATCCCCGTGAGCATGTGAAAATCTATTTTCCTGCTTAAGTCCGTAAAGTGGAGAATTGGTGGAAAATGAACATCTTGGCCCAACTTTTTTTGCTTGCTTCCTAATACCGAAGGAGTAGTTACGAATTTCTTCCCATCCCACAGATCACGCCAACGTGGGTACTCCTGGTTACATGAGCATAAGCGTAACTTACCATCAAAATATTGAAATATGTTAACGAATCAGTATTGACAAGCTCTACCGATGAAACTTGAACCAACGAGCCAATAATTTATTTAAATATCGAGGTTTTACTACTGTGCCTGGTCTCAATTCAAGTTGGGACCATGCTGAGTAAAGAATTATTGAATAGCGAATACAGTAAAAAATCAAGACTTTCCCGTTCATTGAACCGTACCGTTTATGTTGAAATATCAACTTGACTTTATTTCGATATTTGAACCACAAACTATGAGAAACAATTACATCAATATAATTATTAAATACGCCGCAACGATTTTAAAGTTTATTATTGCTTCATTCATGATCCAAAAAATATGGTCTTTGTAATTAGTGACGAAGCCAAACAGTTGTGTTTTTTCCACCCTACAATAACCGGTAGGTAAATCTGTCGATAACTGTATCTATTTGTAGAGTAAAACGAGATTGAGGTCCTTATAATAAAACGAACGAACGAAACCGTTCGTTTCCATAGTACGAACGAGAAGTTGAAGTTACTATTAAAAATGACAAATTAAGATCACTTTTTAAGAATTTGAGAAGCATTCCCAAAAAATTTACGCGGTACTAATTTTATTCAATAACTGATTCAAACTTGTAACGATTTCGCGCATTTTGGGAAGAAGAAGTCGACACGTAAAACTCCAGCAAGGAAAGCAAAACCGATACAATCCGATGGACGTGAATTGGAAAGATACGTATTGGTGTATAAGAATTTTGTATAAGACGAAACCAGAGGACCTCAACTACTCGATTTCGATTTTAACCTGAAGAAGCAACTACCACGAATATTCATTCCTTCGTAGTGCTAGCTCTTCAGCAAATATCCTAATATAATTTATTGTATTTTCTTAAATTGTTTGATTTATAATTACATTTATCATTTATCGATACAATAGAAGATAGTATCTCTGACGAGTTCTCAAATAAAAGTTGAACGAATTTCATCGCTTCACGAATTTCCATGCCGAATTTCTCAAATTCTCGAAAATTGCCGCTCGTGAAATGCCTTCGAGTCAATTTGCAGTAATCTCTATGTTGATGGAGTTCAATAGTTGCAGCTTATATTCGCTATGATGCGTAGATTCCATCAACTTCAGCTATTAACTTTGTTTCAAGCTGAGGCATGATGCGGAAAATATTGCACCTACGTTATTATTTCACGCTATATACAATCAAGTGGAGTGAGACTTTACGTGTTATTTATTGTACGGGAATTGAGCAACCAACTTCACTAGTTGAATCTAAACGAAATCTTTAATTAAAGGGAAAAGTTCCTATAAATATTATTCAAACGCCATGTGGTATTGGAATATTGTTCCACACCCGTTAAGGAGTACGAAAATATAGTCGAGTTGATACTGCAACACCTCCTCAAGCAATGTGTTGTCTTGGTACATCTTGTTCAAGTTCTACCCGAAGAGTTTATCAATTTCAAATTTTGGCAATTTCACTAGATAAACTTACTTGTTTCGAGTATGACAGATCATTGCTTTTGTATGAGTTAAGAAGATGGCGCAAGTCGGGTGGAAGACAGGAAGCGATTTCTGAGTCTCGATTATATTCCACTCTAAGACCGGAACTGCTGACAACGCTGGAACCTGTAAGAAACCAATCACGTTTTTCGTCAAGTTTTCTTCCAGCAGGACTTGAGATAATAGATAGAAAAGTAGATTGAAATAATGTTTTACTAGAATACCTTGCAACAACCCAAGAGCGGAACCGGGCCTCGGTGTGTCACTGTAACAAGTAATTTTTCGAAGATTTGTTTCGCTAGAACTGGGTCGCTGAAACATGAGACTAGACGATGCCAGCTTGTAGCCTCCATCCGAATACTGCCGGAGAGGAGAATACGAGCTGAAAGAAATACCCCGCAAAGCAGATCAACAACAGAACCAATGTAGGGCTTTTTGAAAATTCGTCAACCGTAAATCGTAGACAATTCAATGGCCAACTAAGATAATGATCAATACCAGCATAAGTCTCGGTCAATATTTCAAGCTAAATCAGGCTAACTTCATAATATGAAGTAGCATATTATGCTAACCACAAAAAATGAACTTACCGAAATTTTTCATGAGGGCTTTTAGTTTTACCCCTCGTGCCCTTTTTAGAGTTGACCGAAACTGCTTCTTGGTCTGATGGAATGGAAGGTAGCTTTCTTCGAGTTCGCAACGATTTTTGTGAATCAGTTTCGCTCATCGTGTCAGATGAATCACCTCCATCTCTCGTCCCTCGTGGGGTACCGACTGGAGTACTTTGAGGCGTTCCCAAAGGCGTTAATACTATAATACAAATATGAACAATAATATTAGAACATATAGGACGAATAATACAAGAATTATTTTTCAATTTACTCAGGTAATAGAGATTGGAAGAAGCCAAAATGTTCCTTGAAATGAGATGTGATGAACCAACCAGAGCTAATCGCTTGGCTCGTCAGCCCAGAAGTGACCAAAATTGGAGGTGACGTTCCCAGCAATCTCTGCTGCGCTGATTGCTTGTCGGGCGTAAGAAGCGGGTTGGTGATAATTTGCACAGGCATGCCAGGCTGGCTAAGGAACTGAGCATTCATGATTTGCTGAAGTGAAAGACCTGAACCGACGGCTTGACTTTGGCTCAACAGGTTTAAGTTGGCCTCTTTCGCACTCCTCTGCAACATAATTGTGTATTTCGTCAGAGAAGAAATCAAAAGTTGGGATTTATTATTATAATCTGAGGGTAAAATTTCAGAATTTAAGTATAATATGATATCGTTCTTCGATACTTTTGTATCAACGTGACTAGCAAACTCATAAAAATATAAATATTCGTAGCCAGGTGGGTAAGGGGGGGGGTGAAATTTGGAAATCTTGACGGAATCGTGAAAATGGGTTTAGAATTCATACTTAGGAGAATCTGATGAAGGAGTGAACTCGTGCGTGATAACTACCTGAAAGAATCAATTTAACTGCACTCGCAGTACCTACTGAGGACGGTTCCGTGCTCATTTTAAGCATGCGACTCCACAAAGAGCTATGACATGGGTGAGAAAGTCGTTTGGACACCCGAAGCTGGGTTCATAGGCATCCGCTAATGCATTTGCGATGATGCGTTTTGCATTCTGATTGGCTTGTTGATGGCATTCTCGCGTTGAGTAGTCAATCAAAATGCAGACAGCAGCAACGCATACGCATTTGGAGGATGTGAATCTTTCGTATACACAAAGTGGTTGTGCTGTCTACAAAAAAGAAAATTCATAGTGAATTTGCGAGATAGTTCGTGTTGAGCTATATCGTTGAGAAATTGGCTAGGATGGATATGTTCCATTGTGATTTTTGTATCTACAGTTCTGTCTTCATTTGTCGGTATTAGTTGACAAGAGTGTGCTCCGTTCGTTCGTGGAACGTCTAATGGAACAAACATCAATGCAATGTATCAGTAAACATCTTGGTATCACCAGATTACCCTCAGCAATAGGGTTATGAATGTAGGTTATGCTAATCATTTTCATGGCATTCACAATTAAATCGTGGGAGCAAATAAAACTAAATAAACCATAAATAAAATGTGGGGAATCTTTTTGTTCTCCCTGTGAAATCCCTACGTGAAATAATGAAAAGAGGGTGGAAGTTGCGACTAGGTACGCGATATTTTGTAGTTTTTCACTAATAAACTGATTTTCCAGAAAACTAACTAAAATTCAGGCTGAAGTTCCACGTTCCATGAAACATGAAAATTTGACAGCGGCGCTTTACTCGTCGTCTCTAAATTCGGAAGAGTATCGAAACGTGATGTTTGCATGACATATTGGGCAGAGCTGAACTTAGGTGACTAGACTAACAGAGCGCGCGCTACTCCAACATTCACTGTTTCATTCACGAGACATGTTTGCTCTTTGTTCTCGTCCCCTTGGTTTATTTGGTTTCACCCCAACGTCTTGAATAAACGCTCGAACTCAATAAAAGTCTGGTACGCTACTACATCCTGTCCAACTTATATCCATTTCAGATAAAATTTCCTGCGATCCTGATAAAAATCCTTAGTAGGCTCTGCGTCACTGGACTTCTAACTACCATGAGGGCGGACCGATGCTGCGCAGCAATTGACCGAAAATATTAGTTATAAAAAAGCGATTTGAGTTTGCCTAAAATTACTTTGTAGTCAATTTGGCCTACCTGTTGCGCTTTTTGCTGTTCCGTGGAGTTAGCAGGTAACGAACGTTTGATCTTTTTTAGGTGCTGTGCGTGATGTTGTAGTTGCATGTGTTGCTGATACATTTGTTGCTGTTGTGGTGTTAGATTCTGGACAAACATAGGTTGGTGCTCTGGTAATTTTTGAAAAACCTGTTGATTTTGCTGCATCATTAGCAATTTTTGATCAGCTTCCAACATGGCCTGGTAGTTGGCTTTCTGCTGGTTGAAACTATCTTGAGGGTCCCCGAGCTGGCCAGTCCCTAGTTTCTGGAATTGTTCCAGTAGTTCTTGATGGAGTAGCTGTTGGTTGGGTTGCGACTGATATTGCTGAGGTATTTGATACCTACTATTGGCGAATTTCATTTCGTCCATCTGTTGCATCATTTGCCTACCATCGACTTTAGACTGTTGATCATATCCTTGCTGCTTATGCATAAAATCTTCGTTAGCCCTAATTTGTGCTTGAATACTTTGTTGACTAGTTTTGCTTTGCGATTTCAACTCCTGATCAAATTCTTCTTCTGTTTTCTCTTCGTTTTGGGATGAACCTAAACCTGAAAAATAACATCACATCGATACCATAAATAGTAAACGGTTTTTACTTTTATTTAATATTTATTTTGTTTAAAGCTCTAGATAAATTCTTACCTAAGGCACGACTGAAGTCAGCAAGCATGCCACTTATAGTACCAGGCTTTGCTTGTGTATTACTTTGATTGTTTTGTGGTCTGTCTAGTTCCCCCATTTCGTTCTGCAAATACGGAAATAGTTTAGGTTAGAAAATACAGAGCATATTAGTCAATTTAATTAATATACTAGACCCAACTCATACTCATATCAACAGTTCTTAGACTCAACGTATTCGTAAATTAGCATTACTGATCTCGGATGATTTAACTTTTCCGCTTCCAAATCCAATCCTGCGTTTGATTCCCTCTACGTTTGTGCATCAAAACACAACGAAACCGCTTGTTGTTAATAGTATTACCAATGAAATTTGAAGAAAAAAGCAAGGCAACCTCAAAAATTAGAAAAAAAGTTATGGTTGTCGATAAATGTTTCTTGTTTTGACCTCAAATTCGGGAATTCCAGTAAGATTAGCTTTTGATATCGCTTGAACTAATCCCATTTTTCGGCCTCCGGTTCAGAATATTTGATTTTATTATCCCATAACTGCTCTTCGCTGATTATCTTTCCTTCCAGAACCATATCGGCGGAAAATGTGTGTCGGTGAAAAATGTTGGCAAACTAAAATTTCGCAGGACCAACTGACCACTATCGTTTCAGTTCTTAACGTTTACTCGAACGGTGAGCATTTTGTTTCGAGCTACGGAACAAAAAATTATCGTCTATTTGCCGAATATGAATAGTTTACACCGTGTGCCCTTTTGTATTAAAATATCATTGAAAATTATTCGCTAATTTTGAGCTCGTCCACTCTAGCGTAAATATCTTTTGATGCACAAAGAACTTTTTTGGGTTAAGATTTTTCGGGTGTTCAATCAGACTACAAAATCACCTTCGACTCACTTGTGATTCTGGGTATTTCTCCCCTTTATTCCGGGTGAAAAAGCTCTGCTCTCTACTGTACTCTTTCTGATATCCATGGTGCATGTTCTCGGTCATTTCTCCTCCCCAGGTCTCTTCGGGGGAATAAAATGGTGCTTCTAATCTTGAAAAGAAACCTTCCGCCTGTTTATTGTGCTGCATCATCTGACTCTTCGTCCGAGAAGTTATCTGCTGCCTTTGGATTTGATGTTGCAGCTTTTTGATCTGTTGGTACTGCAATTCTTGTTGTTGAAGCAACGCATTTTTATAAGTCTGTTGCTGTTGCTGCTGTTGTAACTGTTGCTGTTGCAACTGCTGCTGTTGCAACTGTTGCTGCTGCAATTGCTGCTGTTGCAATTGCTGCTGTTGTAATTGTTGTTGTTGCATTTGTTCTTGATGGTGTTGTTGTTGCTGCTGCTGTTGATTTTGCTGCTGCTGATATTGTTGCTGTTGCTGAATTTGCTGCTGTTGGTATTGTTGCTGCTGTTGCTGCAGCAATTGTTGTTGCTGCTGCTGTTGTTGTTGTTGTTGTTGCTGCTGCTGTTGTTGTTGCTGATATTGCTGCTGTGACTGTTGCTGTTGCAAATAAGGTTGTTGGTTTGATGCTACCATTTCGGATCGATCTTGGTTGAATTGCGCTTGTTGATGAACTGGTGACATTTGATGTTGAGGGTTCGTTTGGTTTCGTAGAGTTTGATGTTGATGATTTATCATTTGTGATGACTGGTTTTGGAGTAAAGAGGATTGAAGACCATGGGATTGAGAGCTAGTATGGCTTGGGGATTGGCTGTAAGTTTGGGAAGTAGAATGTAGTGATGATGATGTATGCGGTGATGACGTGGCCAGTAACGAAGATAATGCTGAAGTTGTGGTGTGAAGGGAAGACGAGCTCTGGAGAGGCGTTGACGATGTATACAGTTGTGACTGCTGTCTTACTGCAGAACTGTTCGTAATTGCACAATTACTGCTACTACTAAACGGAGTCACAAGCGAAGACGACGGATTTAAAGATGACTGCAATGTAGTGGCACCTGACGTGTGGGCCGCTGTTAGTTTCTGCACTTGCTGTTGAAGTGTTTGACTATCTAGCCGTAGCTGTTCTTCGTATGACAACTGCTCATCTCCAAGCAATCTTTTTTCGGTCTTATCAGCGTTGGAGAGGAAAGACTGACTTCCATTCGCCTGCATGTCTCGCTGTTGCTGTTGAAGTAACGTATTGATCGCTTGCCCGCTGAGTTCGATATTCTTCTCGAGGAACTACAATAGAAATTGTAAGTCATTCATTAGAACATATATTTAACCACACGCTAAATATAGTACAGAATCAACAGGAAACATACATACAGCTTGGTACCTAGTTTCTGATGGATCGTGGCTCATTAGCTTCAAGCTGTCTCCCATCGTGTCTGTTTTTCTGAAAATGATCATCTTAGAGTTATTCTACCGATACTAGTACTCACTAGTATAACTGAAACCATTCGCGGATTTATTCTGGAACCGCATGTTTTGAATAAGGTGCATTGTTCACGCAGTGCTTCCACGTTTGGGCCAACACAGCACCCCATAATTTATCGTAACATTGATAACTTCCGGTTTCGTATAAACATATCACACACCAATAAGGAAAACGGCTGAGGAAAATCGCTATATAGTGAAGGTGGGGTGGAGTTCTAGTTTTAGAACTAAAATAGGCACATAAAGTAAAATTAGTTAAATGTTCCTAATCGTTGTACGATTCGCTTATTCATTCATCAATCAATGAAATAACAGATGTGACGCCTTTCTGGTAATTTTATTACATTTGATCAATATTCACAGAGAATATTTCCGTGTTTGAGTCGGCGAAAAGTGGTATACCTAACCAATCATAAAATATGATTCATGTCTCAAGAAAACACGTTACGAAATCTAATTGACGCCATGTTTGTCTCAAGCAATCATAAAGAGTTTTTTGACTCAGCACGAGCTGGAATACTGTTGATTTAATCATGATGAAACTTATTGGGAATCATCTTAATGATGCGCTTTAACAATCCAAGAGACGTAGCAGTTCTGAATGATGTTTTCTCAACAAGTGAGAACAAGTGATAGGTATTGTACCAAAAAACAAAACAATTTACGACTAACCTATAGGGCGTATTCCCATAAAGAGTATCTTGCGCCGTTCGTGAATTTCCATTAGCAGAATCATGACCTGAAAATACATCAGCAGTTACGAGACGCAAAACCGAAAATGAAACCGTCAACTCCTTTAGCTGAGAAATGGGAAATCGGCATGAAAAATCAGATACTATTTCTATTTCTATGTTACGAAAATAATATGTGCCATTCTCGAGAGGTCTAATGTGAACACTTAACAAGAAAGAAAGAAATGATTTTGAATAAAGAGCTTCATAATCACAAAATTATCGAATGATATTATTATTTGCACTACACGATTCATTCGACGCAGAATAAACACTACACTGATGCACTATGCGTATCAGAATTCAAACAAGAATGCAAGTACCTACATTGATCGTATTTCGAATATAGAAAAAGTGGAGTTGTCTGTATTCATTCTTAATAATTAAGTTTTGTAAATTTCCTCTAGAATATACTATCCAAATTTCTTGTGTGTTTCTTTTTTAATTTTTGGAAAACGAACATTTATTAGTTGTACACTAAAAGCGTATTGGCTATTCAAGAGGAAGTACTCGTCGAGGAACTTCAAACTTAGAAACATAACATTTCCGCTTTTTTATAATTTTTATAGAAGTAGTAAAAAGTACGGAGTAGGAAAAGTAGGAGGTTGTGATAATGTTGATATAACGTAAAGCCTTTAAGCTGAACGGTTTAATATTGATTTTTATAGACATTCAACTCTATTTTGCTCAGTGCAACGTATCGATTTTGTCAAAAAAAAAAAAAAAAATTATCGATACCTAATCGATAGGAATCTGAACACGAGTGAGTTAAAATATAGAATCTAGGAAAATTGGTCAAACTTCAAGAGAGGGGAAAAATAAGAATTTAAAAAACTTCATTTTAAAATACGATACAAATATGTAACTTACACTAGTCTCCTACGCACAAAATTAAAGCGAATCCGAAGTTAATTGTACCTGTACTTTCCGTCTTCACTTACCAATAGTATCTAACGGTGAGTGAGATTTCAGAATATTGTTGTTTGAATTCAAAAGATTGTTATTATTCCTAATTTGGTTAGTAGATCCGGGGGGCTGGTATGATGTCGTTGGGTCCTTTTTGGCCAACAGTGCTGCGCAAAAGACATGCCATGAATAAGTTATCACATAATACGAATCCCATTGATAAACTAGCAACTTGGGCAGAAAAACAAATAGTTTTTATCATGCAGAATAGCTTACGGGTTGGATAACTAAGTAGGCTGCTAAGGTTTGAACTGGTTAAAAATGCTGTAATACTAGGAGGGAACACTGACTAATTAGGGTAAATAAAAAATACTGTACTGCACGCGGATCATGGTATCTACAGGAAAATAACATGAGTTTTTGAAAAATGTGATCAAGTTTCTGAACATATTGCCTTACAGATACTTCAGCTTAAAGCGTTTGACGAAATTCAGGTAGTAAGATGTGCGACAGAAATAGTAAATAATGATACATGGAATAAGGGAATTGTAGAAATATTACTGTCCACGTACTTCGTTCAAATTATTTTACAATTAGCGTGGGAACACTACTCCTAGCGGAATAAATCGAATCGCGGGGATATAATATTAAACCACCAGCTTACTAGAATGATGACAGAGTAAAAATTTTGACATCTTGATAATTACCAGCTTTTCTAATTAGTACACGCACTGAAAATATTAAGAAAAGTTTACTGAAAGCAGTGTAAAGGCAGTTCTATCCATAGCTGGTTGAAACTAGCATTGATGTTATTACAGATCATGCACCTTCACCACACCAAATTACTACTCCGAGAAATTGAAGGATTGATGACAAGAAGATTTATATCAAATTTTACATGATTCAAGAACTTCGTAAATAATGCAACGACAAGCTGTAGCGTCTACTGTAAGCCACTGTAATAGCTACGGTTGAGTCTCAAATGCAACAATATATAACGTGAAGCAATATGAGGATATTTAGTTCCATTAAATAATCAAATTGAGGCGATGAAAAAATCTCAAAGGATAAGAGGAGTTGAGATTGTTGATTAATCGTTGAGTGCATTTTTTCTGTCTCTTGGGTTTATTCAACTGTACGTGTGTGGCGTTTTGTTTTAACGTAAACTGTCAGAAGTTTGTCCAGAAGGTTTGTCAAGGATCCAAGGGGAAGTATAAAGTTGGAACTGGTTTGGATAAGAAAGGATGAGCTCATCAGGTGATCGATCGTCGGCAAAAGATCAGACAATATTTGGTCCTCTAAAAAATTGCGAAGTTCGACAGTCAAACTGCAACACTGCTTTGGCGATTTTTAATTTCGTATAAAGTATTTTGGAAACATTCCACTGAAAGAACCCCGTGTTTTTTTGTTTGTTTGTTTGTTTGTTTTTTTTTGTTTTTTTTTTTGCGCACTTAGACTTAAATTTGAAATCTGTGTCGATTGAATTGCGAAAGGAAGTCCAAACGGATGCAGACTGGAGAAATCCAGGCACGGATTACACTGAACTTAATCTAAATTTTGATAAAGGCGATTTTTTGTTGGTTATTATTATTGTACTAAAGTTCGATAATACTGAGTTGGGCTCAAAAATAGTTAATCATTCACGTTCAAGGATGAAAAAATTACGATTAGCACGTCAACCGGATCGGGGGAAACTCATGTACCTCACATTTTCAGCTGTCGAATCACAGGCATAAACGGTGTCTCCTGAAGTTGTGCCATGAGCCCATTCCAACTACGGACCCGTTTATTGTACGGTCCACTCTCTCACATTATCCTACTAGAACGACCACTCAAGTCAAACAGGTTACCTCGTCGGAACCAGTATACCAAAGCATCATGACTTAGTTATGCGAAAAGTTTGTGCCGAAATTCAGGCGTGCGGTTGTCCAAGATCTTCAACAATATTGAGTCTCATAAACTCGTTGAATTTATAGTGGTCCCGATTCGAGCTGTCTCTTCGAGACCCTTCACATCACATTGTGGAGAGGTGGGAAGGTTTGATGATTATGACGTTAGCTACTGGTATTAACATTCAGCTATACAGATGGTTAAAACAAAATTATTTTAGTCTTTCTCTGCTCCAGTTTGGAGAAATCTGAACAGGTTTTCCCAGAATACCTTCCCTCATTTCTAAAGAAACGTTGACACACTCTACCATTGAAAAGGGCGAACTGACAGCAACGAACGCGACACAGTGACGACAGCAAACTTCTTCAACTCGGAATTCTAGCAGCAATAATTTCGAAAGGATATTCTTTCCGCATAGCTTAATCTGTTTGCAGGATGATTCTACGCATCAGAACATCAACTTGAATACAACACATGATATATTTTTTGTTTTTCAAAACCATTAGGGGCATAGTTAGATGTTCTACGTTCATAAATTAAGAACACCGATTGTTTTTGGAACGCGTTATTGGGAGAGTTAATCATTTCGACCGAGTAAAACAATGGAGATGAAGTCTCCAATAAATTCTCCCCCTTACTCAATTCCGAGTTGTCAAAGCGCTTCAAAACCCAACTCTGCAACCATGGGCCGAGTTCCTCCCAGTGCGAATAAGTTCCCGGCTTCGAAATGTTGAACTGTTGAACGAAGCCTTGCTGTATCAGGACGGCGTTGCGAACTTCCACCAGCCTCAAAAGGAAATTGACGGCTCTCAAGAGAGGAGACAAATTTAAACTGGTATTCCATTGTACCCTCTTAAAGTCAACTCGTCCATTCTCACTCCCCCTAAACGTCAACAAAAGTGAAATACCTGTTCAAAACACTCGATCTTCCATGCTCATTCAGTTATTTCAAACGTGACAAGAAAGCATTGAAAAGATTGTGAAACGTGCAGTAATTAAGATAGCGTGAGTGCTTGATGCTCCTGCTTTATTCAGCGAAGAAAAAAATAGTAGGTACCTCAGGAAAGCGGCGTTATACAGATAAGAATTGGTCCTCAGATTTTTTCATGGCAGGGCTATTTGCAAGATCAGGATACTACAACTTCGTTTAATAACTTCCTCCTTGGTTGAAAAATACCATTTCTTAGTCAGACATGATTCATTATGATACGGAAAATTTCCAAATTACGTCGCGTGATTTCAATGTTCAAATCTTTTTTGTGAGACATTAAGTGCTTAAGAACCTAGCATGGCAGACTAAAACGGCGCAAATGGGAAATACGTTTTGCCGAACCTTTCGTCAAACTACAATATTATCACCCGATCCTTAAAAACGCGTGGGTTTTATATTTTATTGTTGTGCCTTTTTTCTACATTTAATTCAGATTGAAACCTAGAAACCTAACCATCTATTGGTTTTAATAACAGTTGACTGGGATTTACCGAGAGAAGATAAAGGAAGCGTCTGCTTTTTGATGAGTCCCTTGATCGTAGTACAAGCGAATTTTTTGACAGGCATCCGCACAGGAACGTCAAACTATTCGAAACAGCCTTGAGACAGCTACTCGTTTATTTTCGAAGACCTCGAAGTAAAACATCGATTTTGAAGTGGAGAAGATGAGGAAACGTCGTCATCTGTCCTAAATTATGTTCTCAAAAGTATTTAGAAAAAAAAGAAAAAACAAGATTTTTACCATGTGAGAGCATAGCATCAAAACGAAAAATAAATCCTTGACCCATCCGTCCTTCCCACAGTTTCTATTGCATAAAAAATTATTCCTGTCCATTTCTAGTGACAGCCATAGTGCGCGGTTAAAAGTTGGCTGAATTTTTAGACTTCTAGGAGGGTTGCAACAGAGAGGAAATAACGTGCCACACGATAACGATCGAAAAACCGCGATTTTTATAGGCAGTTTTGTCCAAATTTAAAAAATTTTACAACAGCGATAAATTATCTTCTTTGCCATGTTTATTTCAATATTTCATTAAAGGGGCATCTAATACTGCCTTGGTGTTATGAAAGGCGAAACATGACTATCTCTTAATTATTATTGCAATCGGTAAAAATTAAAATTTTTGATTATGGACTACGATTATACCGACAATATGAGAGCTAGGAATTGAGAGATAACCTTTTCGAGGCTAACGGGAAAAAATAAAGGACCGGTCATGTGTCAGTCGTAACGGAGTACGATCAGTCAGTGAATTAGTAATGTCCACGAAGGGTACGAGTTTTGACAAGACGTCTACATCAGCTGACAGCCTCTCGGCACCCTCGTGCACGACAAGCCTATTCGCGATGCTCTTCCACAATAATTCATGAGAAACTATCCAAGGGATGATGCATCTTTTTGTGAAGACTCACTAAACAGCTCTTGAAATGTTACCGAGCATTTCATTCTAGCTATTATGTCAGTAGATTCAGTGCAAGTTCATTGGTCAAAACATCACGAAGATACGCTGATACAATCGCGTCCAAAATGAGTGGACAAGCAATAAAAAACCAATTCGACTAGAGCGCCCGCTTTTTAGGCCATGAATAGCGGCCAAGAAAAGGGTTTACTTTACCTTTCATTTTCCAAATAGTTCCTGATTCATGTGAGAAATTAACAGCATTTGCCTTGTGAAATCTTATACATGAAAATTTACATTAACGAAACGATAGTCATCCAGTTTGATACACTTGAGACTACATAAAGTTTAGTAATCATTACCACTACCCTCAGCAGAATAATATTTACATATTCCGTCAAGTATGCACCAGGTTTCGTTCTACACTACGCGATTCAGAGACGTTCGTTCTGTTGCTCAAGAAGATTATCTAGATGGTTGGTGTATGAGAAAAAATGTTAACAGTACCGACCTATGTAATCAAAGGAATTACATTAATATTTCGGAGTAAGTTATATGTGCCAGTAAATTTTTGCCGTAATAACGGTTAATCATTAGTATTATGATTTCATGTGGGAATGGGAATTGTCTGAGTGACGGAAGCGAACTGAGAAGTGAAATTTTTCATCCAGTTAAATTATGAGATTGTTGGTTGCAGAGGTAGGGAGCGTGAAAGAAATTCAGGCAGACGATGACCGTGAGAAGAATGAAAAAAATCGTAATTGTAAGGCAGTAGGATGTAATTTTGATTGTAATTTCAATGTGCATTGAGTAGTGTGGTCACTCAGTTATCAATCACTTATCTAAAATTAATGTAGTTCTCGAACGAGAAAATGCTCTTCATGAAGGTAATACAAATGGTTTTTCTGAGACGGAAGACGACAGATTTTTTTTCAAATTACATGCGCAAAAACATTTGACAGAAATCAAAGAAAAAGCTGATCCAGCAGAAAACGGGTGCTTGAGTAGGAAATATCGTAACTCATTCTCACAAAATATCCTTCTCATACCAAGCGCACTGATAATATTCCTGAGGGAAATGGAGGGGATCACGGAGATGGTATGGGTCACTTCACTGCACACGTAGGCACCACAAAAACAAGCGAGGCAAGGCCGTAACACGAGTGAGGGAAAACTCAATCGCAAACAACATGACTCGGGTTTGAATGAAAATTCGAAAAATTCGGTGGAAAAAGAAAACTCGATCGGTCCTATTCTCTCAACTATCGACCGTACTCAACGAATAAGACGAGTGTTTGCATTCCAAGTTTTCAAGATGTTGGCAAAATGTTGCACGACATTTAAAAAAAACCTCATGATTTGAAATTCGCTCGATATTGAAAAAATAATAACGAATGAAATTACGGCGGTGACGTGTTCCCCGTACAAGTACGTAAAATGCGCAAATTGAGCACCAATTTATTGAAACCATTATCCCCTCAAAACAGCAAAAAGTGCTGTAAAAATTGGAAATAATGCATATTTCTTGGAGGTTATATTTACACGGCGATCCGAACATTCGCTGATCATACCCGTTAAACCAACCTTTTGAAAAAAGAAAAAAAAAACAAAAAAAACAGCATAACATCTATCATGACAAGGAGTAAACGCCGATATTTCTATAAAAGTCGTTTATCGTAATGAAATATTTGGTGATCATTATGTTGAAACTTGAATAATTTTCCGAGGAATTGGTCGCTCAACGCCGAATGTTCAATTTATTCGCCGAAAAAATAACAAGTAAATTCTTGAACCATAGTAGGTACAAAAAAAAAAAAAAAAAAAAAAAAAAAAAAAAAAAAAAAAACAATTAGGTACCTAATAATAATGAACAGAATAGTATCGGAAATATGACGATGTAGTGAAGACCAAGGTTTCACGAGTTGATTTTATCCTACATGAGAACGATAGGTAAAAAAAATATTCGCGTGCTTTACAACGAAGTTGCCCTCGTCGTTGTGAATGATTTCACAAATTATTCGAACATCAGAAAATTTCGTTTTCGCGGGAAATTAAATGAAAACGGAATGTAAACAGCCGAGAAAATAGGGAAAGACGTAGAGAAATAATTGACTAAGAATTGATAGAGGAGCGGACGGGTATCGATGAGCGAAGGTGAGCTTAGGGGAGAATGTAATTGAGCCTGGAGGGTAGGGGTGTGAAAAGGGTTACCTCCGACAAGGCGGCGCTTTCTCAAGCTTGTAACACCGTCACTAGTCGGGCTGGATATTTCATCCTCTTCCTCAGGGATCGTGTATACTTCCCCCGGACTGTGGTCGAAGAATGTATCCATAGTGAGATGAGCCTTGGCCTCATCGCTAGTTGTTGTCGTCGTACTCGTCGGAGCTAACAGTCCAGTCGTAGTCCTGTTGTTGTCTTCGGAGGAAGGGGATCCAGGAGGTGGGGATGGGGATAGTCTGATCTCTGGTGAGTTCGACTGAGGTGAGGGAGTTGAATACTCACAGTCTGACGGATGTACTCCTCCTGTTCCTCCTCCTCTCCCGACATCCTCTTTCTCACCATTTTCCCAACACTGTTGGAGGAAGAAAAAAAAATTTGCACTTTAGCCAAGGACTACAAATGGCGCTCGAGTGTAACAGTGAATCATAAACAACAGAACGTTTTACTCCATCCAGATTTTTATTTTGAAATAGGTAGGTAGTAGACAAATTTATTCTCTGCGACGACGAGACAATCCTCTGGTAGCACTCACCGAATTATGAAAGTAGGGGCCACCGCTCTTTGGGTTCGTGTAACTTTCTTGCCGCTGCAGTCCAAATTCTTTACGAGTGATGACACCGGAAGTTTCGTTTTGTTTCACCATATCCTGCTGTTTCATCGAATATGCGTCTAATCTTTTCTGCTGACTATCTTGCATCCCTTGGTGGAATTGATCTTGGGTCTGTTGTAAAGGTTCAGTCTTATATGGAAAATTGTCAGCTTTCTGTTGGAACTGTTGCTCTTGCGAAGGCGGCCTGTAAACCGGTTGAGGATCATGCGATTTTAGAAATGACTGCTCTTGTAGCCTGGGACCCATCTGAGGCGACCCCATTGGCCGTTGAAATTGATCCTGAGGTCTTTGGAACTGCTGGGCTGATTGCTGATAAGGTTCTTGATTAACGAGCATGCTGTGCTGATTCGTCGGCTGATGCTGTTGGAAACTGTTGGCATTCTGCATATCTGACTGATTTATAAAATTTCTCTGCTGCATTCCGTTAAAATTTGTTTGCCTACTAGGATCCATTGTCATAGGTCCGCCGCCGCCGCTGCCGCCCATTCTATACTGAAGTTGCTGGTTCGGCTCAACAAAAGGCCTGCGAAAATATGTGCAAAAGAAAATGGGTTATTCACGCTTATAATTTCGATCCACGTAGATGACCTATCTTTCTCATATTGTAATCACTAACTATCGTTTGTAAAAAGGAACTCCCCCTTTGCAATAATAGTGACCGAAGTTACTGTTGATTTAATACCTGTACTTCAAAACCTATATTTCAATATTTTCAGCAATTTTTCATATTTTTTTACAAGTCATTTGCGCTGAAACGGTGGAATCTCATTTCACAAGAATAGGGGTCGAAGAGATAGTCACGGATTCCACTAATTTTAATCGAGCAATATTGTTATTACAACATATAATAATAACATCTTTTAACAATATAACTCGGTTGTAAATTACTAGAATTCGTGACTATTCTTGTGAGAACAGGGAAACGTTCCTAATCGATACATACGTACGTGCGTACGTTCAAAATGATTCGACTATGGCAGGGACGGTGGGGAAGGTACGATTTACAAACACGTTGATCACAATCCCATGAAGACTCCATTTTGGTTCAATACAAAATTTCGTCCGGTTAAACCAAAACCAATATCGGTGAGTATTTATGCACAAATATCTGATGGTTTTGAGACAGAATTTGGTAAAGTTACAACCTTTTTCCAACCTGTGAACGCAAAAAATAAAAATTGATTAATTTAATGACTTTTTGTTCAAATTTAACAAAGTATCAATGTATATCACGTCTTCGGATTTTAAAATTCCTACGCTATTATTGGTATTGGGTGGTTAGCTTTTCATCTATGCTAATTATACCTGAGTTCATTATGTTGTTTTAATCATGTTTTCTACAGACTCAATAAGGTATAATATTTTATTCATACTGAAAGGTCTTGTTTTTTTTTTTTTGTTTTTTTTTTCTCAAGGCTCCTTCCCATACGTCGTGGCGGTTGCACAATCCTATTTTACGTTATGATTTTGTTTTCTCGCTCAGTTTTCAGAGATTATGTGGGTTTTAAAGATGGTATCGTATCACTTAAAGAATGAGAGTGTCTTGAAGAATAAAATTTCACTGTACACTACGCTTCAATTACATTTATAGTATAGGTCCTATATGTATAGATGACCATGGTATATTTTGTTGTCGTAGGCCTGTTATACGGCGCAGATTTGTTCGCCGAGAGATTCCTTTTTTTATATTTATAATTTATGATCCGTTTGAGGAATCCGTTCACCCTTTGTCTTAGATTGAAACTTGGATACTGATGAAAAAGAAGAAATCGACGCATGCTTCAAGTCGGCATGGATGTTTTTTTATTCTTAGAAGCCAACGTTTTTTCACGTGACCATCCAAGCTGTTACGTGATTGGAGATTTTTTACTCGAGTACTTTCAGGGGCGACCATAGGCTACAACTGGTGGCGTGATATACTTCCCCTTTCTCCGTCTTTGTTCACTGTTCCAACTCGGCTGACTTCCGTGCAATTACTCGACCGCAGCTTTGGTCTCATTAACATTTCAGCGGCACTAGCACTTGTTTACTTGGCTGAGGGGGTTTTATTTTTGGTCGCAGTTGCTAAAAGCAGCTCAACTTCACGACTCGTTGCTCTTAGGTCACGTTATTCTCAAAAGCACTATGTTCATCGGTGCCGAAATACATATAATAATTTGCAAAACGAGCGACGTAACGGAATAAAACGATTTTTTTTTTTAACGAATGGAAAGTTGGAACATTGTACGACTGTACATTATTGTCAATTCGTAATTATTATTAATTTCACCATTAAATAACAGCCACCAAAAATCAAATATCAATTGTACAGCTATACATTGGACAGCTACAAGGCAAATGAAATTGAAACTTGCACATCATACGTTCGAAATAACGACCTCACGTTCCTGCGACTATACGTACGTTTTTGTGATTAGAACTCGTACGCAGTACCAATAATACTCGAATCGTGGAAAAATACTAGACGATGTATGGAAGCCGCTTGGAATTGGAGTTCAAAATATTTCATTTGGTCTGTTCGAGGTGACTGTTGTATTAAAGTTCATCAACTGGAGATTTATGACAAATTGTCATAAAATGATAAATAATAAAAAGTTTAGTTTTGTGTTTAAATTAGGCCAGACTGATATTCTTAAGTGAATAGAGATGAAAAATGCGCTCTTGATGGAAAAATCACACAAGCTGGGAATGCGAAAAAATTCACCGTACAATCGTCATCGAATAAGGTACGAGACAAGTTGAAAATTATTTTTCTAAAAACTTTAGAACATCTAGTGGGAAGATTGTTCGGGGTACAGCATTCTTGACATACAGGAACAAATCCTCATCATAATTTGCCCAACCTCTCAGAGAAAGTAGAAATGAGTTCGTGATTTTCTTAGTGCAAGTTTACGCGAAATAAAATATTTTTCTCAATTTACAGATTATAAAATTCCGCAGAGCAGCTCAATTTAGCTCATTTCAGCTCAAATGTGTGATCGAAAACGAATAGATTTATTAAGTGTAATTTATTATTTTATTTCATTTATTATTTTTATTATTATTTTTTATTATTTTATTATTATTCATTATTATTTTGACACGGCATAACTAAGAATTGAAATATTTAGGTCTGCAGTTTTAAAGAGTGTTACCGCTCATCGCCAAGAATTATTAATGAAATATAAGGTCGATGAAGACGTAAAAACTGGGTCAAAACTATAGGTTCGCTCAACTCTTACAGCTTATTCAGCTTGTTAGGAATTGGTTGTAAAGTTTTAATTCACCAACAAAATAAAAAATAAGAGTTTATTTGGAAAAGCGTTTTTAACAGGCACGAGATCGTACATACATTATTAGGTTACAAAAAAATGAGAGATAGCATGATAAGAGATCGATTCAATGTTGTCGAGACTATCGATAGTAAGAGAGTGTTATCTCGATTGAATAATTGAGGTTGCCACATCACTCCCCCCTTTGCTAAATTTTGAAGTCCCGAAGCGTAGAGGGAAACTGAACGCGACGACCGGAACGCGTGGTTGTGTGAGCTGGTGGCGATGAGGTCATAGGTGGCGATGACGAAGCCTGTTGATCAGCTTCATTTGGTAACCGAGCTGAAAGTGACGGTATGGTTGACGTATCTTGAGAGCCGTCAGCAAGGACAAACGCTGGTTTGAGTCTGTCCCGGGATACCGTTTGTCGCTTGTTATTGACGAGGATGTCAAAAGTCTTGGGAGTTCGGCGTAGAACGGGATATGGTCCAGTATATGGTCGGGCGAGGCTGTGGCGTACCCCATCGAAGCGAAGATAAACATGCGAAGCTGTCTGGAGTGCTGGGTTGGAGAAAATTTTCTGAGAGCAATGCCATTTTATGTCAACTGGGCGAACGCGATCAAACAGAGTTCGCAATTTATCAACGTAGTCGATTGTTGGCGTGACATCGCTTGTCGATTTCGTGAGCAACTCTCCAGGCAATCGAAGCGTGGTCCCGTAGACTAATTCCGATGGAGTGGCGTTGATGTCAGGTTTGACAATGGATCGTAGGCCGAGAAGCACTACTGGCAGCTCAAAGTACCAATCGGCGCGAGAATTCTCCATGCGTGACATCAATGCAGCCTTAATGGTTCGGTGTGACCTCTCGACAAGGCCGTTGCACTGTGGATGATAGCTGGTCGTGTGTCGGATTTCAATGCCGAGAAGGGCAGAAACTTGATGAAAAAGACTGGATTCAAAGTTTCTTCCACGATCGGCGACGATGTAGACTGGCGATCCGAAACGAGCTACCCAACCACCGAAAAACGAAGTTGCGACGGTTGCCGCAGTTTGATCCATCATTGGTATGGCCTCGATCCATTTCGTGAACCGGTCAATGCAAGTGAGTATGTATGTGAAACCGTTCGAGCTGGGTAGAGGTCCGACTATATCAATATGCACGTAAGCAAAGCGATCGTCTGGCTTGAGAAACGGAACCAACGGAGACTTTTCGTGTCGGTGAACCTTCGACGATTGGCATTGATGACAGCGCCGAGACCATTCTCGAATATCTTTTTGCATGGAAGGCCAAACAAAACGGTCTGATATCAGACGAGCTGTGGATCGGGCACCTGGATGCGATATTCCATGAAAATGCTTGAACAAGTTGGTTCTTAAGGACTTGGGAACAAATGGTCTGATGGTTCCGGTAGAAGTGTCACAGATCAAACTACAGTTATCCATTCGAAGACGTTGCAGTCGCAAGCTTGTAGGATTTGTTGTCAGGAGATTTTGTACTTCTTCGTCTTGTTGCTGAGCAGCGGCGATGTCGGTCGGCAAAATCGAGGCTTTCAAAATTGAATCGACACGTGAGAGAGCGTCAGCTGGAGTATTTTCGAGACCCTTCACGTGACGAATGTCGGTTGAGTACTGACTGATGTACGATAAATGCCGTATCTGCCGAGGAGACATGTTGGCGCTTGATTTTGAAAAGGCATAGACCAACGGTCGATGATCGGTGAAAATCGAGAACGTTCTTCCTTCTAGAATGTAATTAAATTGACGAATAGTTTCATGAATCGCCAATAATTCGCGATCATATGTTGAATAATTTACTTCTGCAGGTCGAAGTTTGCGTGAAAAAAATGCGAGCGGAAAGAGGTGATCATTTTTACTTCCATGTTTACGTAGTAAATGGAAGTATTGAGATCGTCTGAAAAGTCGAATTCGGAACCAAGGTCCTGATGGAAGAAATTTTCATATTAGTATACTCAGAAACACTTTCTGAACAAGTGTCTGTGTGTCTGTGTGTCCGTCTGTCCGTCTGTCCGTCTGTCCGTCTGTCCGTCTGTCCGTCTGTCCGTCTGTCCGTCTGTCCGTCTGTCTGTGGTCACAAACTGACATAAATCGCCATATCTCCCTGAAAAAAGGATGAAACCCTATGAAATTTAAGGAGAATGTTCTCCCAGTGATTGTGCAAAATTAGGTTTTTCCGGATTTTGAATTACACACAGTACTTCCGAGATATAAGCGTTCAAAGTTTTTTCTGTTTCGATTTTTACAGGCTATTAGAGTCAATACTTTTCTACGTTTGAAGGCTTGAAATGTCGGTTATGGCCAGCAGAAAACACTAGATTTTTTGTATAGTGGGTCACATACAATGCCTCCACGTTATGAGCGTTTTTCACGATTTCACAAGTGCATGTTTTGTATTTTGATTTTTACAGGCCGCAAAACTCAATGTATTTGAATGTTTGAGGTCTTAAAACGTTGGGGTTGACGATTGAATGATGCCTGATTTTTATCAAGCGGGTCACATGCAGTACTTCCGCTTTATTTGCACATTTGCTACATTTTGATTCTTATAGACCACAAAAATGAATATATTTGAACGCTGGAGGACTTAAAATTTTTCTATTTGACAGTTGAATATCGCTTGATTTTTGTTATTGGGGTCACATGCAGTACCTCCTCGTAAAACGCATTTTCAGTTGTTTAATTTGTATTTTTTGGGTTTCTTTGCTATAAATATGACCAACTTTGACCTCGTACACAAAACTTGTTTCGCATAGTTTGGATAACACACAGTACTTCCGCATTATGCCTTTTTTAACTTTTGAGATTTAATAGACCGCAAGAGTGAATAAATACATTAGACTTTGAATTTTCTATATGACAGCTGAATATTGCTTGATTTTTATTATTGGGGTCACCTGCAGTACTTCCTCGTAAAACCATTTTCAGTTATTTTACTAAGCGTAATTGTACTTTTAGGTTCTCTTTGCTATAAATATGACCCACTTTGACCTCGTTCACAGAACTTGTTTTGTATGGTTCGGGTAACACACTGTACTTCCGCTTTATGCCATTTTTTAACTTTTGAGATATTAATAGACCGCAAGAGTGAATATACATTAGACTTTAAATTTTCTATATGACAGCTGAATATTGCTTGTTTTTTATTATTGGGGTCACCTGCAGTACTTCCTCGCAAAACGCATTTTCAGTTACTGTACTTTTTGGGGCTCTTTGCTATATATTTGACCAACTCTGACCACGTTCACAGAACTTGTTTGGTATAGTTTGGATAACACACAGTACTTCCGCCTTATGCCGTTTTTTTGCATTAGAGATTTTTATTGACCACAAGAGTGAATATACTTGAGACTTCAAATTTTTCTTTATGACAGTTGAATTTTGCTTGATTTTCATTATCGGGGTCACATGCAGTACTTCCTCGTTAAACGCGATTTCAGTTATTTCATTCTAATGTGACCAACAACGATCATGTTTTGTTTTGTTTTGATCACATACCGTACTTCCGCCTTCCGTGCTAAAATCAATACATTTGACGCTAGAGGTATTAAATATTTGTAATGGCGAGTGAATGACGCCTGATCTTTACCGCTAGGGTCACTTTTCGGCCTTCGTACGATTTTCTCGATTTTATAATTGGTTATACCAGTTACCGACTCAAACATGGAAGTACTGTGTGATCTATGCACACCACTGGTTTGTTTGATGAATTGCTCCGCCAATTGCTGTTTGTGAAGCATCGCACATGATCGATAATGTCGCATCTGGATCAGGAAATACTAGAAGTGTGTTGGCAGACAGCGCTTGTTTGCAGTTTTCGAAAGCAGTCGTCATTTCCGGAGTCCATTCGACGGGTCGTTGATCGTTTTTTTTAGACGAGATGTGAAGTGGAGCTTGAATTTCGGCGAGGCGCGGACAAAACCTGTGATAAAAATTTATCATCCCCAAGAACCTTTTCAAGTCTGCGACAGTTTTCGGTTTGGGGTATGATTCGATCACAGAAACTTTTTCTTTCATTGGAGATATTCCGTCGGCTGAGATGGTATAGCCAAGAAAGTCAATTGAACTTTGGAGAAATTGACATTTGTCTGCATTGATCGATAAGCCATGGTCGTGGAGACGTTTGAAGATGATGTCCAAATGTTGTAGGTGTTCTGTGCGCGATTTGGAAAATATCAACCAGTCGTCAATATAGGTGTAAATGAATGGGAGATCACGTGTAACTGAGTCGACGAACCGTTGAAACGTTTGACTGGCATTGCGAAGACCGAATGGCATTTTCACGAACTCGAACATGCCAAATGGAGTGGTTACTGCAGTCTTTTGTACGTCGTCAGGGTGAACGGGCAGGTGCATGAAGGCACGTTCCAGATCCAATTTTGAAAAAACGCAAGAACCGAGGAGCGCGAGAGTGCAGTCTTGTATATTGGGTAACGGATACCGGTCAGCGACGGTCTGTGAATTCAATCGACGGTAATCGCCGCACGGGCGCCAATCACCGGATTTCTTGCGAGCCAGGTGAAGAGGGCTGGCCCACGGGCTGCTGGAGGGACGGCATATGCCCATCTGCAGCATATATTGAAATTCGTCTTTGGCGATTTTTAATTTGTCCGGAGCGAGACGTCGAGGACGAGCGAAGCATGGAGGTCCGACTGTGACAATGTGATGGAAAATTTTTGGCTGGATGAGCGATTCCTGGTTGGCACGCATGATGTTATACTTTTTTATCAGCGCAGCAACATCAGCGGGAATGGTGTTGTCTACCGACGAAATGCAGAAAGAACCATGCATGATTGTACTGGCCGGTGTCGTCAAAGCTGTATGGGGATCGATAAGACGCGAATTTTTAATGTCCACCAAAAGTCCAAAATGATTTAAAAAATCGGCTCCTAGAATAGGGCGCGCGACGTTCGCGACGGTAAATACGAAAGGAAATACTCGTCGAAGTCCGAGATCGAGTAGGAGTAACCGACGACCATAGGTATTTATTTTGGACTGATTTGCAGCGAATAAAATTAACGAGGATAAATTAACTAAGTCCGAACGTTGACAAGGAATAATACTCAAATCACTACCGCTATCGACTAGAAAAGTTAACTTGGAGCGTCTGTCAGGAATTAAAAGGCGGCGCGATTTCAAACCATCCTCTGTGACGGCCGCTACATCAGAGGAGGTTGAGCGTTTTCCGATTTTTTGTAGGCGCACGGTAGGTTGCATTTCCGAGCTTGATCTTTGAATTTTCTGTGAAAATAACATACGTCCGATTGATCGTGAAATTTATCAGAACGCGAGGATGATCTACCCCGTCGGGCAGAGGTGGAAGACGATCGTGCCTGTGAACGCGGACGCCGGGACAGAAGGCGGTTAACTGATTCAGTGAGTGATTCTACCTGACGCCGGAGCGAGACGAGCTCCGATTCCGAAGAGTTGATGTCTGATGTGGAAACGCTACATATGGAGGGCGCGCGCACTGCTTGAATCTTGTCGGCCATGTCCGCCAGTTTGCTGAGGTCTTCCGTATCGCTGACCTGTAGGATCTGCTGAGTGTAAGATGGCAATTTCCGTAGCCAAATACCCCGAATTATATGAGAAGGAACTTCAGGGCCTGCGAGTCGTTGAATATTTCGCAGTAGTTCGGAAGGCGGACGGTCGCCTATTTCCAAAGGGCCAAGCAATTTGTTAAGCTTCTCTTCATTTGATTCACCGAAACGTTTGATTATTGTTTCTTTTATGACGTCGTAATTGCGTTTCGAAGGATCCCGTAGGACGTCGGCAATGCCACCTAGAAATTCGGGTTGAATTTTGGAAAGCACGTGGTTCAGTTTTGTTTCACTCGCAGTAATCCGCGGCCTTGCTGTGTCGAATTGAGCCTCAACACTAATGAACCATAATTCGGGATCTGGTCGCCAAAAAGGAGGTAAATTTACGGCGACATGACTGCATTCCGATTGAACGGCAGTAGCCGGCGCAGGATCGGGCGGTGGAGACGTTGGCGGTGATTGCGACATCGCGAAAGCGTTCGAAAACAAAACAAAAACAGACGATCAGCTCCGACTGAAACACTCGCGAACACACGGGGTCACCAATTTTTGTTAGGAATTGGTTGTAAAGTTTTAATTCACCAACAAAATAAAAAATAAGAGTTTATTTGGAAAAGCGTTTTTAACAGGCACGAGATCGTACATACATTATTAGGTTACAAAAAAATGAGAGATAGCATGATAAGAGATCGATTCAATGTTGTCGAGACTATCGATAGTAAGAGAGTGTTATCTCGATTGAATAATTGAGGTTGCCACAAGCTTATTGATGACTTTACCTATGCTTTACCTGAACCTCTCTCCTGTTCTCCCCGATTTTCTATGTGTACCCTGTTAACCCTGAAAGTTGCTGGAATGGTCAACTGTTGGTCAAAAGAAATGTTATCAACTATTTGAGTAAGATTATCTGCACCGGTCGGCAATTGGATTCCCCAGCTTTTCATTGTGCGTCGCAAGTTGGATAAGCAGCAATGATAACGGCGATGTATACTTCAAATAAACGAGATAATCTAGCTCTTATGTTCTATTAAATGGAACAGTTGTTTTTATAAGACATAAAAACTTGAATATGCAATTAAAAAATGGACAAAAGTGACAGTCGAAAGTGTAAGTCTGTAGGCATTTCTAACGTTTATGGATTTTTTGAACCTATTGTGCATAGCTTTTGAGATTTTTTTGGAAAAAGCACATAATAAAAAACTTAAACGTCTAGTAAAATCTTTTTGAAGTCATCGATCAGGGATAGGCGCAAAGGCGCGCTTACAAATGAAACGCGTCTTTGCCGAGCTTTCGGAAAATTAATTTCCTTCTTCAGGGATTGGAACAAACCTTCTTGGTAACGTACATTTAATTGTTCTAACCCCTGAGGAAGAAAATAAATTTTCCGAAAGCTCGGTGAAGAAACACGTATTATTGGTATGATCCTATCCCTAATTGATGACTAGAAGTACTTGAAAGGGTCATAATTATCAATAGACCATCAAGATGTTTATATATTCGTTTGAATAGTAATCAAACACTTTCCCCTCGTATTGAACCAACTTAACTACTACCAATAGAAAATCAATTTGATTCACTGATTGACTCTGATCTACCATTGAGTCATTTTGGAACTAGAAAACTCGTATGATGAAAATTCAAATACTTAAAGTTATTAATACCTTTTTTTGTGGAAACATTATCATTCTTCTCACGAAATATCCGGAAGTATCTGGTGCTATAGGCACAACTGTTTCTAAAAAACGTCTCGTAACTGTAATTTCTTTTTGAATTTTCAACTATGCTCGATTTTGTAGAAGACGTTTAATGCTGTGCGTTTAAACGTGCCCCAAGCTTCCTCGTAATTTTTTTTGCAAACAAGTTGTGAAGCGGCTCGGCGTTAACTGGTCGCTGTGCGCCTTTCCCTCCGGCTCGACTAGCTGCTTCACCTGACCGCCCAGTCTAGGAGGCATATTATGCCGCTTGCATAACAACACGCTTGCTCTGTGCGAATGTTTACAACTTGTTCCCGACGTCTACACGGTTTCCATTTTCATTCCGACATGTTATTTCCGCCCTTCTGCTTATTCCTAGATTTGCCAGTACAGCTGTCCGGACCAGATGCAGAATCGTAACGACTGAAAGATTGTTGCGATATTATATTGCAGTCGGAATCTTTTTAAATCTTTCAACACTTGATATCAAACTGTAAAAGCTTTTATAACTTATTTAAAATTCTTGTCAGCCTTTTTTACAATTCGTAATGATTGAAGAACTTCAAGTATCGACATTAGCAGCCAAGTTATCAGTAGCGAGCGTTTCCTCCCTACACATACCTGCCTGCATAGTTGGTTCCCTTTCAGCGAAAAAAGCGAATATAGTAGTTCTACGTAGATATTCATGTTGTTCATTATTTTAGCTGAGCTAAAATGATTTAACGAGGTTTAATTGACTGACCAAGCACTTTGCCCGTTCGAGCGACCTCAGGGTGATGTGGTAACATAAAGAAACCTGTTAATGAGGGAAAATTGGCAGTGGTTGCTCGGCGTCACCTAGTATTCCGTCAACCCCGATATATTACAAGTATGAAACATTTTCACAAGCTGAATTGAATGTATACGGTGAAGTTAATTATTTAAAAAATTTATTCCAAGGAGCATCGTAATCGAACTATAAGATTGTGGCAATACTAACGATTTGAAATAGGATCAAAATCTGATTAAAAAATCATGCGAGAAGAGAATGGAACATAAAAAAAAGGATAGTAATACCGATGCACTGGTTTGGTTTTCAAGTATTAACTACTAAAAAGATAACTTACACTGGTTTCGATGGGGGCTCCATTGCTTCCGCCTTAGCCATGACATTTTGTATCAACGCCCGCTCCTCTGCGCTTAGATGACTCAAATCTAGGTTTGGTTCATCTAGAACTGAAAACAGAACGTTGCTTATTGTTACCATACTTCTAGTATAAATAACATCATAATACAGCTCGAATCTGATGGCGACTTCCATTTTACTTTGTAAACATGGTAGTATTGTGATTGTGCGAAAAGTCGAAATCGGATGGAATTTACATGGTACTAAAATCGGAAGTCCTTTTTGAACAAATAATGTCTATGTGTCCGTCTGAGTAATGAGTTGTAGTGTCCTAACGTTGCGGCTTTGTTTCTTGATTTTATTATTGGTAATTCCTGTTACCGACTCAAACATGGAAGTACTGTGTGATCTAACCATCCACACTACTGGTTTATTCTAGCAACACCTTTTATAATAACATGAGTCTTCCATCTGCTTTACTCACATGGTAGTACGCAAGTTAAAGTGGACCATTTCGAAGTTACGAGGAATGTTTAAGCAATAAGTTTTTCAGCTTTATGAAGTCCTCACATGGAATTGACCCCAGCTTTTTGGGATTCGCTTTATCCCTTGATAAGGTACCTTTGTAGTTGCGTTTTTTATTGAATGTTTCTCTGTCACCAAGCTACGCGTAGCGCTAATGCTGAAAGTGGCAAATCGAACGAAGATAATGCAACGTGCAAGTTCAACTTTTTCAAGCTAAATACCGTCAATAATAAATACCGGTCTTGGAGAACTCATCATGAAAGAACACAAAGTTTTATTCAATTTGAAAATCAAATTCCCCTCCAGATAAACAGTTCACATCGAGCAGTGAGGGCAGCATTTTAAACGATTACGACAATTTCGCTCTTACCGGCACGTCACGAATCCAAATTATAGGTTCCCATACACGTTCAGCCTACCGACCTTCATACTGTAAATTGCCGGTAATAGGTACGAGTGCACCCTTTATGGCACACCTCAATAATGTCTTCGCATACATGTATCGATCCGACCTGAACAAGTCGAGGAGTAATTGGGCCAATTACTCAGGCATTCACCTGGTCTGATAGAAATTTACATCCTGATGATATGCTTCTTGGAATTCACAAGCTAGAATGCGATGACCCTCTCAACTGCCCTGTATCAAACCGATTGTTCGCGATAAAGTACTTAGCTCCTCGGCGACTTAACACAAAAATATAATTGAATATACCAAAAATATACCAAACAATTTTAAAGGGAGGGCTAATTATTGAAATAAGTTATTTGAATTAAGCGGAATAATAATAATAATATAGTTAGGTTACAGTAACACTGCTCGGTATAATTGACAAATAAACAATATTCTGCCCTTAGGCTGAGTTTCTGCAGTAATTATGAAAATAAATAAATTCTGGCTTGAGGAAATGTAAAATGAAAAAAATCAAATGTGCACGTGTGTCGGGCTCGATTAAAACCACATCTCTCCGATTTGGCAACAATTAAGGATCCAATCTTTCAGCGACGTAGAGCTTTTCTCTTTTAGCAGCTGGGACTGCCAGATCAAAAGAACTTGTCGTTGCCTGGTTGCTCTGGGCGGAACAATAAATGAGCGCCCTTTGAGTGGAACAACCCATGAGTTCTACGTGACGCAGTTTCAAGTTGATGGTTGAATGTAAAATACTCGCCACTTACAAGATGGATCGACACTAGAAAAAAGAATGCGCAGAGTAGAAATAAAATTCTGGGATGCAAAGACCCATTCTATAGGAGATGCAGCGGCTCACGTACAGAGAATAATGAGACACGAGAGCATGTGAAATATGGTGAAGTGATGATAAGGGTAACCGAGGAATTTTTACTGAATCGCTCGCGCTGAGATTGCGGAATCCCATTTCAACAGGATAGAAGACAAAGAGATTGTCACAAACTCTACTGATTTTGAAGTATATTATATATACTGGTTATATTTTTATATCGATTTTGGCCTTTAGGCCATCATCTGATCTTACAACTGTAGGATTGTTGTGATTGTTACTTATTATGTCCTAAAAGCCGAAATCGATATAAAAATGTAACTCACCGTATGAGACGCTGTGCAGAAACTTGGCGGTGAGAACGAAATGGTTCTCTCTAATGTATAAGTGTGAGCGATTCCGTGTAAAAACTCTAATATTAAGCTGTTGATAATATCTCCCTGAGGATGCCCAAATGGATGAAAGTTTTTGGCATGGTCGAAATAAAAATATGAAGAATCGCTTAATTCTTCATGATCATTTGTCTTAATCTTCAATCTCAATAATTTTCAAGAAGAACACGAAAAGTGAAAATATCTTCATCAAACTACCGTTATTACACAATTTTATTGTACGATACGTTGTTCAACGATTTCTATCATACCATCATAATCTAATTGTTTATTTGATTATGAATGCCGACAAAATAAGATCGTTTTATGGAAACTCTCCTCCTTAATAATAATAAAAAAATTTACAAAAAATTTTTTTAATTAAAAAAAAAATGGTTGAATATGGTAATCGATGCTTGTTAAATCATCTTGAAACTTCTCGCAGTCTTACTAGAAACCTTTACATCCACCCCGATTCCCCGGGTTTGAATGATGAATGCTTAAAATTTAATTGGCCTTTCCCCTTATAAAATAAAATAAAACTCAAAATAAGATTTTTCTTGCCTGTCATGGAACGTTTAATCTACCTCCGGTCTACTGCAATGTCGACCACGTTCTTCTCAGAGTTTTGTTTAAAAAATGATGTCGATATGGCCCAGGAGAAAAGACGAATAAAAAGGGGTCGCCTGCTTCATATAATTTTCATTCTATCACCGAATTTTCGGGCCATGTGCCAGCTGTACATTAAGGAAAGTTATCACACCAACCTAAGCCTATGTAAAAATGAATTAAAATCAGCAACTGATATGTTAAAAAACTGATATGACCGCTCCTCAACTGCCTAGATGAGAAAAACATAGAATCACCTAGTTGAAAAGACGAATAAAAATGACAGGTGTTAAGAAAAAACTAGGACATAATATTATCAAGGTTATTAATCGCGCTATTAATCGGCAAAATGACGGAAGCGCAATAAATTGTTAAAAATCTGGTTTATTGCAACCATAAATTATTGAGAGAAATTTGATGTAAATGGGTCGTGATTTCGTTCATTATTTAATCCTTCACTAGAGCGTGGGGAATTTTTTTCTCGATCATACAACCGCAGTTTCACTAATTTCATTTTTCATCACAGTGAAATTGATGACAAAATGCAGAAATTCGTATTCTGTAATATTGATTTTGATGATCTACGTTCATCAATTCGTGTACGTGACTTCGTACTGTGTGTGTTGTACGACCACACTTGGGACGGGAATTATCGTATTGGCAAGGCAAGAGAAGGTGATGAGAAATCAATCTCTAGCACGTACAGAGTTATGGGCCGTAAAATTTTAGTAAATAAAATGCGCGCTGTTACTCTACCTTGGTTGATTTATGCACGTTTATCAACCGTCAAAGCCGAGATAGCCAAGAGTTAGTGCCACTAAGCAGTTTTCCCGTGAGGGAGTGTATGCAAAACTAACTTGGTAACGCTGACTCAAATATGCTTCAAATTAATGTATTTACGATTGATAAACGTGCCCTAATTCACTATTAAATCATTGTAATCCCGTCAAGATAAAAATAATTGTCTAACCTCCTCAAAATTAGTTGCTTCACTCTTCGAGGCTTGTAAAATCCAGATGTCGAATGAATAATAAAATAAAATCCAAAGCATTTTTTAACATTTCAAAAATTTAGCTTTCGTTCGCTTTAGTTTCCTTAGAAAAATGTGTTTTCTATAATTTTTTAAACGTTTAAAAAATTTAGCTTTCGCTAGCTTTAATTCCCTCAGAAAATCTGGGTGAATGAATAACCCCGAATACTAGCTGAATATGAACATAGAAATTGAAAGTTGGATAGCGCTCGAGTCAAACTTGAAAATAATGTGGTCGCCAATCATTATAATGTCAGGAGAATAATATTATGTCATGTTGAACAATAATTCTTAAGCCTTCAGCCTTAAGCCTTATCAATAGGGACGGTCATATTTTCTATTGTTCTAGAAGGCACGTAATTATTATGTTTGGTACAAACCTATATGTATTTTCAGACGCTGAATCGAATGAGACTATAAAGGGGTCGATAGCTTTAATGATTCACGAGCTATAACACCTTTTGCGCACTATTCTCCAGAAATAGAAAAACTCGGCGTGATGGAACAACTCGAGTATTTGTGAAGCTATGAAAATCGTTCTATCCTCAAAGGAATGCTCGTCAGATACTCTCTCTTATTATACCGGTTGACGATTAACTAGACATTAAATGAGGGCAGTTAGGAGACATTGAAATGGCGCAGTAAGGAGTTGGCGCATCGGTTTCCAACGGAACCAAAACTCAAAAAATCGAAATTCTTAAATAATAATTGAGGCAAACGTCTGCCTTCCAAAGTTCCAATTCTGTTAAGAGATCGATCAATGGGAATTCCGTTCCCGTAACGGAGGGTTTTCGCTACGCTCGTTAAACTGCAATTTTACTATCCAATTGACACCAATTTTACTATCTGATTCGACATTGGGTTGAGATAGAGGCATTGATGGCGACGTTATCTCATATTGCATTTCTGTATTTCCAGCGCTTTCGCCGCTGTGGGCCTCCTCAGGAAACATCTGTCAGTTAATAGCTATTATCGATATTTTTACTGAGACAGTACACCATGATCACATTCGTCGATAGGAATAAATAAATAATGCGTATAGTATATGGTAAATACCTTCTATATTCAAAGGTTTTTTTTTTTTAATTATAGGCCCTGTAAGAGCTCCACAATGCTTTTTAAAAAACTTTTATATAGAAGGTATTCACCATATAGTACTATACGCATTATTTATTTATTCCTATCGACGAATGTGATCATGGTGTGCTGTCTCAGTAAAAATATCGATAATAGCTATTAATTGACAGATGTTTCATGAAGAGGCCCAGAGCGGCGAAAGCGCTGGAAATACTGCATTGCAATATGAGATAACGTCGCCATTAATGTCTCTACCTCAACCCCATGTCGAATCAAATGGATACGCGACGAATCACAACGTAATTTTACTATCCAACCACAACGGGTATTGAAACTAGTTGGTGATAATAAACCAATGAACAATCGTTTACTGCGCTTTTCCATATAATTTTTGTTTCTTGTTGTTGTCGCATTCTGATTGATGTTGGGTCGAGGGGGAGAGATTCTAGGCGACTTCCTCGAAGGCTGAAGGCCATATACTGCCCTGAGGAGGCCCGAATGGGCGAAAGCGCTTGGCACATATAATTTAAAAAATATATACAATGGAGAGGAAGTCGCCTAGAATCTCTCCCCCTCGACCCAACATCAATATAATTTTTATTAAAATCGCAACCTAGCGCATTCCACAAGTTCGACTCAATTATTGACTATTTTGAAAATCGCGCACCGATCAAATTTGTAATCCTGCCTGATATTTCTCCAGTTTCGACGGAGGAAAAACAATAACCTCGGAAACCTTTTTTTCGCAACGTTGGCTACTCGATTTTTTAATATCTCCGCTTGTGTGCTTTTTTCGCGAACTCGCCAAAATGAAATGGAGAGAGAGGGATAGAGGGAAAATAGAAAAAGAGCGAGGGACAATAGGAGGGATGATTGTAGTGTAGGTCAACCTCCCACCGCTACTCGGCAGAGCGTTCGAAGGTGAAATTCCCCTTCTCCTTCAACAACCCCTTCAGGAAGAGCACGAGGGGAGAATTAGGCCGCCGACCTAGTAAAACCGGGTCGACTTGCGTCCGCGGTCGATCGGAATCCCGAACTATGAGAGGACGTAATTCTAGTTTCGGCGAAGGATATAATACGAGAGAACGGTCGATACGAGGCATATCAACAAGAAAATCGAATGTACAAATTTACATCATCGCTATCGCTTTAATTTGTCAACTTACGTAGAGTTTTATTGTATTTTTATTTTTTCATCATTCGAGAATTGCTATTTCCGAGAGAATGTACCTGGCTCACGAATTTCATCCGAATGCGACTGATTTTTATTATTAAAAATTTTCAAAATAGCTAAAGTTGCGGCTGAAACAACGATGTTATTACCGTGACGACGATTTAGCGTGTACATTTCAAGTTTAGCTCAATGCGCTTGCACTTGGCAGTTGAAAAATGAGAGGAAAAATCATTCGTTTGCGAAAAATTACCCGACGCTTCTTTCAAAAGAATTTTCTTACCGGGAGGCGCCGGTCTCGGAAAAGAGGACGTCGGCGGAGCTGCTGACTGAGGCCCCGGCCGTACCGACGGGAAACCCATCGCCGATGACGGCGGCTGCTGCTGAAACTGCTGCCTCTGCCCCATTGACGGCGGTGGAGCCGTTCGCGGCGGGTACGCCGATAGTTGAACTCGCGGTAACGATGGGCGAGGCTGCGGCGGTCCGCGTACAGCAGCGTGCTGCTGCTGGTGCGGCGGTCCCTGCTGTTGGTGAGGCGCTCCAGGGACTCCACTGCCAGGAACTCCGTTTTCGCCCTCACCCATCAACGTGTTGAGCATTTTACTCGCGAAGCTGAACATTTTTTTAGGTTCACTCGTACCTACGTTATCGTTCACTCCGTTGTGTTCTCGTTCACATAATCGGGACGGCGCGGCGGCGCGTTTCTATCGCACACTCGTCGTATCTGAACGAGTTGAGGAGCCCCACGAGCCCGAAGTCCGAGTTCCACAGCCGCGCCGCCTCTGCCGCTGTGGAGTTCAATCGATATGGAGTGACCCGCGCCTGCGCTTCGAAGCCATCGCCTCGCCCCCGCTTTCTTGCCCATTCATACCCTAGCTGCTAGGGTACGTCACACACGTCGGAAGAGTTTATCTCGAGTTTCCTTCAGTCTTCCCTCACGAAGCTCATATTTTCCCCCCCAACGAATCCGATGTTTCCCCAGATTCGAAAAGCGAGTTATAGTCAAGATAAAAACCTATCGACCGTAGCTAACAATTTGTACGAAAATTTCTCCACAAAATTTGATGATTTACGTTTGAAGCCATGAAGGATACTAATAACGAATTGAAACGCTGCAAAGTACCAAAAAAAGATTTTTATTATTCCTTATTAGCTTCGAATATGTTTCAAGAAGAAAATCATCTATTTTTGTAGCAGGTAACAGCCGAATGTAGTTTTGAATTAATCCAGCACAACATATTTGTAACTATAAAGGCAATCTCCTTAGCAAGAATCGAAATTTTAAATGTTATAATAACACTCCAGTCGGTTTAAATTCGAATTAATTAAACTTTAGCTCAACACTAAAGCTGAAGAGAGTGTTGGATGAGCATCCAACGTGTATAGGAATATTTTTTTAATCTTGATAAATCTTGAATAATATACTTACGCTGCATTTCTCAAATTCACCAACATAGCTCACAAAAGCTGCTAGAACTCAAAATACATTAAAGCTATCATCCTCGTTATGGTCTCATTCGATTCAGCGCCCGAAATTCTATGAAGTTTATAACAAAAATATTAGGTATGCTCTAGATTAATGGAAAATATGACTCTGTGCCCGGGAGATTGGGAGGAAATGACGTGAAGGCGCCAGATTCTGAGTAGTCTCCGACAGCCAAGCTGAGCTAAAGGAGATTTTACCATTCACTTCCACGTCGAGGCTAACCTGGGAATGCCTTAGTGCTCTTGCGGCTATCAGTCGGCAACAAAATCACGCTGATATGGATAGCTGCCCACAGGGGCTTCGAGGGCAATGAAAGGTAGACAACCTTCCAAAAGAGGGGACTGAAACCCTCTTCATCGGCCCAGAAAAGCTGCTTCAATCGGAAGCACAAAAGAATACCTTCTATTGGAATAGCCTTCTGGGGCTCAGTCAGTCGAAGAGGCTGATCACATTCTCCTACCGAAGGGCGAAAACGCCACTGGCGTTGGGCAGAAAGGATCTCCGAACCCTGACTGGATTCCTATATAACTGAACACTGACCGCTGATGTGCTGGAGTAGCAAGCCGGAGCATGTCAGAAGCCGACTCTATCGGGAAGCTCAGAAACTCTCAGGCATTGAAAAAATACTATAGATATTGGTACCAAACTCACCTTCGTCTGAAAAACGTTGGAATACACTAATCCCCCCTCAAACCTCTGTCCGTCCTCCCACTTTTTTAAGGAAACTATAAAGGTAGCTACTCGTTTGATATGTTTACCAAAAATCATTCTTGGTCCGATAATGACTAAATTCTTTAGCGAAACCGCTACCTCTATTTTTTGAGTATTTCTGGGAGGTTTGGGAGTTGTGGGAAATTCGTAATTTTCAATGTATCTGAAACTTGGTGAGTTTGATATCAATTTCTATAAATTTTTTGACGTTGAATCGAATGAGGCAATAACGGAGTCGATTGCTTGAATGGTTCCCAAGTTAACGCTGCTTTTCTGTGGAATTTTCGAAATTTTAACAAATTTACCATGAGAATTCGAACATTTATTGAGTTCTAAACTTGATGAAAAGCTCAAAAACAATCGCTTACGCTCTACCATCAGGCTAGTAATTTTACTTTTAGTTCAATAAATAAGAAACATAATTAAAATTACGATAGCCTCAATGGAGGCCATATAGTTAGTTACCAATCTGTTGATTGGCGGAAATGTTGACAAACATGTCGGATGGTTACTAATATGAGTAGACGGACTTCATAAGCACATCAAATTATTGAAGCAAAGCAATAACAATCCACTGTACAACCGTTTTTAAATTGAATATTCAGATTCTACATACCTTGAAACGTAGTTCCAAGATGAACTCAATTAAAGTCGTTCGAGCATTCAAGTCGCTTCATTATAACACCGACAGATGTACTCGATTTTTCATTAAATTCTAAATCAACCAAAATAAAATACGGTGAGCATTATACGTCAATATCTGATTCATCTGAGACTAAACCAGTAAAAATCCGATCATTTTTCAAGACAGGAAATTTATTACTTCTAAATTACCAAGTTTACAGCCAAACTAATCTCCCTCGCATACAGTGAAAGAGTGTGTTTTAAAACTATTACGTCGAATGTATAACGATTTGTATACCGTCGTAATTTGTCGACATATATTCACTCCTCGAATCAAAAACGCTGCGATAACTCGTTAACTGCTTAAGCGATTAGTAACTTTACACTAATTCTGTTTTCCTTGAATTACAGTGTAGATGAGATTGATCATAATTGAAGTAAAGGATATTAGGAATAATAAGCCACCGTACAATAATTTGCAGGGGGGTTTATTTATCCGAAAATTCAGCAAACATCGTGATACGAATACCGAATATGCTTTGCACCCCACTTCCACGAAAACGCGAGTGAAATCATTGTATTTCTCGTGCAAGCCAAATTTACTTTGAAAACTTTATTTCTAATGGGTGGGCATGAATAACTTGTCAGTACCTATATCATTTGTTGTTATTCCAGGCAAACCACGCATTAAGGGCTATCTAATTTCCAATATTCATTAGAGTGCTCCACCTTTTTTTTATATCGGTGTAATAATGAAAAAGTAATGGTTTATCCATGTGTGGTTCCATGAACTTAAGGTTTTACAAATTGGAAAATTCTATGCGAATTTCCTCGTAAACTTCCCCTATTTTCGTTTTCCCTACATTCGGTTTCCCCTTATTTGGGAAATGTTTCCAATTTGGAGAAACGGCAACTCTATTTCGCTAGTCGTTTCACTCCCATCATTACTTCCCTCTTCTTTGCTCTTCGCCTTTATTCCAACTGCAAACGCCGCTGCCGGCGGTTGTGGTCCTCGCTCTTGAAGAGCGAGCGTCCTCCTCCACAACATTAGCCCATTCTCCACCCCATTTCGTCCATGCGACTGAATTGTCGCTTCCCGACTCGGAAATACGCATGGTTATTGCAGTAGCGAAACGAGGAACGAAGCTGAGCCAACCGCAAGTGATTGGGAGGATGCGATACTGATCTCACGCAATGGAGATTGCACGAGAGGGAGTGGCGGGTGACCCAGTAAAGAGTGATGGATAACGCATGGGCAGTTTACGTTGGCCCTTGTTGAACCTATTCATTTGGAAGTTATTTTTGTTTTGTTTTTTTTTTTTAATTACTGTAGTTTAATTTATTATATATTTAAGACCATTTTTTTAGTACTGCAGTACTTGTCACAGTTTTGTTACAGCTGAAATAGAGTTTGCTTCAGTTATGGTTTAAAAAGATCTTCTACTTGTAATAGTATAAATAAGCCGCTCAGATGTAACCATTTCACCTAACAACATTAATTGAGACTTATAATCGAGTCAGCGATGTGGCTAAAGAATTGAGCCACATATGAGTCCTAAAATGCTTCTTGGTGAACTTCATTTGCCTTAACGTGTACTATTCCTCAGAAAAGAGTTGAAATTATAAAATTGGAGAATATTTTGTTCCCCTACTTGTGAACTTACGAATCCAATGTAATGGCTATGCTTCAGGAGCTGGTTGCCCGACTTCAACTGCCGACTTTGGATAAGTTAGTTTCTCCATGATTTGAAATGACCCAAGTATACTATGACCGTATGACATATACGTCATGCGAGCAGCTACAGACAGAGAAGCCTGGAATAATGCTCTTGTTGCAAAAATGTCGGCTTGAGAGCGAATTGTTGAGAACATCGTACCGTCTGCTCCTCCAACCATAAACTCAATATTCGAGCGGTTGTGATCAACATAGTACTCGCATCGTACCAATCAATCTTATTTATTTATTTAAGGATACGGAGGTAGGTCAGAAATACCCCAAGACCCCGAAATACTTCAAAGAATCAATAGTACAACAAATCAGAAAGAAAACTACAACTGGAGAATGTGACGAAATACACGTAAGAATAATCATATCAAGCCGCGCTCAACAGAAATCCTTCCTCCTAAGAATCGTAAGAATCCTAAGAATATGGCATTCGGATTCTACATACCTTAAAACGTAAAACATACAATTTTGTGAGGGGTTAGAACATTTTTTCGTGAGCGATTACAATTGTTTATTATTTTGTCCGTCCACCGTTCGCCGTCCACATTTTTCCGACGAAAAAATAAAAGCTTAGCTCTTGAAATGTTCACCAATAATCAAACTTGGCCTGAAAATGGCTCAATTCTTTTACCAAATCGCTACCTCAATTTAATGGCTATTTGGAGGGGGGGGGGGTCGTATTTTTCAACGTTTTTCAGAAAAGGTGTCATCGGTAACAATTTCTATGGATTTTTGGAAGATGAATCGAAAGAAACCTTTGCGAGGTTGATAGCTTTAATGGTTTTCGAGTTACCGCAGGTTACGAGTAGAATTTTTTGCGAGATTTTTAGAAACTTGGCATGACGTTATAAGTAATTCGAGAATTATAAGAGCTATAAAAATCGTTCTATGTTCCTTGGAATGGAAGTCAAACAGTCTTCAGCTGTACCGTTTGGCGAATAATTTAGCTTCAAAATATTCAGATTTCACATCAAGGCGCTCAAACGTTTTTTTCAATGGCGTATCAGATTTCATTTTATTTTCATTATTAGGTTAGTCGTCTTAGTGACTTAAGGTAAAAAAAAAAAAAGGTAAACATGGAAAACCTTTATATTTAGGTAGTAAAGCTGAGTCTGTCTGTATATTCATATTATTTAGTTCTTTGTAAGGCTTCAAGAGCTCAAATACATAAGATAATCCTGGAATAGTTTATTAAATGGCATAGCAGTGGAAGTCTAAGGGATAACTACCAGATAATTAAATATCGATAGTGAACGACAAAAGAACAAAAATTTGATTGAGCTGTCAACAGTTGGGAACGCCATCTTGAAAACCAATGCATGCGCTCAGAAGCACTTTCCTGTTGTAACGTCGATTATCTCTATAACCTACTTGTCTGACTGCAAATATGTAACCTATGTCGGAAGGTTTCAGAGGTTTATTTTTATTGATAATCTGTTCGTTTGCGCCAAAGATCCAATATTATAATACAGTTGTTGCGTTTGTGTTCGTTCACATCTTTTCCGCTGATTGCCCTGTTCTTTTTCAACGAAATCATGAAAATTACCTCCGTTGAATGTCATGTAAACTGCTGATAGCAGCTCAAACCCATAATAGCTCGGAGAAGGAACAGAAATGGATTATCTGTCGCTGCCCTTCGATACTGGTTGAGCAGTTTTCTTTTAGGGGCAACCATCGCCTCATTTTTCATTTACTATGTCTTCCTCGGTCATCGTGGTACGCTTTACAATCTCAATATACTCTTTTTCTTCTCCAGGTGGTCGCATTACTTCTTCTTGTAGGTCGAGGGGGAGAAAAACGAGGCGACCTCTTCTCCATTTTTTATTCAGCCGAGTACTTTCGCCCGTTCGGGCTTCTTCAGGGCATTATAGGACCAAGGGTACCTATGGCCCTACCTACTATGGGTACCTATGGGGGCCATGGACCCTTGGTCCTATAATGCCCTGAAGAAGCCCGAACGGGCGAAAGTACTCGGCTGAATAAAAAATGGAGAAGAGGTCGCCTCGTTTTTCTCCCCCTCAACCTACAAGAATCTCAATATATATAATCTACCTACCCCAAAATCAGTACTGCCTGAATCACGCTTTTTTTTATTCAATGTTCTTCTGTATCGAGACTATACAAATATTCACATTAATATAAATTTATGTTAGGTACCTACTCATTATCTCATCGTATTCGCTAGAAGCACTTTGGTAATATTTATTAACGACGAATTCCTTATGATCGCTGCCTGCAGTAGACCTGTCTTAATGTCTTAATCCCTGAGAATCATCCCCCCCCCCATGATCCCTGAGAATGATTGATCTTTAAAATTCCTCGATCGTAAGAAAATCGGTCGGTTGTCTGCTGTGTCAACATTTTGCTTAGCAAGAAAAAATATATAAGGACTTATGAATTTATTCATTTGGGTTTATTATTCAATAATAAACCATTCTAATCGCCCAGGAAAATGAATTTTCTAACCCTCCTTCAAAATTTGATGTTTTTCATTTCAATGCATGTAGAATCTGGATATCCAATGAAACCAGTGGTCTGCATTAATGACACAATTCTTCCATGTTTGAGTCGGGAACAGGTAACTATATGAACATGAAACTCCTACAATGGCCGCAACACATCAGTACACTACCGCTGTTATTGAAAAAAGAAACAAAAATATAAAAACGCATGAATTTTCGATTAATAATGCGGAAGTGCAGTATCTGAGCCGAACAACACGAGCCCATTTTCGTAGAAAGGGATTATTTTTATAGCAAGGACATCCGAAAATTCATAATCTACCTTAAGAGGTAACTAGGTGACATTATAAATACTTAAAAACCTCGAGCATTCCAATATATTGATTTTTGCAGCCAGTAGAACATACCCACAACATGGAAGTACGGAGTGTGAGCCAAAGATGAAAATGAAAGGTCATTATTTGCTTGCCACGAATGACATTATAAGAGTTAAACCTATCATAATAAACAACGGAACAATATTCCTCCTCAAACTGATGAGTGTAATTTTTTGAACGGTTTTTATTTTATTGTTAGGACAAATCCATTACCCAAGAGAAAATAAATTTCTAACCTTTATCAAAATGAAGATTCTATAATATATATGCTTCAAAGCTGGTAAAGTACAATTATCTAATTAAAAAGAAAAAAGCTGCCCTTTTGTCCTACCCTGTCAACACTTTTCCGAAGAAACTGTTGAAAGCAACATGGGACAGCATTATTGAAGTAAAGGCTGAACTCTTTAGCCCTCTAGTTCAGTATCTTGGAGATTTTGTGGGGGGGGGGCGGAGTGGGTGTTCCTTCCTACCCTTCATTGGCAGCAGTGGTTGGTATTTAGAAAGCTATCATAAAAATTCCTTTTATTACAGTTGGAGTATTTATCAAACACTCCTGTGGTGACAAGAGACTAATCGGACTGTACTGTACCTATTTATTGATTAAAAATCATTGTGGAAACTTATTTGATACTGTACATTGATTTTTTCCGATCTTACAAACAAAAAAGCTCTATTAAAACTAATTTGCAGTCGTTTTTGAAAAATATATTTATTGGCTCTTTGCAATGAAAATACAAAAATCTCTTTTAATTCTCCTAGGTCCAACTAACATGCTGGGCTTCAATGGTCGGGAAGCTCGACTGGCAGGACGTGTCAGAGAAATGGAGGAGCAAAACCAACTTTTACGTCGGCAGCTGAGTATTTCCCAAAACCATTTGATGACAGCTATCAAAATCAGCAACTCGTCCTCGAAGGATACGGATCTATCTACAACGTCATTGCATATCGAGAAAAAGCCAGGCTTGTCATGCTCAAATCAAGTAAATCAACTATAAAGAATTGATTTCATATTTCAACATTCAATATTATGAACACTTGGTCTCTGAAATTTTCGATATAGTGTATAGATGAGGCTTGATTTTCATAGTTGTGGGTTATTCCTGGTACTTCCACCGTTTTTTCGTAATTTACCATTTGTCGTTATTTTTCCTTGCACGTTTTTCAATTTTTAGCTGAAAAAAATAGTACAATTTCCACAAGTTTGCTTAAAAACAATCAGATGTTTGAGTAATAACATAGTAGCATTCAAACAGCAAAAATATGGTTCTTCTATTGGATTGTGATTACCGACCCCATACAGTACATGCTCTATGAACTCAGCATGATAACTCTAATTAGGTTCATCTTGGGAGTGGTCCTTCCCGTCTACAATCTAAGTATAAAGCGTAATGGATCATTCATTAAAAATATTATTAAACTCAAATACGGGGGCCCTGGATCCAGTGATCTGGAATATTCCTCCATTTTTACATACTCATGTTTACATAAAACCTGCACAATCTATACCCCTCTCCCTAACATAGCTGAGTTAGGGAGAACGAACCTTGTGAGTTCTCTGTTAGTCTTAGTAGCCATGTTATTTACTTATTAGTCCTGGTGTTCTGGTGTTGCATTTCATAATATATCAGCATTGGGTGGGGAAAAAACCAGCCACCTCATTCTCCAAATGTCTCATTGACTGGCAAAGCACTTTTGCACATTTGGGCATCCTCAGGGTGATGTGGAAGCATAGGTTACTACAGGCCAGTTTTAATTTACAGAACCTTCAGCTAAAATACTGAACGATTAACATATTCATTATGGATTGCTAAACGGAAAATTTCCAGCCAACCTGCACTAAATACCGGTTAAATGTGAACACTATTATCTCCTAAAAATTGATTGTAAAAATTAAAACTGAGGATACCTTTACGCTTCAGAGTCGCTCCAGCTTCCCTGGAGATGAAAACAGAGTCGATAATCGGTGCAGGACCGTCAGAGCATAGTTATGTATTAGGATGATTGAACCCTGGAAATGGTTTCAAGATTTGTTCCTCCATAACAGTACTTAAATGATTTTAACATGGCCTGTTATATACAAGGTGCGGCAGGGGAACTTGCTGATTTGAAAAGTCAATTTAAAAAATACATCATATATTTAATCATTCAATTATTTTTATCATGTAGTGCAGAACTTACACATCAAGTTTATCTATTCAGCAAAAGAGGTTATTTGGAGTTATTTGGTTTGAAACATAAGAATCAATTAGTTGGTGAGCCAAAATTACCTCTTTTTGGCACTTGAATGTTATTTATGGGACTGCAGAGCTATTAATTAGAGACAGAGGCACCTGGCATTATAATATTTTAAGAGATACATCTAGTGCCTTAGAACTTGGTGAACACCTGTGATGGTATGTTTAATCGGTTGGGTTGAAAGTATGAGTTTTATTCTTTTCAGGAGGAAGAACTTCCCAAGTGCCAAGTGATTCACATAGCAATTGTTTGTGCCGGCTACAATGCCAGCCGATCTGTTGTCACACTTCTCAAGTCGATACTGTTCTACAGAAAGAATCCGCTTTACTTCCACATGATATCTGATTCTGTTGCTCAAGTTATTCTGCAAACCCTGTTCAGCACATGGAACGTTCCTCAAGGTACCGCTACTGATGCCAGTGGATTGGGGTTTATCAGCTTTGTAAATTTCAATCACTGAATCCGTCTCTATTATATCTGGTTGGACTCAGCCACAAAAACTATTAGAATCACGACTGTGTCATGAGCCCTGGCATTGAAATTAGATCTATAGCGCGTCTGAGTTTATAGCGCGTAATGATGATAAAATAAACCGCACATCAACGCTATGTCAATTAATGTATTCACGAGACAAAAAGTAAATTCAAAAATATCAAAAAGAAAACGCCTGCCAAAGAGAGATATATCCCGATCTATAAGTTTTTACATAAGGCAATCAAAGGAATTAATCATCCCGAACTGGAATGTTATTCAATTTCAGTCTTGAAAAAATTCACCTGGCGCGTCTCTATGTAACGCCGCAAAGCCAATTTTACCAAATTAAATTTTGCCTTGTGACACCACAAGTTTGTTCACTTAGCTTCTCATTCTGCTCTCAGTTAGCTATGTCTCCTTCGGTGGTTCTGTTAACGTTGGTGATTAACTAAAATAATAATAATAAGAAGAAGAAAAAACAAGCTCATGCTCATTCTATGAGCATGTCTTTTTGAATATCATCTCTTGTCAATGGAGCAAAAATTGATTTTTTTTCTATAATAGGATGTTGAAGGGGAGACAAACCGGGGAACTCCTTCTCCCTGCTATAATTTTTCATTCTAGCAACAAGCTTGGTACGAGGAACCAATTTCGTAATGAGCCTGGAGGATACCAGAATGAAAGAAAGTACTTGAGTGAAAAATTATTGGTCAGAGAACAACTGACTTGGTTGACCACTCTCTAATCTTCTTGCTATAGAAAATGATGCAACACATTCAAGAATATTTTTTGTTCCATTTAAAGTTGAAACGCTAATAATGAATTTTTCATGCTTTGATTTGTTGCAGTGGGTGTCCAATTCTATTTGGCTGATAATGTGATCAACGATGTCTCCTGGATACCGAACAAACACTATTCTGGTGTTTACGGTCTTATGAAGCTCACTTTGCCAAAAGTTCTTCCTGATTCCTTGACTCGAGTTTTAGTCCTTGACACTGACGTCACATTTGCCACAGATATTGCCGAACTTTGGAAGTTATTCTCAAAATTTCGTCATAAACAAGTCAGTCCACTTTCACTCATGTGCCAAGGGAATGTTGTATGATTTTACCGAAACTATTATATTATGCACTAATAGCCATATGTTTCGGTGTATTATTGTAAGTGAGCATTGTGCTGTTTTGTCAAGATTACAATCAAGGCAATAACAGCATTTATATCACTCTTTTGGTGTAATTGCTCTGAGTTATTGCCCCTTTCTCTTCTGATAATTTAACCCTCATGATAATGGCTTAAATGTTTATCATCTATTTTTGCGACCCAATTTTGAAAAAAAAAAAATTATCCAAATGGTAAGAACCGATTCACTTTAGGATGAGTTATGAAGTTATGTATTGATGATGAATTGAGATGGAAGTTCTCTTTTAACCCCATTAAGAAGGTAATGAGTCCTATGATGTTTGCCTATTTAATAATGTTCATTAGTTACTTATTTATTTTTTGTTTTTAATAGTGAAATGACGTAACTATTACCATGTTAGATTATATCATCATCGGTTTTCAGTGTATTGGACTGGTGGAAAATCAAAGCGATTGGTATCTTGGCAAACTTTGGAAGAAACATCGGCCTTGGCCTGCTCTTGGTCGAGGGTATGTATTTTAACCAATTCACCCCAGCTTCTCTTAACTGCTGAAGGAATTCTTCTATGACACCAAGCTTTATACAAATGTTTACAGGTTCAATACAGGGGTAATTCTGCTTGATTTGAAATTATTGAGGGAGGGCGGCTGGGGACAGCTATGGCGACAGATCGCAGAGCGTGATCTCATGACTCACTACACAACGAGTCTGGCTGACCAAGACATATTCAATGCAATAATCAAACAGCATCCGTACTTTGTTTATAAACTACCATGCCAATGGAATGTTCAATTAAGTGACAATACTAGAAGCGAGCTTTGTTATTCTGAAGTGACTGATCTCAAGGTATGTATTTTAATTTTATACATTTTCAAGTTTTACACAAAATTGAATTTCATTCTAGGTTTTGTTTGGTGGGTTGTAGAGAGTTCTCCGCAATATTCTCATTACTAACCTACTCTGTATTTCCAACTGCCCCTAAAAGCTTACATAGTATTGATTGGTGTGTTGTGTTTTTCAGGTGATCCACTGGAATTCGCCGAAAAAGCTAAAAGTAAAAAATAAGCATGTTGAGTTCTTCAGGAATTTGTATTTAACGTTTTTAGAGTACGATGGGAATTTGTTGAGACGGGAATTGTTCAGCTGCAATGTTACTAAAGTCAACAAGTTAGAAAGGGAACTGAGCAAGGTAAGTGCTCTAGGCCTTAATATCCATGAATTATAGGATCATGCTATATTTTCTTTTAACAATCTCTTAATGTAAATGATAAGAATCCTCCGAATTATTTGTGGAACAGTTGTCACAAATTTACTATCCCAAGATCACTATTCCTTTTTTTTTCTCTTAACAGAAATAGTATGTATTGGTTTATTATTCAATTCTGTTTTATTATTCAGGAAAAAATGCTAACCCCTCAAGGTTTATATTGAATATCTCTCCGTCTGCCGTACACCATGAACACTTTTCTGACAAAACTATAAAAGCTAAATTCTTGAAATTTTCACCAAAAATCAATCTTGGCATGACAGTGGCCCAATTCTTTAGCCAAATCGCTACCTCAAAGGGTATTTTTGAGGGATTTCAAGGGAGGAGGATATTAGTATTTTGAAAGGTTTTTAGGACATTGGTGTGTTTGGTATCAATTTCTATAGATTTTCAAACGCTGAATCGAATGAGATCATAAAAGCATGACTCGAGAACTCTTGGAGCTATAAAAATCATTCTATACTCGTTGAAATGCTCGTCAAAGGCTCTCTTCAACTGTACTGTTAGGCAAAAAATTTAGCTTTGTATTTGAAAATTAAGAAAAATAGAAATGATTAAAATGACAATAGTTGCCACAGAGTTTTCCCTTATAGTCACTAATCTGTGGTTTGGTGGGAATGTTAGGAATGATTATTATCACAAATGGATGGTCTTCTTACATAATTATGAGCAAATATACCACTGTAAAATCATTTGCATCTTTTTTTAACAGTAAGGAAATGGGTTATTCTTATTGTGCAGAAAACATTTTATAACTTCCTCTCACTATTCCGAATTGAACCTGACGTCAATGTTGGAGATATTTTTACCAAATAAAACTGTAATTAAAGGCTCTGAGCTCCTCTAATATTAATTTTCCTTTTGAAAATTATTGAAAGGTATTTCTGAATTTCATCAAAATTTGTTTGTATTGGCATCACTCAATTCAACTTGTTGCAAGTAGAACATTCCGTTCCCTGTGAGAAATTTATACATTCAAGCTATTAGTATATCATTTTTTCTATGGTCTGAGAACATGGAAAAATGTCATACAATTTCAGCCCTTTGGTCATAGAATCTTCCATTGATTAACGACGTACTGAAAGTGATCCATTATTGTATTTTCTCTCATTTACTACAGTTGAATGAAGAGGATTTGTGCTATGAATTTCGGCGAGCTCGATTGACTAATTATCGGACTCATTTGTACTTTCTGCATTATGACTACGAGCCAAGCCCTGAGGGAAATGATGTGACACTTGTTGCTCAGTTGTCTATGGATCGCTTGCAAATGGTCGAGATGATGTGTAAACACTGGGACGGTGAGAAAATGATATTTTTCTTAGAAAGTATGCCCCAACACCAGTATTTTGAAGTTGTTGAAATATACTCCTACAATTGGATGCCAAACCTCCATTTTATCCTGTAATACGTAGTTTATCTTTTTGGGAATGACTCATTTGCTTTCCACAGTTTTATTTGTGTTCAGTACTTTTTTAGGGTTCATGCATTGTTGTTTAAAAAAAAAAGGGACCCAAGGGAAAGGAGGCAGATTCAAATGTATAAAATTAACGTATCACACCTTTGAGCTGAAGAATCCGTTTTTTGAAAAATCAGGAAACCAATCATTCAGTGGAGCAAATCAACAACTTTGTTTTAAATGCCAGCCCTCTTGAATGGCCTCACTGAACCTAATGTACCTATGCTATTAATTTGTTGCTATTGAAGAAGTAGCTTGCACTAAATGTAGTAATTAGTAAAAACCTCCTTTAGAAATTCAGTTGATGAAAATTGACGAGGTATTCCCTTTTCCTAGAAACTGTGTAAATTGTTTTGGATTTCTTGTTTTTGCTTTTATCGTTGTCACATATCTCAACATTTGGAGGCTATATTGACTGAAGCTAACTATCCCAAGGCATATTGGAATATTATTTTCATTAATTTTTATTCTGTATTATTATTATTGCTATGATACTTTTGTCAATTGTTTTACAAAACAAGTTGTCATGGTTGATAATTTTGGACAACTTCTTGCGTATTAGGGGAGTAACTGGTTTCTTCTAGAAGTTATTTATGAAAAGATAGTCTCAACATAGTTATTAATGGTGAATAGTAACTATAACTATGTCTATAGTTGGCATTTCTTTCATTTTATTGCGCTCATCAAGGGAGATATCTTGCTTGCCCTACTTTTGCAGGATTATGCCTGTGTTTGCTTACAGCAATGACTGATGCTTCAGTGGATTAACATTCTCATTGTTCTCCAAAAGCTCTCTCTCAACTTTTATTGCAAATGTGTCACATTTCTTGTTAGAGCTGAACCAACCTCACTGAACTCATTCTAAAATGTCTTCAAATTCCAAATCTTTGTCTGAATTGTCTTCTCTTCTCTTTTGTTTAGGTCCGATCTCACTCACCCTGTACATGTCTGACACAGAAGCCCAACAGTTTCTTAGTTACGCTTTGAGCTCCGAAGTTCTGAGTAGTCGAAGAGATATTGGTTATCACATTGTCTATAAAGAGGGAGTAAGTCAAAAAATCATCAAATGCTCAAGAGTTTGCCTGTCCAAGAACTAAGTATACAAATCTATAGTGAAATAAAACTCAAAAATGTTTGTGAAATTACATCTAAGTAAAAAATGACTCTTCAATATGAAATCTTAAACAAGAGTGGCATCCTCATAATGTGGATGGTTTGGTGGATATCTAGGGCCGGTTTCTCGTGCTGCAATTAACTTCAATAGCAGCATCAGTTAACAACAGCTCAGAAAATGTGTTTCTTGTACCTCTGTAAGCAATTGATCTCGGGTTAGTTTGCCATACCTGCAACAGGCCGAGAACTCACGATTAGCACCTTGACGAGGCTTCTCATTGATCAATTAGTTGACAATGGCCTTGTAACCAAGTTGAGACTGCGTTTGCCAACATCTTTGTCGATTATTTTTCTCAGTTTGTACGTTTGGTACAGTTTAGTTTGGTTCGCTCCATTTCTGGGATATTGTTATTCCTTCAGGATTGCTAGGAATGTGTTATGTGCTGTAATTGGTGAAAATTGTTGTATAAGTGGAGGTAAGTTGAATGAAAACCGTTCATAATACTATTCTGTTGTTATCAATGATGATCGTTTCTAGACAAATATTCAATGGGATGATACATTTTAACTAGGTAGGCAGCAGTTGTATTTATAATATCAGTTCAGAAACCAAGATAGGTAGTAAATTAATGAAATGGTATACTAACCTCACAAGCCAATTTTAGAAGATTGTTTGAAGAATATTATTAAGGAAGGTAGTGGTTTTTGTGGCCTGATTGATTGACTATTAGGTATGTCTTTTTAAAACATTTGCCACAAAAGCTATAAATTGAGCTCTTTAACATCCTATGTAATTAATTAATATAGGTGTGGAAAAAACTCATATTTTAATTATTCTGATAAATAAATTACTTGTTTCAACACAACCCACTGCTCTGATCTATTAGGTACTTGCTTCAACTCAACCCACTGCTCTGATCTGGCCCACCAATGAACGTGTCTTGAAAAGAGGAATTTTTCTGCAAAAAAAACAAAAAAACAAATTTTTATCGTGAAAGTTACAACTTATTTTCATTTTAAAAAATTTTTGTGTGAAGTGATATCATTTCTCAGATGCAAAAATGATGGTTTGAAAAAGGAGTCAAACCAGTTAGGTCCGAACTGACAAAATTGAGAAACTCGGCAGCACTATTTGGCGAAACTGAATGAATTTTATCGTACTCACGATCATAACAGCTTTGACAATGAGGTTAGCAAAAAATAGCCGAGTGATCGTGGTACGAAAATCGCTCTCTGTTGACCTCTCTGTTGTCAATAGGATTGTTGGACAACGGGTTGGTTAACACTGCGATCTGCAGTGGTTCGAGAAACCAGCCCTTAGTCGTTTAGTGATAGAATACCATATTATGTAGATATCCTCTTATTTACATTCTTGAGTTTCATTTCAAATAGATTTCATTCAACTATACATCTGCGAATGATTTTCAATTCATTTTAATCGTTCTATTGTGCTGCAAAAAAAAATACAGAATTATGATGCAAATGTTGTCTTTTTCAGGATTTTTATCCAGTGAATTTCTTGAGGAACGTAGCTTTACAACAAGTCAATACCCCGTATGTGTTTTTAACTGACATCGATTTCTTACCAATGTTTGGGCTCTATAGCTATTTGAAAAAATCTATTCAAACACTGGAGCTGGACAGCACAAAAAAAGTAAGGCCACTTATTTTTTTAGCTGAGGCAGCTCAAAACTTATTTTTTACCTTCATATATAGCCACTCAAGTTCTGATACCACCTTAGCCTCATTTTGGTCTAAGTTGATTTATAGTATTTCCCGCGTGAAACTACCCTGCCTGAGCCCCCTTTGAGCTGTGACCAACTGACAGTCCCCTCTTGTCCAAAATGTCAGCACCGTCAAATAAGTTTTCTCTGATCAGCCTAGCAGTTTTTATGTTCCCTGTAAAATTCAGGAAATGTGAGTTAGATGGCGTCAGAACTTGAACAACTTCACAACGTTCCCCAAGAGCTGCTATCTTCCAATTTGGTTGATGATTGATTTATTTATTTTTCTTATAAATAGCTGTGAGATAAATAACAATCCTAATTTATAGAATTTTACATGAGTGTTGTGCACAGACTACTGTTGATGTTCTTGCTGAAACTATTAGGGGATCATCCTGGGAATAACCAGCCTTAAGCAGGGTTCACAATGGGAATGACATGCACCTGTGATAGTTTAGTTAAATTTGGATAATAATTCCAGCAACCACAAAACCAGAATTGCGGTTGTTTAAAAATTATTGTTTAAAAACTATCATTGTTACAGTTTTTAACTAAAAGTTTCGATTAAGTGTGTGATTTAATGATTATTAAAGGAATGCATTGCCTTATTTGTATAATTTTGTGCCCACAAAAATTTTCAAATTTCATTTTTTCAATATTACAAATCAGACAGAGCTTCAATATTACAGAGCTTGACTTCTTGAAAGCCTTTCCTGTTACATGTAAACCACAATGAGGAAACTTTTTTGATCACGACTGCTGGAAAAAAATATCTTCTTTCTCTTTGATGCAGGATTTTCAGTCTGGGCCTCATTTCCTAGCAATAATGTTGAGAGTATTCTTCCATTTTGGTGTTTTGATCACTTTCCGATGTTGCCCCCAGATTTGGTGTATAGCAAATGGGAAAGTACTATGTTCAAAAAGAACGAACATGCTGTATTTTTTCAACTTCACATAACACCAATTCAAGGCGTGTATGAAGCTCATGGAGGTTGCACCTCTTTATACATTTCTGCTCAACGTTTGCAGGCTTTGGTCGTCCCGGCATTTGAAACTCAGCGTTACAGAACAACTTTTCCTCGAAGTAAAGCTGAATTGATACGAATGCTTGATATGGGTACCCTATTTACATTTAGGTTCCATGTTTGGGCTAAAGGTCATGCACCTACAAACTATGTGAAATGGAGGTCAGCTACCAAATCGTATTTAGTAAGTATGAACTGTGTGTATCAGTATTACTAGTCATAGGTAGTATCTGTCAATTTTTCATCAAAACGCTTCATCTTTTGTGTATCAATAGGGCAATCTCTTCCCTACAGTAGAGGAATCAATAGCATGCTAAGAAAGTCATAGTTTATGACATGATGGAGATTTGTTTTGTCTAAAAACTCTGAACTCCAGGACGAAATTCGTTTCTAGGGTAGTTTTCAATCTGCTAACATAAGTATCAGATATTTATCTCTGTAATCAATCATGATCAATAAAAGATCAACCAAGGTCAATAAAAATCTTGAATTCATTTTAAAACTAATTAAGGAATCCTAAACATAAATTGGAAATATGCTACACAATGCTCAAAGTGAAATTTCGGTATTTTTTCATGTTTTGTTAATAATTTCAGATTACTTCTTCTTTTTTTGGGGGGGGGGGATATACACTGCAAGTCTTTCTCCATTGTTTTTCTATTTGCCGAGATCTTTCGCACATCATCATGTACTTATGACCTTTGGGTCATAGATACCTGATGGACCTACGTAGCCATGAAGATGCCCGAATGAGCGGAAGATCTTGGGAAATGAAAGCAACAAGTGAGAAAGAGATGCCATGTTTAGCTCTCCTTCACCACAACAATTTTATATTAGCTCATTTTTGGAAAATGTATGTCTATCCCTCCGGAACTATATCAATTCTCGGGTTAGGAACCTTGAATCTGAAATTTTCTGGTCACCAACCATTTTTCTCAAATTTGTTAAGAAGAGTTGTTGTCTTTATTTTTCATAGATATATCAAAATGAAAACTATTTTACTTAATGACCTTGTTTTCTGAATTTATATTCTTTCCTCCCAATGCCACCCGTTCAGTTTTTCAGTCAATCATACGCCTCTCCTAATCCTCGCTGTGCTGTTTTTATTATTAAGAAGGAGAATGTCAAACGATCTATAGCCTATATCTGTACGCCATCAAAAGTTTCATGTTGCTTGGTCAGCTGAAACTAATAAAAGCAATCAATTATAATTTCAGGTGCAATGGGAGCCAGATTATGAGCCATACATTGTGGTACGTAAGAATCTCGTTCCTGAGTATGATACAAGATTCGTTGGCTTCGGTTGGAACAAAGTCTCTCATATTATGGAACTGGAAGCGCAGGGTTACTCATTCATCGTCCTTCCCAATGCATTCATCATTCACATGCCTCATGCACCCAGTTTCGATATTGCCAAATTTCGTGGCTCTGCTCAATACAGGAAGTTAGTTTGAAACTAGTGTCATCTGAAAAAGACTTGACAATAAATAATTTTAAAAAATAAAACACAAAACAACTTACCTAACTGGTTGAACATCCAGTCATCTAGAGCTGACGCCTTTGATGTTAATTCAAAATTCTCTACATAACGTAATTATGTTCGAATAAATAAAATATCATACTGGGCTACGTTGAATTCATATGATTTTCTCTTTGTGTCACAGGTGCTTGAAGATACTCAAGAACGAATTTGTCAAAGATTTGGAACATCGGTATTCACGGGTTTTCGAAACGGAAGGCAGCTGATTTACATTAGCAAGAAACGTAGAGATTTATAACTGTTTGTTTCCTGTTGTATCTTCCTATATTGTGAAACTCCTGAGGTCTCGACATTGTGATACGTACATTTATCGAATTAAATGTTAAGAGATTTTCTCGTCCCAATTTCTTACTTCTGGAACTATTGTAATCATCTTTGTTGTTAGCGAAAACAAGTATTCTTACTGTTTGTGTGCATGTAGCAATAGTACGGTTAGATGTTGTGTGCTTTAATAAACCATTTTGAATTATTTTATCTGATTTAATGTGCACACCCTGAAGCAAATATGGTAATATTTAGGAAATCATTATACTTGAATTCTGAGAATTGTAGTTTGTATTGGAGGTTGGCGATTTGGTGAGGGTAAAGTTCACAGTACAGTGCAATAAAAAGAGTTTTTGGCTGAACAAGTGTTCAATTGGTTTATTATCAAGGTATAACATCCTTTTATGTTTGGAATAACTCACTAGTTACGCACAAAAGCTAGGGTAGATCAAGATCTGATTACAGTGTCCAACTTTTCCATGGTCTCAATTAATTCATAGTTCAAAAATCAATTGGAATCACCTCTCAACCTATCCTTACCATTGATATTGGTCACGATCAGTTTAAGGGGCACCCTAGTGATTCTCTCTTGAAACCGGAAGAGACAATAAAGTGTGTTGGTTCAATAGAAAGGAGCAATATTTCAGTATAGTGGTTCAACTATTAATAATTCAGTAAAACACGAGTGACTAGTGGGAGAAGAGAATTTTTAACGAAAAACGTGATGCCGATTTCCACATTTTTGAGGTTTTTCGAGCACCATTCTCAACGATGTCGAGAAAAAAAGGAAATTCTTGTCCTTAAAAGTACTTAGCAAGAGCTTTCCAACAATGGTAAAAAATGTGCTTTACGTGACATAATAAGAGAGTAACTGGCGTGTTTTGTGGATATTTATTTGAGCCCATAACTTCTGAATAAAAACCTAAAAAAGCTTTTCATGTTTGTAAACGTAAACTGCTCAAATTTGAGTCCAATTGGCACAACCAAAATTTGGTTTTGATTGGACTAAAACTAGATACTTTTTAGGCCGTATTTCCAAAAAAAATTGTTTTAAAATCACATTTTTGGAGTTTTTATGGCTGTAAAATACAAACTACATGAGCGAAAGCATTTTGTTAAAAGATTTCAATTCAGCATTGAATTTTCAACAAATAGTGAGGTTTTGAGGGCCAAATAATTTCATTGTTTTGCACTTTTTGTTATTTTTGAAATATTGTTCAGATTCACACATTTAGTGTACCTAATTGTGGATGGGCTTGAGAAAAGAATAACCACCTGAGAAACTAAAAAATGAGTAGATTGAGAGGTGAAAAGGTAAGTCGTTCAACCATTTGGGAATTTTATATTTATATTAGGTACCACAGGAGGTGGTCCAATCAATCTGGAAGTGGTCAGGTCGATACAAGTTAGTAAAATAGTCCCTAAAATGTGTAGTTGGTGATTGAGTTGCTGTGAAGTTGGGACTTTCCTTTTATTTTTTCCGAATTGGTTTTATTATTTTGTATTAAAGTTTTGTAATAAGCTGTCTACCGTTGCACCGTCCAACCGAACCTTCCAAGAATTTTTGAGATAAAGAGGAAGCTGATAGCGCGTGATCAACTTCGGTTTAATTCGATTACATTGGCACAGTGCACAGCACAGTGTTCCAGGCAGCTCTCTGGTACCTACAGCATCATTGATTATTGTCTGCATCATCTGTTACGCTCTGCATAGTTGGCCGTTCTGCGTGTTACCACCATTGCCAGTCAACTTGGGATTGGGATTGGCCGTGGCATCGCTCGATTTCCCTGTGTGAATTTTCCTTTTTTCAACTTTTGATAACGCTCATTGCAACAGCAGAACATTCTGCTGAAGTTGTGGTTAAATCCGGTGTATCGCTGCTCTGGAGTGAACTTTCCGCATTGAATTGTAACGATACATCGGGAAGGACGTCGTCACCATGGACAAGCCGCAACTGTCGCACGACGATGCAGAAGCCTCGGAAAAACTGTTCGTCCCAGAGGATAAAGCTGAAATACGGCCGACTAGCGCCGCCACGCCTCAGAATGGTGACACGCGCATCGACTTGGTCGAGGTTCGTCAAGCCTTCGTTGGTATGGGTAAAGAGGAACTAATGAAATTCGCTAACGATCCGTTTTGGGTTCGACTCCGCTGGTCCTTGTTTGCCTTTTTCGTCCTTCTATGGTTCGGTATGCTGGCTGGTGCCATTGCCATCATCGCCTATGCGCCGAAGTGTAGCGCGCCCCAGCAGTGTGGATCATCCGACAATAGCCCACTTTATTCACTCAACGTTGATCAAATCAAAGACTCCAACGGAGGCGATATCTCGCTCGCCGATGGTACAGTATATTATAATTTATTTTTACTCTATTATATGCTTAGCGAACAACAATCCGTTGGAACCTATGGCCAACCATATAAATCATGTGCTGAGTTCAATTCTGTACTTGAATGTGGTTTAAGTCAGTTTCGAATGTTTTTCAACCACCTTTTCCCCTAGATTGTATTTTTTCGGCAAATCCGTAGAAGGATAGCCTCTTTCCTTGTAAAAGTGATAGAATTAGTTTCCATGAGCATGAGTACAGCCGCAAGTCCTCGACCAATTGTTATAGAATGGTAAGTGTAATGGGGAAGAGGCCTATTTTTGGTTTATTATTCAATAATAAACCATTGTAATCGCCCAAGAAAAAAAATTTATAACCCCCCCTCAAAATTTGATGTTTTACGTTTCAAGGCATGTAGAATCCGAATATCCAATAAAAAAATTTCTGTCCGTCCGCCGTACGCCGTCCGCCGTACGCCGTACGCCGTACGCCGTCCGCCGTACGCCGTCCGCCGTACGCCGTACGCCGTTAGCAGTTTTCCGGCCAAACTGTAAGAGCTAAAAATTTGAAATTTTCACCAAAAATCAATCTCGGTCCTACGACGGCCCAATTCTTGAACCAACTTGCTAGCTCAATTTTAAGGGTATTTTTGCGGGGTTTTGAGGGGGAGAAAATTCATATTTTCCAAGGTTTTTCAGAGAAATGTGTACGTGGTATCAAATTATATAGATTTTTGGACGCTGAATCGAATGAGACCATCGCGGGGTCGATAGCTTTATTGGTTCTCGAGTTATCGCAGCTTTTGTGAAAAATTTGGGAGATTTTCAGAAATTTGACACGAGGGTATAACTCGAGAGTTCTTGGAGCTATAAAAATCGTTCTATACTCATTGGAATAGTCGTTAAACACTCTCTCCAGCTGTATCGTTAGGCAACAGGTTTAGTTTTTAATTAGGAAATTAAGAAAAATAAAAATAATTAAAATTACGATAGTTGCTACGGATTTTTCCCCTATAGTTACCATCTGTTTTTCGGTGGGAACGTTCACAAATTTTCGGAATATTTAAAATGACAAATGGATGGTCTTCTTAAATCAATATTGAAGCGAAATAATAATAAACCACTGTACAATCATTTGCAGCGTTTTTATTTTCGTTCCTAATGGCCTGAATTCTGCTATTTGATGTCAGCCGAAGAGGGAATGACCAATTTTTCATGAAAATTGTGAGTTTCCGCGGAGAAAATCGCTAAGGAAAATTAGCGGTTTGAATAAACCCGGAGATGTAACTACAACCGAGCAAAGTAACTCCCTAGAGCGCTCTGCAGTCGGCTGAAAGACAGACAGTAACAACAAGACGGTCTTTAAGACTGGAGTCATGCTAAATCGAGTAAGTGACGCTAACTTCACTGCTGTTTGTCAGGTTTTTTTAATCGCCGAGTTAGTACCGCCCGAAATGCCTTGTAAAGCAAATAAATTGCTGAGGGGGTTTGGTAATCTCACATCAACCTCAAATCATTGCTCCCAATGTTAGTTTATTCTTCCGAAGATACAAGCGCTAGTATCGATATTCACGTTCTACGGACTAGTTATGATGTAATAACTATTCATTTTTCGTTCAAAATCATCGGTTTTCATTAGCGATTTTCTCCGCGGAAACTCACAGTTTTCATGAAAAATTGGTCATTTCCTCTTCGGCTGACACCAAATAGAAGAATTCAGGCCATTAGGAACAAAAATAAAATAGGCGTCTTCCACATTGTCTAGTCTAATCCAATGTTTCGATACCTAAACAAGAGCTGTGCAATTTTGTCTTATTTGCGATCCGACGATGCCGTTCTCTCTTGCATCAAGAAGTGAACTTCTTTGTCACATGGAAGTTTTGTGAATATTTACCCCAATCGCTAGACTGGTGCAAACAAGATGTTTACTCCCGTGTGTGCTCGTAATAGTGAAATAAACAGGCGAAACCTTGAGTCCTGATGAAATTAGATGGGCCATTTTATTCCTTGGGAAAGTATTGGACAACCAAGTATGGATTGTAAACTGGATAGGGTGGCATGATGACGGTAAAGTGACCCTCATGAAATGGTTAAAGAAGTTGTCAACAATATCAACCTGCACTTTGAAGGTGAACCCTCGTTTCGGGAGTCACCCTCTTTATCTGACAATACTGATTACAGACTACCTGATTATATGATGAAATTTCATATTAGGGTTGCACAACTGAAAACTCCACGGCTTAAGTTGCGTCCAGACTTGAGACTTTATTCTCATGAACACCTGCTTGGGCAGTGTTTGCTCTAGTGTAGACACGTGAGGGTGAGTATTAAGCTCGGAGCCAATATGCCTGGTGGTGGTACATCAAAGTGAGCATCTGACGAGCACATGCTCAGTTTGGACTATCTCGGGTATCTTCAGCCACTATTTGCCAGTCAATCGCCCGGGTCTACTCACGTCACTTGTATTCAGTGGATTTTTGGCTTATTATTTGATAGTAAACCATTGTAATCCCCCAAGAAAAAAATGTTCCCCCCCTCAAAATTTGATGTTTTATGTTGAGACGGGTATAAAATCCAAATATCCAGTTAAAAATATTCTTAAATCAAATTTGGCGTGATGGTAAAACCTAGACTTCATAGAGCTATCTAAACCGTTCCATACTCGTTGGAGTGCTCGTGCTCATTAGAAGTTATTATCACAAATGGGTAGTCTTCTCAAATCGTCATTGAAGCACACAAAGGAATAATAAACCATTGTACAATCATTTGCAGTGTTTTATTGCTGTTATTGATCTGAAAATTGTGAATTTTAGACTCCACAGAAACCTAGGCAACCTTTATGTCGCTTTGAAGAGGGCAAAATAAACCGCATAATAAATTAATCAAATATTATAGGTTTCATTTTTCAGAGATTGAACATAAATCAAGGTGCATTTTCTTGACGTTATTCTTTTTTCTACCATTTTCTGAAAAACTAAATTTACAACATAACTTGGCTTTAAAATATAGCTACCCAATCAACCGATTTTGTTAGGTACTCTATATCAGTTATCGCTTATTGTTTTAAACACGAGAGGAGTTGGCCCAACTTACATTTGAAATAATCTTATTTCTACATGAATTCATGACCATCAGTTTTCATTGATCATAGGAAAAGGCCTGGATTTAAATCACCCTCTTTCCTTCTCTTATCACTGATCAAGTTGAGTGTGGAAACACTCAAGAGTGGAAACACTCAGAAAAAATTGACTTAATTTCTCATTTTAGGATTTCACTCATTTTCATTGTTGAATAAATTGATTTTGCCAATAGTGCTATGCTCAATCGGATCAGTGCTCATTCGGTACGTCAACAAAACTGCAAATGGATTTGCTGGAATTTTGATGTCCTTGGATTTCACATATATTATGGGGCTATAGGTTCCAAGGATTGAGCTAATAGTTTTGAATATTTACTCATTTTGAACTTTTCAATTGTCAGGTTTGCTGCTGTTGAAAGACCATTTGAAGAATTTAGGAGTGAATTCCATTCTGCTCGATTTGGATTTAGAGAGCAGTGGCGATTTCAAAACCTTACCCAAGAAGTATGGAAGTGAGGAATCATTGAAGAAGGCCCTATCAACACTGAAAGATGCTGGTATGTGTACATGGATGTGTTTTGGCTAATTTGAAAATTAGATTACTTTATACTTGTTAACTGTGCTGAAAACTAGGGTGTTGAGAGTCATGATTCCAATTAATATTAGTATAGTAGTTATGATTACGTCAGTTAGGTGAGGTTTAATATCATAAATCTTCGTATAGTCTCTGTAGGAGGTTAAAAGGGTTTTTCTTGGATCATTTAGAGTGTTTATCTGTGGGAGGCGTTTCGCTATGAAAGGAGGCAGTCAATTTCAATATCATAGTTCCTTTTAATGCTTCTAAAGGACCATGATGAATGAGTGTAAATTCATTCAATTTTCAGGCATACAGACCTTATTGAAGATTGTGCCAAATCATGCAAGCATAAATCATCCCTGGTTTATTAAATCGATGCAGAAAGAAGAACCATACTCATCATATTTTGTTTGGGCGCGAGGAAAAAATGCCGACTCTAGTACACCAGAACTGAATTATCCTAACAATTGGGTAAGGTGCTTACATGATTATTTGTTAATTTCCCTTTCAGTTTGTGTGTTTCGTTTTAATTTTTTCAGATTCCAAGAAATCAACTGATGATCAGATTTTTTCCTTGACAATTCTGGAAAAAGATTCAGTTAGTGATGTTGCTCTACTTGTTAGCAATACAATAATTTGTTTTTGAATATTCAAAACATTAACTTCCTAAAATCTTTAAATCTTCCTATGGGCCTTAATGTCAGACAATGTAATTATGAATGTGGTGTAATTTAGAAAACACGTGATAAGCAATTCTATGAGTTAAGCATGAACGAGCGGTAGTTGCAATGGTTTTTTTGTATCATTTCGAAACTGGACAGTATAACAAACTACATTTAAAAAATAAATAATTAAGATAGAAGAGTGCAGTCATCTTTCTTTTGGGGGTTTTTAGATTGTAATGATGTTTTTAGATCTGGTTGAGCTCAACAGCCAACCTTCTGGTTGGAGCTTACAGACCTAAAAGCTAGAGTCACCTCCTTTTAAAGAAAGGGAAATTCTAATTTTATGCGCGATTCAGCTTAATATACTTATTACCTATGTTGTTTTGGTTACAGATCAGTTACGAAGGTGGTTCAGCTTGGACATGGAATAGCAACCGAAGTGAATTCTACTTGCATCAAGGGAACGCCAGCTTTGCCGATTTCAATTTTAGGAACCAAGATGTTGTCAATTATTTCAATGTGAGCTCTCATACTAAATTCACATTTTAAAAGTAATCTTAAATTGATTGAATACTAATGATGGCTCTTGAAAATGTGTGGAATTATTGGGGGAATGTAAGTCGATGTGAAACTGTTAAGTGTCTTCTTTTTTGTTTAGAAACTTAGCTTTGAGCGGTCAACACAAATTTTCCGATTAGCCTCTGATGGGCCTATTATTGCATTATCCTCATCTAGTTGGTTACTGTTGTATTTAGTCATAATCATTTTTGAAACCCTTGTAACTAATTATTATCATATTGTCAAATGTTACTTATGTTAACTTGCAGGGTGTGTTCAAGTTTTGGCTGACATTTGGATTTTGTGGACTGCATCTGGAAAAATTGTCTTTCCTTGTGGAGAACCAAGAGCTTCGCGATGAATTACCATCATCAGTAAATGTTGGTAATTTGGGCGACTACAACTTTCTCACTCATGCGTCCACAGCTGGACTTGAGGAATCATATGATCTTATCAACAGTTGGGCGAAACTTGTCTCCAATATTTCTGAGTCTGCAGATTTAGAAAATAATAGGTGATTATAAAAGCCCTATTGAATTTCAAGAAATCATTTCCCTATTAGTGATTCCTGTGCAGTTGATTGAATCAATTCTCTGAAATTGAGACAATTTCATTCAGAAATGTTACCAGTCAAAACCAAGTATCATTTTCCTTTCTAAACTGTATTCTATTGTTGAATCTATGTTATAGTGAAGAATTTGTTTTGGTTTCTTTCTGTAAAGAGTTTCAATGCTTGATGATATCCGATAAGGATTACAATTGCTCTGAGTATTGTTGTCATTTGATATAACAACAAATCTGGAGAGAGACCAAGGAGCACTCAATTCAATAAATTACGTGTATTCATCGGATTAAAATCCCTGTTGAGTTTTATGATATTTTCATTTTCAGAGTTCTGTCTGTTGATGATGTTTCTGATGTGTCACCTGAAGTGGCAATAAACTTCATTCAACGTCCATTCGTCATTGAAAAAGAATCCGTTTCACTGAATGACCAATTGAAATTGTACATTGAAAAATTAATGCAGAAGCCTCATCAAACTTGGTTGGTAAGGGCATTCCTCATATCAACTACTATTTGATGTTGTAACTATACCGTGAAGAAGATGAACGTTTTTGGCGTGGTAGGGCTTCGGAAATTGAACAGAAAGCATGAAGTCCTTGAAAACAACCGATACTGCCATAAGTATACTTGAAGTGTCTTTTATCTTGGAAATACTTGTGTGATTATTAAGTATGTCTGAACTTGCTCTTAAATTTTCTTCTTGGTTGAGTCGTCGCATCTCTCATCGTACTGGGTTGGTGAGGGGGAGAAGAACCAGGCGACTTGTTCTCCGATTTTTTATTTACTGGCCGAGTACTTTCGCCCCTTCGGGCATCCTCAGGGCGATGTGGAACCATAGGTTACCACAGCCCCACAGGTTAGGCTGTGGTAACCTATGGTTCCACATCGCCCTGAGGATGCCCGAAGGGGCGAAAGTACTCGGCCAGTAAATAAAAAATCGGAGAACAAGTCGCCTGGTTCTTCTCCCCCTCACCAACCCAGTTAAATTTTCTTTATAAACACTTTTTTATTTTTTGTTGGCATCATTGCTTATATCTTCAGGTTGATACTACCAGTGCTAAAGTTTTGAGCCAGCGTTCAATAGTAGCACTCAACATCTTGTTCATGTTGCTGCCTAAGACCTCCGTAATTCCAGCAGGGATTGAAATTGGCCAACTTCCTGGGCAACCTATCCAATTACCCATCAACATGAGTAAGAACCCTGTATCATTTCAGTGACTACTGCACAATAATCAAGGTGGTGCCAAAGGGACACCATGAACAATCACTATTGACTCACCAATGACTATTACAAGGGCGCTTGTGATTGTTGCTCTCCCATAAAAGATATTTATCAGTAATTAGAAGAACTGGACACTTATTATCCTTTCTGCCAAGATATTGATTGATTTGATGAGAATTAGAATGAGGGAAACTGTTAATTCTAACCTTCCAACAGAAAACTTGTGTATCAGCAAGAGAGTATGTGACAAAACTCTTTTAACTTGGTCTTAACTATGGAATACAATAATGACCAGGGAGGTAGTAACCACAACAGGAAACGACTATTTCATCTTTTTCTTCTCCAGGTGGTCGCATTACTTCTTTTTGTAGGTTGAGGGGGAGAAAAACGAGGCAACCTCTTCTCCATTTTTTATTTGGGGGCCATAGGTACCCTTGGTCCTATAATGCCCTGAAGAAGCCCGAACGGGCGAAAGTACTCGACTATTTCATCTTTTACAATCCAAGATTTATGATTTATAGTTAATGATGATTTTAGGTGCTTCTTCAAATGAAACTGCTAAAGCAGAAGATGCGAAGAACATAATGACAACTTTTACCAAAGTTATGAGCCTTCGTGAATTACCAAGTGTCAAACTTGGGAAAACGAACATCATTCCCTATTCTTCTTTACTCCTTCTTACAAGGTGAGTAATTTTTAAAAATTGTCATTGTTGTTTGATACTGAATTCCAAACACATGAGTGCAGTGCAGCCTTGGTACATCACTAGAAGGGGCAATTTTGTTTCTCACATATTAGCCAAAAATGCTACTAGCAAGTTATGGTTTTTAACTTCCAACTCATCCAGGAATAGGTAATTTTTTTTTGAAAAGTTATTAATTTACTGCAACCTCAATAAATTGTATTGTCGGCGAAGCTGTTAGGCTGTTGGTAAATGAAATTTCATGGTATATTCTATGGGTTTTGTTCGCCTTAGTATTGTGGGAAGAAAGGCCAAATTTATTATTTTCTTCCAAGAAAATCTAGGAACTATAATACTAGGCATTATTCTAGGACGTTTTATTCAGTCTTTACTGGGGTTAGCCGACAAAACTCTGATCTAAAATATGTATTCTCACTTCTTAATCCAAAAAATGTATTTATCTAGGTTGAAAGATGGGAATCCAGGTGTTTTAATTGCCATCAATCTGGACCAATCAGAGCAAACTCTCGCATTGGGCAACTCAACCATTCAAATGGTTGGCAAGAGCTTCCGGATGGTAGCGGCTTCCAAAGCCTTCAAGTAAGTTTTAAGAATTTGTGGCAGGGTTTGCCTAAAACCAGTATTCATAAACTTTTATTTTTGTGGGGATATCCCTTCCACTTTATCCCTTGCTATTATCTAGTATTAGTTTTAAAAACCCCTTCATCATGTTGTAAATATTTGTATACTTTTTCTAACTATCATACAAAAATATGGGACCTTGTAACCTTTTTCATTGTATCTCTCTGGCAAAATAGAATGCAGTGGTTTGGCTTATTTTTACTGAAGCACTAACACATGTTGTCTAAGTGATGAAATTGTAGCTATGTAATAATATTAATATAATTAAATAATTTTCTCTAAGGAAAAAAAACTGAAAAAACTCATCAACTCAAGAATAAAACATCGGGGTTATCAGTTTTCTGTTAACTTCCAAATGTGTTGCCAATTTTTTTTCTGGCTCTGCATTGGACTAAATCACCTCAGCAGCTTCAACAAATTAATAGCTGTGCTGAATAATGGAATCGTTCCAAACTGCTCATACATGTTACCAACGGATGGGTTTGAATATATTAAACATGGTGACACTGGGATACCCGTCATACATTGCATTATTTATTATAACATTTATGCTTTTGGTTTTTCAGGGAGGCCAATCCCGACAGAGTGTCCAAGGTTCTTGATGGCTCGTCTGTCACCCTACCACCTGAATCAATTTTGGTCCTCGAATTTGTTAGTTCCACTTAATTCATTCCTATTAATATTCACTAGAATTTATTGTTTTTAGGGTTAGCGCACCACAGGGAAAATGGAGTTTGAATGAAGGGATAACTCTAAGAATAAATTTCTTAAACTATGGGAGCAGAAAAAACCAACAAAAAATAATGTTTCTCTAAATTCCAGATCTTCTATAGAAGAATAGTTGCATCTATTTCTACTGTACATTCTTTGCTGAGGAACATAACTGCAGTTGCAGTTGCCTTGCAACTATAATCATTATGACAGTAGTCTCATAACAAGATGACAATATTACTATATTTCAATAATGTTTGTGTTGATACAAACTAAAGTTGACTTTTTTGTAATTTATGCACTTGAGCATGGCACTTTGGCCCTTGAAATTCAGGTCAAGCCATTTCCACTATTTATGACGATGAAATCGTAACAAGAAGACCACTTTCAAATCATTTCTTCTTGTCTGTAACAGAAAAGATTCGTGCATATTCAGCTCTGGCTGGAGCTATGGCAATCTATCCCGGACTCAAACAAATTATTTTACTTGTTCGGACGTCTCTGTCTAGCTCAAAGAACATGAACCTCAGGTGCTATCTTGTCCACCTAAGGCTTCAACTGGGTTTATTTCACTGGGTGGAATAAAATTAGGTAACTTTTACAAAACTTTTGACTTTAATCCTCATAAAAAAGCATATTATCGAGCAATGATAATGAAATAATCAAGAATAAGTTACTGAGAAAGTGAGTGTTGGTATTCCTAAACAGCCATGCTTACGATATTCAACTATTGCAGAAGTCTTTATCATGGTTAATGATTGGTTTGGAGTTTTTTTCAATTGTTAATCTTCAAGAATTTCAGTTTTTAACGGATATAATTTCAAGTATTTCCAATTATTTTGGTTTATTGAGTGAAGCTTGATGACGCGCCCTGTGCATAAGTTCTGGTTTATGCTGGGCCAAAGCTAGAGCGGATTGCTTAATGTGTTCATTTATATTTTTACGGTGCATTTGATACCAGCTTTTGTATAATTTCCCTTCAAAAATGTGGTGCCCTGCCCCTTATGGTATCCATTGTCCCAATGGTCCAAAAGATTGAATTTATTTATTACTTTTCATAAAACTACCTTACCTTTCCTGCTATGTGTCCTCACTGCTTGATGTCTTGCCGTTTTGAGGTAAAACTACAAATTCATGAATCGTTTGATTGTAATTCGTTGTAATGATGCCTCTTGGTTTCTGTCAAATGTGAGTGTTGAATGCAGAGAGAAATGACAGCCAAATCTTTCCTTGATGATTCTCCATTGTAAATCCATCTATATAATCACCATTTTGCACAGAGTTATTGACCATCTAGCAATGATCTGATGCATTTCAAGGGTAACTAAATCCTGAACCGATTTATTTGTATACTATCTGGAATAATGAAGAAAGATGAACTGTTTAGTATCTTACATCATCATAACCAATACCTCATGTTGTCATCTACAAGTACTATGCTAATTAATTTATTGTCTTTTCTGTGTTATTTATTATTGTTATTATTTTTTGAAATGCCTGTACTAGGAAGAGAAAACAATTTGATTTTGAGTCTACTTTTTACTCATAAGTATTGCGCAAAATTCTTGAATAGTAATATGAAGTAGTACTGAGGAAGCCAACTAAAAGGTTGAACAATCTTTACAGTTTCTTAGTTCAGTCCAAGTAAGCAGTTAAACGGCCATGGACACGAAGGGTAGAGTGTATAGGTAGTTCATTATTTGTAACATTTGCCTCTCTCCTGCATTCAATTTTCACATTGGTCACTGCCTCAGATTGTGAATCTCTAATACAAGTACCTAATGAAATTTCTTGTAATTTGCTTTGCAGCATTGTTGGATTTGATTTTTATACTTAACGTACCTTCGAATTTGACAGAAGGAAGATAACCTTTCTGATGATAGTTGGACCGATTTATTATTGTGCCATTTAATTGATTGGTAGTAATACCTAGCTTTGTTTATTTTCAAGTTAACGACAATAATAAACTGTCCACCACCCAACTTAGTGCTGCTAATTACTATTGTACTCGGTGGTGGCAATTACCGCTGTGAGCATTTATGTCAAATCTGAACTTAGTGTTTAAGTTCTGCTTCGAATACAAGTACAGCAAATAACGGACACTCGATTTTTAATTTTACATCCCCACACCTACAAATATCTTGGCGCCAAACGGAATAGCTTGTTGTCAACGCGCAATTCTTAGCAGGGAACACTCCTTGCACCCATTTAATGTGAACATTTAATGTTCCAAAGCTGATGGGAATGGTGTATGGCATTGATTTGAGTCTTTCTACGATCAATATTAGGGGTTTGTTTCCAACAGTGGCTATAAGTTTTGGCCAATTTCAGGAAAATTAAGAAAACTAACAATAGAATGATACTGAAGGGGTCACTTTTGTTAAAAACTTGTTAGGTACCGGAGCAAATAATAATGATCAACCTGAAAGTTGAATTTGAAGAACTTGGAGAGACGAGCGTATATCTATCTGATATATGTATGTTTTTATTATTAACATTGCAGCCAAGGCACAGGTCAAAGAAAACAAGAAGTACAGCATTTTGTAAGCAATTTTACTAGTAACAGAGTGAAACATACGATTTCTCATTCAACATAATTTTAAGGAATGTGCGGTATCCAATAATTTACCCAACTATGTAGGAATTTTAATCAAGGGCAAAATTAGCTAGCATGGAACTTGAAATATCGGTAAGGCTAGAACGCTTATCTGTACTTTATTGAATCCTCAACCATTGAGAAACACGCCAAGTTGCGATTCCAGTTCCGAATTTTCAGCACAACTTTTGCTTTCCTTCATTGGTTTGAAGCTTTGCATTCCATCCAAGAAAAAAAAGCAAAATTCAAATTTGGGAAACAGTTATAGTTTTATAATTTTCGTATAGTTGCAGTAACCTATTGCGATGATTATGCAAATACACATTGTCTTATGAGTGATATTATGACATCTAATACAGGGTAATTGGTTTCACTTTCACCAGAAAGAGATGGGCGGAACTACATGAAGGGGTCATGGATTGATGAAACGAGTTACAGACAGAAAAAATGAAGGGGTTTCTATTTGAGATGAAGGTACAAGGAAAAAAATAATTTCATTTTGCTGGCAAAAAATGTTAGAACTTGGAAGTCGTCCATTTTTTAGTAAAATAATACACAGCCATTTACTTGCCATTTTATAGCCAGTAAACATATTATAATGAAATTAGTTGTTACCATAAAGTATTTTACAGAATGGAAGTTGGCTGTGGTACATTGGTTTTTCATAGTGAACATACGCCAGTCATACAAGATATTAAATGCACGATTTGAAAATCTGAACATATTATTTGATGAGGATAAATGGGGAGTTGTTAAAAAATAAAATAAATAAATGGGGTATGGTAAGCTGCAATTTACTCTATTTTGAATGTAGTTTCAACCAACTCTTTTTGGCAGACATAAAACCGAACTACCAATACATGCTAATACATAATCTGCGAAATGAAAGTTAACAAAATAATTTCCTGTTTCTAATTGATCAGGTCAATGGTAACGAAACAGTGCCTGTGAAGTCTAAATGACATATAAAATCACACAGACCGCTCCATTTACAAATTAATGCAATTAAGTTCGTTAAACAAAACAATGTCATTTAAATCGAGTAACTATCAAATCATAATTATACATTTTACTAATTTAAGATTTTTTTAACATCACAGTTAACATAAATATATTTGGATGCCTAATATAGTATATGAACAGTTTAATATCAATTTCAATTAACCTAAGTTCACAACTAGATAAGATATAATATATTACATACGATCCATTCAATCTATAGCTCATCTTTTTTCTGGGAGGGAGCCGACAGCTTATTACCTTCACCACGATAAGTTTTTGCACAAGAACTGAGAAGAGATGCAACAGAACAAGAGCATACTATTACGACTGACAAGTTTCAAAATAGCTGATCAAAGCGATATTGATTATTTGAATGTACTGGGTGTATTAGCATGATTAAATCCTGATTTCAGTTAGTTCTAGGCAGCTTGTTTCAAGCATGCCACCTCTACGGCGCTTGATTTTCTGCTCCCCTCAAAGTGATAACACATTATTTCCAATGTTGTGCTTATATCTTCTAAATATCTTGCATATCACAAAGATTTTTCAAGTTCCAAAACGAACTACGTGCCCAAAGATACTTTAAATTTTATATTCATGGCTGAATATGTTTCTAATTTGAGAGGAACTGCCAAACAGAGCTCAATGAATTGATCACTATCTATACTTTCTTGATGCATTTTGAGATTCAAGGTCGTGTTCAAGACACTAAGCAGGATGACATTTTTAATCCAATTTTTTTTATACACCTTCATTGGGCTCATTATTCTTGTGTGTATGATTGCCAGTGCTATTTTTGGAAAGCTGACAAGTCTGTTGGAGATTGAAGTAGTTCTTTGTTCTGTTTGGAGTTTTTCATCATTCTACTACACTATATTGGGGCAAGGCTAAATACTGCTTGCATCAGAAATTTACAAGATAGCATTAGGCTCAGAGGTTTTATAATAATCATCATTATCAATTTCAATTATTGTCTAACAGAAGGCTCCTCGACTGTTCCAAGCAACAAGCCTCACAGTGATACTAATATTTTTCTAGTTACCTCATAGAATAGAAATGAAGCCCTAGCAAAATTATTAGTGGAAACGTCTGGAAATCTTCTTGAATCTTACTTGAATTATGATAACTGTAGTGAGTGTGGAATATAACAGGAGTTGTATAAATTTCAGTAGAAGGATAAAGCTCTCTAGAGGGCAGCAGGAATTCACAAACGTTTCCGGAGGTGGTTGCCTTTCGGAAAAAGTATTCAATTGATGAATATTGAAACTAAGAAGTGTTTAACATCTTCAAGATTGCCAAAATAAAACCCATGAATAGACATTTGGTGCTTTGAAGGAAAAATTACAACTAGCTTTGTATTTTATGATGAACTTTTTAAGAAGACGGGTGGAACGATGACAATAGAAATTCCTAACCTATATCAACAGGTCCACTTATCTAAGCGAATCTAGAGCCAATTTTTTTTATTGTATAAAACAAGGAATTTTTTTGTAACCTCCTTTATGTTTTTTTATTAGGTACTACAAACAGAATTTAAAAAATTATGCTGTCAAATTTATTTTACAATTTATTACAATTATATTTTTTTGATTTATGAAAGGCGTACAGAAGAAACATCAGCAAAAAGGTGTAATGCCATTACTTTCAGAAAATCAATATCAAACCTGACTGCGCTCTGAATCACTCTACAAAGGTAGTTTCTTCACATTTTGCTGGAAAATGTTCAATAACCCTTCTGGTCAGGGTAAAATCATACTGTGTAGGACACAATTATAGTATTTGACTTTTCTCAGTGTGTAACATCCACACATAGGGATATAGGTACTAATTAAATTAAAAAATAATAATACAATATACCTAACACATTTTTTTTCTTTTTTTAAATCCAATCCAGTCCAAGTTTTATATGGCTACCTAAATAGTATTCACTAGGTGGCCCAAGTATGAAACGTCCATGGTGGAAGGAGCTTGCAAGGGATGCATAACACGATCCACCTTCCCAATCAGTTCAGCATAGAGACCCCCTTCTAATTTTGTTCTGACTCAACAAATTAACATGCTAATACTAGCACTGAACAGAGAAGAAAATCAAATCAATCCTTATTTAATTAGTTGCGATTCAAGTTAGATAAGCTGTCAACTTTGTCATTGCAAAACGGAAGAAACTGATATTAAGGATGCTAATATATTGTTGTACCCCAAAGTTGAAACATAACTCAGGTTTTTTTTGGCATCATGAAAAATTACAATATACTTGAGGGGATGTAACTAAATGGTTAACTTTGAGAAGGGGAAGGATACATTTATATTCTTCATACAACCCTCAAAACACTCTAAAAGTGGATTAACAGAAAAATCAAGAACTGGCAACAGATCAAAATACGGATGGCAAAGAATAATCCAAACATAATAAAGATGATACTCACTTGTGATTCAATTATATCATATTAGCAAGTTGGGACAAATAATTTAAAATTGATCACTTAGGAGTTCGCAGACTTCTTGAGACACCGTTTCTTTGCTCGAACGCACCGTTAAACGATACATCTGCAAAAACCAAATGAAAATAATTCAATAAAATGAAGATTTAAACAGAAATGTTTAAAAGAATAAGGTAAGCAATCGTCTTGCCTGCACATGGCACACATGTACAAACAGTCCTGACTTCATCTAGCTTTCATGAACAATCACTCCAACCTAAACATTTTAGACAGCTAAGAAGAAAAAAAAAAGTTCCTGAAAACAAAGTCGAGCTCCAAATAGAAATGCGATAAAGACAATCAAGGCCACAACTCACTTAAATAAGCACATAATCACAATGACACTGATAAATTGAACCATTGTTCATCTTGTGCACTATGTTGAACAGACCGATAAAAACAATGAATGATTTGTCATTTGAGTAATGATTTCAGAGGAACAGCATCACAAACAGATATATCAGGTTGGTACGTGATCATCAGACAACTATCAATCTGATCAAAATGTAATTCAAAGGAGACCATAAAAAATTTAGTCCCTTTGATTCCTGAACATTAACGAGCCAGTCTATTTCTTCTTGATCTGACATCAGAAATTACACTTACCTGAGCTGGTTTGTTGGGCTCTAGACGAAGCAAACATCCAATCTGTTGTGTGCTTGTGTGGATAATACCAGCACAAACAAAGTTGTCAGGATTAGGATCAATATTGTCCAGTAGCTGCATTCCAAAGCCCATCAGTTTAGTTCGTGTGGCTGTTAAATCCATGCCTTGTGATGCCCTGAAGATGACTTGAGACTTTTGTGGATTTCTAGCAAAACACAAGTAATGTTTCATTAAAAAATGGCTAAGAAACTTGATGTACAAACTGGAAAATCATAAACTATGATGATGAACTATGAACTTCATAAAATGTTTGTCCTTTCAAAATGAAGGGCTAAAAACTTACCCGCCAAGGTTCTTCCATCTTGCAAAAAATGACTCTCCATTCATCTCAGTTGGCTCAAAGAACTTATTCAAAAATATGGGAAGCTTAATCGTCAGTTTTTGAGGAACATTGTTATAGATGAATGATAAGTTCATTTGTGGGGCATCTGCAAAAACAACATCTACAGTAAAGGCATATGCATAAAAAAAATAGATCATGTGGCTTGAAGAAAGTAAAATAAAAATGGATTTTAAAGCTGATTTGAAATCCAGTAACGCTCCATTTGGCTCATTTTCTAGGTGAACTTCTTTTTTAATTGACTGAGATATGAAAAACCATTTCATTTTTGACCAGTGATGATGAGAAAGCATTGAAACAAGTTGGCCAGTATGGCGTTGTAATTTTTTTTTTATCTAGATCCCAAATTAAAATTCCAAAGCAAATCTTGGAGGGATGTAAAATTGAGGGTCATTTATCATTATAGAGGGGTTCATTCTTTGACTCAGTGATTAGCCATATTTGCGAGTGTACTTCCCGCATTACAAGGATTAGAGAAAGAGTAGCTCCTAATCTCAAGCCTTCAAACTATAGTAACAACTCTCTGCATTAACTAAATGCCATCTTCAAAATAACTAAAATACCAAAAGTGACACTAAAATATCATCTGCTCACTATGTGAACGGTAAATAGAACTATTATTGAAGTGATTTATGAAAAAGATATTGGATAAGTTAAAACATTTAGTTTTGAAAGTACTTGAAATTGATTATCAAATCAAGTATTCTATTAAGTACCGAATTCTGTAACCTTACCAGAATAGTCTTCAATACATTCAGCATTGACCATTTGCTGAATCTGAGCACCAGCTTCCAACACGGAGTCTACTGGTTTAGCTTGAACGCTCAATTTGGATGCCCAATCAGCAGCCACAAGAGTTGCAGTAAAATTCTATAACATGTCAGCAACAACAACAATTATAGCTGGTACAATGCCATAAAAAATTATTCTTTCTAGAAATTCTATTGGTTGGTGAAGCCAAAAACGCATCTCCAGTCACTGATGAAGTGCCCTCTTTCCACAAAAGATTTATGTGTGCATGAAGTTGTGCACTTAAGCTTATGGCAAGGAGTCCCAACCAGAACGGGAAAGATGAGCCAGTTGCTACATAGAATGAGATGGAAGGTTGTGCAGGCCTACGGGCCTGATTCAGTTAGTTCGTAACTTAGTTATTATTATACTGGTCATAAAATCAGTTGAGTATATTTTATAGGATTAATTTTTTAGCGTAAACAGTACAAAACTTATTTTCTCAAAGATTATGAGGGGTTGTACGTGTTTTTTTCGTACAAAACTATGTTTTCCACATGCACTGACTGTGGTTTAGATTAACACAGCACACGATGAAAACAACTTAAAAGAAGAGAGTGCTAGTCTACCATAAAAATATAAGAATAGGCCATTTTAAAACAAAATGAGAATTTTAGACAACAGCATAATAAAAAAATTATAGGCATTTCCAAAGGAAAAATCAGAACAGAACAAAACACTCAACCCTTAGTTGAGACTATGACAAAATTACGTACCTGCAGAGGGAATGACGTTTTGTTGCCATAGAAAAGGCCCAACCGACCCAAATGCTGTCGGAATTCACATTTAACTCCAATTTGAATGAGGTCATTCTCAAAAAGCACACCATTATTTTTGCACACAAATCTGTAACAAATATATGAGAGGTTTAATAGGTTTCATTCTGTTTGTTCATAGGAATTCATAAATTAATTTACGTGAAAAAGAACTAGAGCACTTGTTAAGCTTAACAAGATAATATTAAAATCATACATTAGTTATCCATTATCTATACTTTACACTAACTTTTTGGGATTGTAGGTATTCTGCTGAGCTGCTCCTGCTGCAGCAGTTTGCTGAGCACCTCCAGCTGAGTAGTTATCACCAAGAACATCCAGTAGTACACCAATGTTAGATGAAGCTGGAGGAGTTGAAAGACCAAGGAGATCAGCGGAAACGTTTGGAACTCCAGTCGTTGCCTAGAACAAAAAAAAAAAAAAAAAAATCAATTAATTAATAATAATTTAAAAAAATATATATGTACATAGACCGACTACTGGAGAGAAGCAACGTTCCTTATCACAAGCAGTTCAATTACACTGTAATTCAAGTGAATTACTGGAGGAAACACCTTAAGTGTTTCCATTTATGCCATTATAGTTGACCAGAGGAAATAATTGTTAGGGTGAAGGGGAGATAAACAGGGCAACTAGTTCTCAGGTACCCATCCAGCCCTGAAGATGCCCGAATGTGCGAACGATCTTGACAAATAAAAGAAACAATGGAGAAGGAGTCGCCATGCTTATCTCCCCCTCACCCCAACAATTAAGTGGAAAATGTGACAAACAGAAGAACCAAGGAAATAAGTTAAATAACGCAAATTGTTCCACAAAGTGTGAGGTTTTCAGAGCTGAGGAAAAAATTATTACAGAAAGGAAACTGGTGTTGGCTAGTTGCAAACTTTAATCGTACTATTTTGAAACCAAAAATCCGTAGAGTTCATTTTGTAGGGATTTGGCACTTGGATTCACAACTTTCAAGTAATGGCAACATTTCAATAATAACCTATATTGATGATTTCCAAGTTGGAAACTCACATGTGAATTGGTTGTTGAATGATTGACATGAGATTCAGTTGACTGAACTCCATGAGTGAGTGCTGGTCTGATTTCATTTTCAGGAACACGTCCTGGTTTCTTCTTTTTCAGTACCGCAAGGATTGAAGATTCACGTTCTGGAAATGAAGGCATCTCCTCCAGAACCGTAGCCTGTAAGCATGACGAAAAGTTAAATGGTCGAGGACAATCACAATCAATATAAAAATGCTGCAAATGATTGTACAGTGGTTAGTTATTCCTATGCTTCAACTAGATTAGGAGAGACTGCCACTTGTAAGGGTACTGAACCCAAACTCTAGCAAACATTTTGGCCTACAAACGTATTGGTAACTAAGGGTAAAGCCCTGGGCAACTATCCTAATTTCAAATATTTTTATTTTTCCCCATTACTTAATTTAAAGTGAAATTGAATGCCGAAGGATACAGCTATAGGGAAAGTTTGATGAGCTTTTCAATGAATATAGAACAATTTTTATAACTATAATATCTCGAGATATATCATTTTGCCAAATTTCTTAAAATCTACAAAAAAATTCTACTATAACTCGAGAACCATTAAGGCTATTGATTCCATTATTTACAGTCTCATTCAATTCAGCATCCAAAAATCTATATAAATTGATATCTAACACACCTTTGTACAAAAAGCCTAAGAAAATACAAATTTCTCCCCTCTTAAAACTCCCAAAAATATCCTTAAAATTGAGGTAGTGATCTGGCTAGAGAATTGAATTGTACTTTGATGCCAAATAAATAGAAAAGTTCCCATTGAAGTGAATTAAAATAAGGCATTACGACTCCTATGTTAAAGTTCCAAGTTGTTACAGATTCAGAATGAAAGAAATTTTTTAGTGAGCAGTATAAAGCCACAAAATTGCAGAAAAATAATCAAATGAACCCTCAACTCAAACCCAGTCAATATCGAGTCATATAATTACTTTTTTTTTCATGTATTGGGGCACTTTAGGAGTCAATTTTCTAGCAATCTTACCAAGCAAAATTGCTAAGCTCGACCAAGAGTGAATTCGATTGAATCAACGACAAGTATTTTTGATGATTTCACCAAAGTGAAGAACAGAACATGGCAGTTGCAGCCATGATTAGTGCGAATTATTTATTAGTGTCAACTACTGATGATGATTTCATTTAGTTTACTCCTGGGGAGAGGGACATTTGAGAAGAATGAACAATTATTCAACCATTACAAACTCTTGGTCAATCTATGCCCACTCACCAAAACATCAGTAGATGCGATGATGCTAAGCTGTAGGTATTCAGAAGCTCGCTGCTGTAACTCAGCATCAGCGCTTCTCAAATTGCTATCCTGTTTGAAGACGTCTTGCACAACTGTTTTCACCTCAGGGAAAAGATTGACGAATTTCACGTAGGTTGACAGTAGAAGAGCTCGAGTCATTGGTGAACACAAGTGGTACTGAAACCGAACGAAAAAGCGGAAACCTAGGTTGGAGAAAATTATTTGATGCACCCTAATTATCACTGAAACTTGTAATGGAATACAGTCAATAATTAATTTCTCAACTGTTATGTCAAAATTAACCAAACAGACAGTTGCTTCAGCAGCAGTTATGCAGTTATGTATTGGATTTTATAACATAAACAATGGAAATTAATTCAGGCAATTATATAAAGAAAGATATCTAGATGCATTGGGCCCTTTTAAATCTACCTTAGAATGAAGAAGTTGGAACTGAACAATGGGTGCTGATCTTTGGTCACCAGCGATGAGATTTCCGAACTCACCAAGAATATAACCACCAACTTTGACCATATTCTCATGGCAAGCTGGAGCCTGTAAAGCCTATGAAACAAAAATTTCAAATTAAGTTAGATGGATTGAGGAAAACATAGAAACAGCCACAATATCAGAGAAGAATAATACTACCAACCAATTTAAAGGGTCAGTTAACCAAACTTCCAAGATAAACGAGAACTTACAGATAACAATTACAATTATTAATAAATACAGCATACCTCAAACACTGTCTTGGCAGCATATCCTTGGACGTCATCGCGATTGATGACAATCTGGATAACTCGGTACCAGACTTCTTCAGATACATAATCACCAGCAATTCTTATGAGATTCAATATCACATCAACATACCAGGTGTAATCAGTGGCATACTTTTCAGCCAGAATGGCCACTTTTAGCACCTGAAACGCGAAGAGACTCAAAATTCATTCAACAAACCATAAAAAATTCAAAAGACTAAAAAAAGAGAGAGTGGACAATGTGCAAGGGATACACTGGAGTATACTAGAGTATACTACTGGAGTATATTAATACTGTTTTCTTTTCATAAGAACCATTACTTCCACAAAGCCGTTTCAAAGACCTGTTGATGCAAGATTGTTTTGAATAGGAGATTAGTGTTTCGTTAATGATGATTATCATCAGACATGAATTTCCAAAGGGATTGATATGATAAACCAGTAAGTTTTTTAACATTAGGTATAACACGACAAATCCAATACTACATAAACAAATAACTTACCATTTCTTCTCTGATGGAGTAGTCAGCAGTTTCTAAATAGTTAAGCATCTCTTGCACGATTTCTTCAGCATTGCTGCGATCACACATGGCGTACAGCAAATCAACTGCTTGCTGCCTCACAGAAACATCTTTTTCCATCTAAAATGGGGCAACAAAAATGGTCACAACATGGCTTATGAATGAAGGGCTCAATAATTAATTCAAACTTAGCGTCAGAAAAATATCAACCGATAGTCAGACCTTCATGGAAAGAATGACGACTTCCTGATGTTTCTTAACAGCTTCATGACTGAATTCAGAGGTGGCTAGGTGACACATTGATTCAAGAGCCAAGTACCGAAGGTTTGTCTCCCGATTTGAAAGAAATTGGCCAAGTTGATTGCAGGCACGGACTAGAAGATTTGGTTCACTGGCAAAAGAAACAAATAATATTATTGTAAATTATAATAAATTGAAATTCCCCCTAAAATGGCAAATGGATTTTGTGGAGATATCATGAAATACAAATTGTTACTTATACTAGCCTCACTACGAGCTTAAACTGGACACTCTATTTCTGAGCCAACAATTTTATTACTCACAAAATGTTGGGCAGACTAAACAGAAGCATGGCAAAACCTTTTCCAAATGGTAAAGAAACAAGAACTTAATCTATTCCTGATAGCGAACTACTGGTTACCTGTCGTTGTGAATAATCAAGCTAATAGCCTCAAATAAAACAGCATTCTTAGCATTGGAGTGCTGAACTTTCTTAGATTTCGGTGGTTCCTGTGCCTTGTTCAAAATTGTCTCTAAACATTCATTTAGTCTACCTCGCAGCCCAGGGTCCTCTGGAATTTTAAGACATAAACTGGGTTAGATTCTTGGTTAGAAACCTGTTAATTTGCAGTAGATGTACAAGGGAAAGAAGACGTGTTTAGAGAAAAAGGATAGCCACCTGGTGGTGTGTAGTTCTGCAAGAGTCGCAATAGCTTCACAGACAACCATGGGGCTGGGACAAAATAGTAAGTGTAATCTTGCAAATCTGTGTAGCTAGAGGTAACAATCTGAAAAATAATCGAAATTTTGCAAACACATAATTTCCTCTCATCTCAATTCACATAGTCTAAAGATACAGAATTACATTTTCTAAAGATATGGTTTCCTCAGATACGATAATTGTATACCTAAGGATTTTCTGATCATGAGTAAAACTTACTCAACTTGACAAATTAAAGTAGGGATATTATTAATGAACCCTTAAGACTGCCAATAGTCCAAACTGTGGATCCAAACTTCAAGGACTCACTGTTCTCGATAATGTGACAGGATTAAATTCAATTGAAAGGATTAGGTTTGAGACATAGATTCAAATTGATCTGTTTACCCTGCTAAGGCGAGAGACTGCCAGGCTTATGCAACCTTTGTATTCGTCAGGGTTTCTTTTGACAAGGGCATCTATCAAAGAAGTGGCTGCAGTGACGACACCAAGATGCTGGTCATTTAAAAGGTGAACTATTCTTGATGTCCATTCTCCGCCAGGAATGATCTCCTGAGAAGTTCTGAACAATCTCAACAGGCAAAGAGCCGCAGACTGTTTTACAACATCCATGGTATCACTGCAAAAGAGTAAGTGATAACTTCAAATAAAAACATCATTCAACAATACATTAATAATACCAACAGTAGCAATATAAGATTTACTTAGGCTGTGATCCCCGAAACATCATAATATTTCACTTACCCAGAGACTAGAAGCTTCGGAATGTCATAACCGAATGCTTCTGCCATTTCTTTGCTACCAATGTTGGCAATGCACTGCATGGCCAGGTTAACATGGATTGGGTTTCTGAAAAAAAAGTCCGATATACATGCAACCTGGTTGTACTAATCGAATTATAAAGCGTAAACAATTCACAAAAATATTTAAAACTTCAAAATATTCATATTTATTCAGGAGATGAATAATCACAGTCTAGCTAGCAGAGTGAACTTAAATCATTTATGAATAACAATTTTTACCTTGAAGCTAAATCATTCTTGATGCTCTGTATGATCAGTTTGATGAGATCACTGTTAGTGTTGACCAACACTGATATGAACAGGTAGCCCTGAAATGAATTATCAGCATACAGAAAACTCAAAAATAAAAAGGGTTACACAGGGATTTTCAAAGTCTCATATAGGTAAATAGAACCAAAGTTCACTACAACTAGTAGGGCAAAAAAATATTTTTTCCAGCTCATTTTGCCTCTGCCTAAGAGTGAAATAGGAACGATTGCTCAACAACTGAATGAACTTGATCTAGACTACTGAGATAAACCATCTGGATACAACATCTGTTGCATTACACAGTGCTTAGTCCATACAGCTTGTTCCCCTCACACAGTTTGCTCTCTACTAGTACTGGACATTGAATTTATACATTATGGGACCAAACGGAAGAGTGACTCTTCTCTTTGTTAGGCCCCATTACAAGACAACATACATACATTGACTGAAGCTTCTATTCCCAAACTAATCATAATGTCATCTTCAAAAGAATACCATTTGGCTATAATTAGGGTATTCAAGTGAACAGATTTTGAAAAAAAAAACTCAAAAATCTATATAATTTGATGCCACGTACACATTTTTCTGAAACACCCTGGAAAACATGTATTTTCTCCCACTCAAAACCCCCAAAAATACCCTTAAAATTGAGCTGGCAAGTTGGTTCAAGAATTGGGCCGTCGTAAGACCGAGATTTATTTTTGGTGAAAATTTCAAGAATTTAGCTATTATAGTTTGGCCGGAAAACTGCTAACGGCGGACAGACAGAATTTTCTTTATTGGATATTCGAATGGAGTGCAAGAGGGGCTATAATCAATTGAAAATTAATACCATTGCCAGCAGGTGCTGGTATTATAAACAAATACTGTCTGCTTTATAACTAGTTTAAAAGATGTAGATGGAAATTCAGGTGTTGTCAATAATTGGATAGCAGGTACGTTAGTGTCCCAACAAGCTCACTTGGTGATGAGTACGCCCAATGATAACATTACATACAAGGTAGCTACACAAAAACTATTGTGATTCTACTGAAACTAACAATTTGCTTTTCTGAATATTTATTAGATGACAGCAGGTTGACAGCTTCCATGTGACCAAAATCGATGTCATGCCCAAGAAGGAAGATGAACAGCAATTTACAGACATATTTTTTCTTCTGGTAACCATCAAGCGTTTTGTCTCCCTTGAATTTGCTCCTGATATTGGCCAACTCTTTGTTGATCCTCTTTACTTCAGCTTCCTTGCTTTTGCCTAGAAATATTTCAATTAAAAAAAATAATTAATGGATCGCTCTTGCACATCTGACAAAATGGAATGAATGTAACATCCTCTTCAGAATTTTGACTCACAATTTCTTATGTCAGATATGAAGACAGCGAGTCCTCGCATGCCATCTCCTCTGACCGCAGGCATGGCTTTGAACTGTAGCTCACTCCTCTATTGAACAATGCCTTGAAAAGAGTAAAAACAGATGAATAAATAACATATATAAAGCACAATTCTAGGAATAATGAAATAAAATGAGTTTATTTGTAGAACTGTGAAGGTATACTCTATTATGAGTAATAAGAAACTTTAGTTAGAAATGAAAAAATGTGTGCGTATTCGTACCTATTACAAGAAAGTAAATTACAATATCCAACGAACAACAAATAACAAAATTACATTTGAAAAGAAATCAGGACCCCTTACATTATCTTATATACAATCTATATCTTATACACGAAAAACCTTCGTTCAAAAAGAAAACTCTTAGTTTTATTAAGTTACAAAGGAAAAAATACAACTTTTAATAGGAATAATAAATTTAATTTAGAGTTAATGATTTTAAACAACAAATAAACTAGCCTGTACCCTGCAGTTAGTAAATTACAATTACCTTCCATCAGCCTGAAAATACCCAAGAATAAACAGAAAATAGATACTTTGGTGTGAGGTTGAGAGGAGAAATAGGAGGCCACTTACCCACCCCTCATCCTCACACAAAAAAGCTCCAAGCAACACCGACAGCATGAAGTATGTTGAGATGATGAGAGGGAGAAAAACTAGTCAATTCATTCATTTTTACAGGCCGCAATGTCAATATATTTACACTTTGAAGGTCCTGAAATGTTACGAATGGCGATTGAATGATGCCAGATTTTATCCAGAGGGTCGCACAACACACTTTCGGGTTTTTGACATGTTGACTATGTTTTGATTTTTACAGACCTCAAAAATGAATAATATATTGAAATGAACGCCGAGGGACTTGAAATGTTTCTCTATGTCAGCTGAATGTCGCTCGAATTTTATTATTTGCGCCACACACAGTATACATGCTTGTAAAGTGCATTTTCAGTTATTTTATGTGAATGCATTATTTGTATTTTTGGGTTTCCTTCCTGGCCCCATTTCACTAAACTTGTTATGTATCACACACTGTACTTCGGCCTTGTGTAGTTTTTCGCAATTTCAATTTCTACGGGCTGGAAAAAAACAATATACTTGACGCTTGAGGACTTGAAATATTTGTGATGGCGAATGAATGACGCCAGATATTTCAAATTAACGTCACATACCGTACTTCCGCGTTATCCAATAAAATCGTTAGTATTTACAATATTCAGGGGCCACAAAAACCAAATACCGGGAATTATTCGAACACTCGCGGTCTAGCAAATGACGATTTACCTTTATATGCACTCACTGGTTTGCAGTAGTGCGCGTAAATAGACTTAAGAATGTGACAGTGTGTTTTGACCACCTGAGACGGATGGTTGAATTCCTTGCAAACAATGGAGGTAATACAGCTTGAAATGTATTTAGCACCAGTACTGATGTAAAAAGGAAGGGCGGTCCATACCTTTGAAGACACCTGATACAGAAGCTAATACACAGTCGATTCCAATGAATAGATACTGATATACATGTCGAATGGAACTAACCACAAGAGTTTCATCTGCTTGATCTTGTGAACGAACGGGCATTACGATCGTTTTTCTCGCCAAGAAATGTTAGAATCAAACGCAACCACCGGCGAAACTAAATAATTTCCAATCGAGAATGTGGATACTCGCACACGCCAGTGGCCGAATAAATAAAAACGGTAACATCATACTTCCAAGGGAATGTTTCGGAAGCTAAGTAGAGCAATGCCGATTCACTTCAGGTTGATGATAATGAAACGGTTACAACCAATATAGAATTAGCCAGAGTCAGAGCCACGCTGCAACTACAGAAATGAGAAGTGCTAACAGAAACGTAAACACAATGGAATGATTTATCGAAAACCCAAATCACGAAGCGTCGGAAAGATTTTTTTTTTATAGGAATTAAAAGTCGCTAACCTGTGGAGTGCAAGATCCTCTCAACGAGAGTACTGGCCAGGTACGCCCGAAAGTTGGTGAGGTGCCGACGATCAAAATAATTTCAAATGTTTCGAGTATAATATAGACAGACGATTCGAAAAAAGGTACTATCGGTACCGACCGCCCGTCAGAATTTTACGAACAACTAGCAGGACGTATGTAATCAGGTATCAACACATTTACACTCACGGGAATCGTTATCAGTTAATTTTCTTTATCTCACTACAACAGAAACCAAGGAGGTTTTAAGATACAGATTCTGTCGGCGAACGACGTTCCTACGGTTAGGAGGAGGGTACACGATTGTCAGCCGCCATCTTGCTCTCCAACGTTTCATGGCGTCCTTCTATTCCACTCGTATTTACCACTGCGTCCATCATTTCAATATTTTATTGGAAAAAAACTCACATGATTGCCCAATGGATTACTATTCCTTATAAATTATGCATCAATTATGGTTTAAGAAAAAATAGTACATTTAGGTGATTATAATAATTTCCAATCCAAACAGAACATTATGAACATAGGTAACCTCATTACAACAAATCCCACCAACTGTTCAGCAAATAAAACATCCTAATTTCAATTATCATTATTCCTAAATGACTCAATATGAATCATCATGTGCCTGACTTTCTCACTTATGTGTTCACATCTCAGAAACTATTCAAATGTATATTAAGGTGGATGTTGCTATTTGCTTATTATCTCTTATCTTGGCAACGCAATCTGCTGATAGATTATTTTTGGATTGTAAGGCACGTATGTAATTATAAGCATTCACATTTTTTAACCAATAATCCCAGAGAGCGTCTTACCTCCGATACGTAGGCCTGATCGATGGTGGGGCTTCTTTCGAGAGGAAACATTCTAGTTCATATTTCAAAATGTAGGAATGAAGGTATTTAGGAATGTAGGGAAGGAGAGGAGGAACCGATTCTTTCTGGTCTGCGCCCATCGCCTGTTTATTCGCCAAAATTCAAAACCCGCGTTTGTAGTCTCTAATGAGTTTTCCCCCATTACAACAAAAAATTCATTGATCGTTCTAAGGTAAGTAATAGAATTATTTGTAATTAGTAATTATACTCAGAATCACTTTCTGAACAAGTGTCGGTGTGTCTGTCTGTCTGTGGTCACAAAATGACATAAATCGTCACATCTCCGTGAAAAAGGGATGAAACTCCAAGAGATTTTGGATCCGAGATATTGTAAGCGTTGAAAGTTTTTTCTGTTTCGATTTTTACAGGCTATGAGAGTCAATATTTCTCGACGTTTGAGGGCATGAAATGTCGGTTATGGCAAGCAGAAAACACCTTTTTTATATTGGGTCACATACTGTGCCTCCACGTTATGAGCCTTTCTCACGATTTCACTAGTGCATGTTTTGTATTTTGATTTTTACTGGCCGCAAAACTCGTTCAAGGTCTCAAAATGTTGGGGTCAGCGATTGAATGATGCACGATTTTTATCAAGTGGGTCACATACAGTACTTCCGCGTTATTTGCATATTGGCCACATTTTGATTTTTATAGACCGCAAAAATGGATATATTTGAACGCTGGGGGACTTCCAATTTTTCTATATTCAGAAATTCGCTTGATTCGTTCTAAATTCGGAAATGATAATTTAGTATAAATACGACGGTTTTTCATCTCGATTTGAACTAATCCAACAATAAACGATGACAACACGGCGAAAACGTTTGGTGGCGAATGAAGTTGGATTTATTTTCAATCATTACATCGTCCATCGAACAGTGGAAACCATTTCGTCGGTTTGTATACCTATAATTAATTGTTGATTATAGTATAATTCAACAAGGTTTTCGGCCTTCGTACGATTTTCTTGGTTTATGATTGGTTATACCTGTTAAAGCATATATGCAGCGTTTTTTCAACGCAAGTAAAATTTTTCAAATCGAATGATTCATAAATTCTATGGTGTCGCGAGGAATACTCACCCGCCTCACAGAAGCGAGGAAGAAAGTTAGGAGGCCCAGCTGCAGCCGTTATATAGGTAGTTACCTACTTAAAAGTTCTTTTCCTTCTCGTCGCATTTTTTGATGTCTTGGGGTTGTGAGGTGGAGAAAAACCAGGCGACTCATTCTCCAATTCTTTATTAGCTGGCCGAGCACTTTCGCCCATTCGGGCATCCTCAGGGCGACGTGGAGCCATAGGGTCCACAGCCCCTACTTAAAAGTTGCTACTCGGAAACATTCACGACTGTTCGGCTTAAAAACTTACTAGAAGTTAATGGGAAGAAAAATCTAAATACCTCCTTCGATTCCCTACTTAAACATGAAAGTAAACGATTGTGAGAAGTCCTTCAACTTGAAAAACGGATCGAAAATGCTATTTCGATTTAAGGGCTTTAGAAAAATGTGAAATGCATTGCAAAAGTGGACTTGAATTTTCTTCAATCTCAACCTATCAATAAATCATACATCAGGGAACATGGTACATACGAACTTTAACGGCGGAAGGAAAACCCAAGTCTGAAAACTTTCTTGATTATTTTCTTTAATAATAATATGTAAATCTTATCGAAAGTTGGCCGGTGGGTCCTCGCACTGCCGAACCCGATATTTATTTTTGCGACGAAAATTCTCTTGGAAGAAGAAGCGACCTGAATTATGAATGATCTTTTCGAATAGGTAAGTCAATTACCCGGAATAAATGTGTATGCCAGTCACATTCGGTTATGCACAAAAGAACCTCGGGAAGTTGTTTCGATGAAGGCAGGAGGTTGTAGAAGTTGGTTGTTGAAGAAAGTGGCGAAAGGAGACGAGAAAAATAAGACGGAAGAAACGTCATGACGAGAAGACTCGAAGGCGTCGCACCGGCAGAAAACTTCCCTCCATTCATGAGTAACAAAGTTATCCCCTAATTGTGGGAACTTTGCACCTTTTGCTGACAACATTGAAAAAAAATCGGAAAGAAGATGGAGACGATGGAAAAAACTAAAATCAACTTCGGAGGTACTTTTATTAAAAATGCGAAACTTGGCTGATGAGACAATTCAAACCTTGAATGGCGAGAAAGGGGAAGGATGAGCTCTGGTCCCGGCTATAAAAGAGTTATAAGTGAGACCGTGTAATGGGATTCCGAAGGAAAGTTTGGACGGATGGCAGTCTGAACAGGATGAGACTGAAGAGAAAGGGATGATTTTGACGACTGGGTCTGCTGATACCAGAAGGGGGTCAGAGGCGTAATTGAAACATGAAATTGAGATTCAACTACGGTAGGCAGCTGGAGTTTGATGATTGAAAGGGAAAGAGGGTTAAGATTAAGGAAAGACTGCAATTAGATGTTATAATCGCTGGGCCAGTCATTCAACTTTTGAATTCATTCAAGTCATGTATTTCTACGACCGTTCTATATAATTTTCACAAAAGATTTGTATTATAGTCCTGTCCGTTGTTGTAGAATGAAGCTTATTTTACTGCAGACAATTCGCCAATAAACGTATGACGGTTAAAATGAGCAAGAGACTTGATACACTAACGAAAGTGCCCGATATAAAACAAAAATTATTTTGAACTAGCAGCAATGCCATTGTAAGTAATACACAGTATCTAAGACAACAACATACTATTTCGATATATTAAGCGGAATGAGACGAACGTGTGGTACCTAGTTCAAAACTTGATGGTATGACACCAACTTCAGGAAGAATATATATTACAGCATTCGTATTGTTTTTTGTGGACCTCATTTTTATACTCGTTTTTCCTCCATTTTTAGCTGTTGCAAGTAGTTTCTTGCCAAACCTTTCAACTAATGGCATACATTTTAGCGTACACCACTAAGAGATTTTTTGCGGTTCTCGATTTTTGACAATTCACGGGTGTACGGGAAACAGGTGAACCACCGGCCAGGTATGGATTAAACACTAATTTCTGACAAAATTTGTCCTGTAACATTTTCTTAACGAAATCCTTTCCCTACTTTTTCACTCATAAGTTTTCGACTTCAGCTCAATATAACCGCTGTACCTCCGTTAATTACGGGAGTGAATTCAAATTTTATTGTACCGTCAGAAAGAGCGTTCGGTTTCCAATCTTTTTATAGTAAAACTACAATTTTCGGAGCAGATGCAATGTGAGAAAAATCCATTGGAAAAGCTAAATTTATCTAACCTTGGAAATGCCATGTTTTGCAATCACCTATGGTGCCTATCAGATTTACTTTTTCTCTGTTGTAAAGCTCAAATGTGGGTTGAAATAATACTCCGCTGTCTAAAGCACTCGTCGAAAAAACATCTCAGTCGGATTTGGGGCAAAAATCACGTTTCGCTCCAAACAACGTTGGTTGTCCATGTAAAGTCAAGTTTCCTGGGCAAGCAGGTTTGGTCGAGTTAGGGATCGACATCTAGTTAATTTTCAACGGCGAATCGAACGGGTGTACTCCGAGACCTTTTTGCCTGCGGGTCCTGTTTTTAATACACTAGGTCAGCATGAGCTCTCTAAAATCAAACGTTATATTGAGTTCTATCATGATTATTATTTATGATAGGCAAGATACGCAAAATGTAGTTATGGTTATGATTTAATTTAAATGATCTATGAAGCTACCTATTCAGCAGGAAGCTGCTTGTTATACAGCTTGAAGTGGTCACCACAATGTTCCTGACACATTAAAAATTCGTAGGTGGGCCAGAGGTGTCAACTCCTCTAAAACCTCAACTAGCAAACTAGGTAACTAGAGGCGGTGAAAAGGGTCTTTTAAATTAAATCAATGAGTTATCTTTATTTCTAACCAAAATGAGCAACAAAAATTATTTCTATTAATAACTTAGGAAATAGACATTGTTAGAGGACTATTAAAATACTGTTAATTCTGACACTTTGGAGAGAAATCTAGACTTTGATTTTGGTTTATTGTTTCAATAAGAATGCATAATACCCAATGGCCCAAGAAATATTTCCCCTAATTTTCTCAAAATTTAACGTTTCACGTTTAAAGGCTTGTGTCGAATCGAACGAAAAACAAAAACGCTGCAAATTATTGTGCTGTTGTTTAATATTCCAATGCTTCAAATATGATTTTGGAAGACCATCAGCTTGTAATAGTAAGAATCCCAAACATTGATAGACATCTCTTCCCAACAACATACTGGTAATCACGTATTAAGGCAAACTCTTAAGCAAATATCGTAATTTTAATTATTTTTATATTTTCCTTATATTTGAAGTCGAATTAATCGCATAGCCATGAGGGGGAGAACAACCACTCATTTCACGATTCTTTATTGGCTGGCCGAGCACTTTCGCCCGTTCGGGCACCCCCAGAGCGACGTGGAGCCACACGGTCCACAGCATTTAGCTAGTTTATAATGCTATTTATGAGGAATTATGCTTCTATGAACTTGTAATTTAAGATACCTACTTAAAAGGTTTAGATCCTAGTTTGATTCCGTTGTGATGAAATTAGTCATGCAGATAGCTTTTACTTCCTATTCTAATAGCAGGGGTCACAGGCATCCGGCAAATGCGTCTGCGTTGCTGCATTCAGCATCTTGATTGACTACCCTACGCGGCAATGCTATCATCTAACCGATTAGAATGCAAAACACAGAAACACAAACGCATTGGCGGAAGAGCTGTGAACCCTGCTTAAGAGTTCGGAAAGTTTTCCAAGTTCTTTAAAATGTATTGTATTTATTTGTCTCCAATTTCATTTCTTTTTTTCTTTTTTTTTTTTTTGTTGGAAGCGTACGAACGAGTGTTGAAAGGTTGGTATCGTAGAAGAAGATTGACGTCGTTCCTAAACGTTCTTTCTTTTGACAAGGGCTCATATTGGTTTTCGCAGTATCGTGCACAACAGCCAAGGCGTATTGACGACACACGCTGACAACCACTCTCCCTCGCCCGTTCTTTATTCAACCTATAGAAATGGCAGCCGTGTCAAGCAGGCTTCTAAGTGCGAGCCATAAACCCCTCGAACCACCTCTGCCATCGACACCTCCTAAATTAAACCCTGTCAAAACGGAAACCTCACCCCTTCGGGGAAGAGCTCTTTTTTGTTCAATGCATTCCCCACGGTACGGCAATGATCCATCACTTTGGCCGCCGTCTTCTTAACTTATCCGATTCATAAGGCCAAGGTACATAGTAGTTCACCTGTGAATGGTTGCTAAAAGATGGTACCCACCTCCAGAAGGTGCTAAATGGTAGAACAAGTAAGTTCTTAGGTTACTAGGTCACACTCCCCCTCTCTTTCATTCATCTTGTTAGATGCAGTTTTGAAATTCATCTGTTGGTTATGTGGCCAGAGTTAAGCGCCCCATACACTATCAGTTTAACTGAAGATAATCGTAAGGCCGTAGATCTGGGTTGCCCACACACCTATCAGTTTATCTGAAGATAATGGACTGCAGTTCGCTCGAACTGAAAGTGTGTGGTCGCCGGACAGGCGGTGATCGGATGAGAGATTCGCGACAGGCAACGGCCTGTCGGATCATGATCTCATGCGGCCCTCACCACACACTGTCAGTTAGCCTGCAGGCCACCGATCTGTTGTCCCCGTTTCCATCAGTTTTGCGTGAGATCGTTTTCGTCAGAGCATTCAACTGCCGAGTTTGGACTGACGGTCGAAGATGGGCGGGAAACCTTCTTTCATTTCCGCATTCATTGAATTGTATCGGGCCTACCCCTGTTTATGGAATGTTAAGGACGAATCCTTTGGAACGAATTTTTTGGTTTATTACAATAATAATTGGTTATCAATAATAATAATAATAATAATAATCATTTGGTTTATTCAATAATAAACCATAATAATAATAATAATTTGGTTTAATAACAATAAATTATTAGCTTTTAATTAGGAAATTAAGAAAAATAAAAACTATTAAAATTACAATAGTTGCTACGGAGTTTTCCCTATCAAAAACTATCAAAATCACAATAGTTGCTACCTACGGAATTTTCCCGTTCGTTATTTTTTCTTAGTTACCATCTGTCCATCAAAAAAGCTTCTTAAATCAATATTGAAGCGAAATAATAATAAACCACTCTACAATCATTTGGAGCGTTTTTTATTGGATATTCGGATTCTACATGCTTGAGGTTAGAATTGAGGTTAGGTTAGAATTGAGGTTAGAATTCGGATTCTACATGCTACGTGAGGGAGGTTAGAATTTTTTTTCTTGGGCGATCTCCTGCAGTCCTGTTTCTTGGTCACGACAGTCCGCCAGCAGTCCTGATTCAATGACCGACAGTCCGCCTGCAGTTACCGGACTGTAGTGTGTGCTATCGTCAGGCTATCATCTGCAGATCAGTACGGCCGCCTGCAGGCGGTTGACTGATAGTGTATGGAAGTCGGCGATTTTGGTCTTACGATCGCCTGTTGAGGCGACGGCCTGCAGGCAATCGCATAGTGTATGGCCCCCTTTACGATCGCCTGTTGAGGCGACGGCCTGCAGGCAATCGCATAGTGTATGGCCCCCTTTACAGAATAAAAGGCGATCGATATAAAATGGAGGGACGTGTAGCAGTAGGAACGCATCACCTTTATTGCGGCAACGCATTACAGTGTATTTTTTCAAAACCTATGCGGATTTCCAACCACTGTTAAGCATTTCTAGTAGAATGTAAATTTTAATATTCTTATTATTATTTTTAGCATTAAACTCCGGGCGAAATTAAAGCTTCCAGTCATACAATCATTATCCATGAGGAATAACAGAAAAGCCATGTCCGCATTGTCTGAAGTTATTTTAATTAGTAGAATAATTTGTTGGTGGACTTGTAACTGTATTTTGACTTGGTACCTATATTTATCTATCGTAGTACGAATTGCATTTCATTATTTTGGTTTATTATTCAATAATAAACCATTTTTATTATTATTATTATTACCCTTTTCAATCGTGTTTCTCAATTCTTGTGACTCGCGTGATTCTTGTTTCGGAATAACGTGTATTTTTGGACCCATTCGGGCCATATAAATGCCATTTAATTCTTTATGTATACTTTTATCAAGACAATAGATGATGCATATAAAACAAGTGATATATTATGTATCTATGTATGTCATTAATACCCTATCAGCCAAAAACAATTTAAAAATGTATGGGGGAATTCACTATAAACAAAATCAAATTTGAGGTTGTACCAATTAACAAATAAATGATCACGTACTTTTTAAAAACCTAAACCTTCCTAAAAAGGTATATTTTACTTCTCAAGAACAACATTTCACAGGTCAATGAGGGGTCAATGAGGGTACGTAAAGTTGGTAAAATTCAATGAGGACGTGGAAACAGAAATCAATTTGGTAAACTGAGAACCAATACATCAATACATCTTGATCGACGACAACAACAGAACAACTTGTTGGAATCAAGGTGGATTAACTCCACCTTTCACAGAACACGGGTAATAATTTCGTCTGATTTTTCTACTAATCCATGTTTATCGATGACGTATAATTTCGCATCCGTAAAACATCGTTAAATAAGAAGAAACTGCACGAGTTTATTGGACGTATAAAATCCTGCTCATGGCAACTATCAACTAACTTACAGCGACCAGACCCAACATACCCTATTATAGCTCAGCCGCGAAACATACTGTAGCACTGAAACGTCGATAAGGGATGCTATTGTAGAGTTTTCTTCTGTCAATCAACACCTAACCACTCACCGAATCATTCGACCATAGGCTAATGCCACCATGATGTATAAACCGTTTCTGAAAACTTGTATACAGCAGTCGTTTTCAATATTCAACGTAATGCAGGTAACATATTTCGAATCTTCGTGTATTGTATAATTCAATTACAGCGACGATGCCGTTCTTGTTTATTTCTACGCAGCGGAAACCAAATGAAGTGTTCAGGAGAATAAGAAAATTATTGAGAGATTTATGGAAATTTTAAATTTAATTACATCCCCGCTTTCGCGAAATATTCAGTTTCGTAGTGGATTAGGAGACCCCGTGGAATAATCAGAAGCGAGTTGGCCAAGTTGTTGAAGACATCTCTATAAATGAACCAAAATTATTCAACACTCTAACGACGAATCAGTGACGATTTTTGAATCTAAATTTCAAACATTCCGAGCTGTTTCCGGAATGGCGAGTTTATCTTCTGCCTATATAAATATTTCATCAATTTCGTTGTAGGCTAAATCAAAAAGTTGGTAGCCTTTTTTGTTACGACAATTTAAGAAGCCCTGAAATAGAACTCAAATTGTACTTTGGTTGTTGCTTGTAGTTTGTATCAATTGTGCTCATAGTTATATTTCTGTAAAAAAATCTTGGATTCTGAAAATCTTTAACTGGGAAAATCTTGTAGCTAAAATTCCCTTAGTGCTATTAAAAACGCTGCAAATGATCATTCCTTTGATTCAATCATGATTTGAAAAGATCATCCCCTTATTTGTTTTAGTACCTTACTAACCCAAACATTTTTGAACGTTTTCACCTAACAACATCTCATTCTCATCACTAGTGAAATACGTAATTTTATTTTAAATGTGCCTTTATTTTTCTCAATTACTTGACTTGAATTAAAATTAACTGCCTAACGATACAACTAAAGAGGGTGTTTGACAAGCATTTCAACGAGTATAAAAAGATTTTGACACCAAATGATCCACAAATGATCGAGTTACCTATATACCACCTTTCACAAATCTCGAAAATTTCTTACCAAAGCCGCGATATCTCGAAAACCATTAAAGCTATGTTTTTGATTATGGGACTATAGGAGCAATAACGATTCTCGAGTTACCCGGGTACGGAGCTGGCGTGGTCAAAAATTGAAAAGAACGCCTCTGCGGCTGGGGGACGATGCCTCTAGCGGTCTTAGGGATCCGACCTCCTACAAAAGTTGTTGCAAGAGAAGCCCTGCTGATCTTGAAATGGGGACTCTGAACTGTTGGCTTTTCTAGGCGTTTAGTATACCCAAACGTGCAGCGGACACAATGGATTCACTGGGTCGGAGGTCGCAGTGTCCACGAGCGAGTATGAAATCGTAAGGTGCTCTCGAGCAAGACGTCCTCTTTTGTCCATATCGTTCAGTTTTACTTACAGGTACAGGAAGAAAAAATAAAAAATAAGTAAAAACTACTAGATTGATGGTAGATTAGTTTGGCTTTAAATAAAAATCATTAAACTTTTACCTTTATTTTTTTTTTTTTTTTTTTTTGTAGGTTGAGGGGGAGAAAAACGAGGCGACCTCTTCTCCATTCTTTTTTATTATCCAGCCGAGTACTTTCGCCCGTTCGGGCTTCTTCAGGGCATTCTATCACAGATTTTAAACAACTGTTAGGGAGGTACAGGTTCGAACATTATTTTGATCATTTTATATTTAACACTTACATAGGACCAAGGGTACCTATGGCCGAGCCTGGCGTTCGCTGGTTTACGTTTCCTTCACAGTCCTGTTAGGATCACAGTCAGGTTGATAAGTCAGGTACTACATAACACATACTTAAGCCTATTGACATTTTTACTTACATTTATCTTGATGGGTTACCTATTCCTAATATTTCTATAGTCGAATAATAATAAATAATATGCATTTTAAGTCTAACAATTAATAAAATATGAAAAAATAGAAAATTTTAGGGGTAACAGTATAATAGGAACTTGGTTGTTTGACTAGATAATGATAATGTGTTATGAACTAGGATGGTAACAGTTAGGAACAGCCAGGTTGCTTCGGTCTTTTTTCTTTACATGGTGGTAGACATGATACATATTTAAAGCTGCTATTTGGACATAGGTGTAATTAAAAGAACAAAGTACACAAATATTTAGGCCTAATATCACAGTGGTTTTGGTAAGTATTTAGTTAATGATTTTACAGGCTTATAATTTAATTTTAACAGGTAAGCGTATAATAGAATTTAGTTTAATGTATTTTAAGTTATATGTTTAACATGATTATAATTTAATAATTTAACAGGTAAGTACATATTTTAGGATAATTTGTGGTTAAAAATAATATTATTAAAATAGAAAAATAGATATATATATTTGTGACTAGTTTGTATCGTCTACTTCCGATTTTCATAAAATAGGGGCCGGAATTGCTCACCTAGATGTGTAATTTCATTTTTCTTGTTCATCGCTGTTTTACTATTTTTAATTATGTGTATATTCTCCAGGATTTTCCGGCTTATGGTGCGGCGATGTTTTCCGATTGACGTCACATTGTCAAAGTCTGGTTGATGGTTGTTCTCAAACATATGTTTGTCCAGCGCTGTTTTTTGTTCCTTGCTAGTGACGTTTCGGTCGTGCTGTTTGAGCCTCTTGCGCAGATTTTGTAGGCTTTCGCCTACGTAGACCTTGTCGCAGTTACCGCACGGTATCTTGTACACATTGTAGCGAGAGTCCAGGAGGGGTTCTTTATCTTTTATTCGTGGGTAGATGCTCTTTATTTTGTTACTGTAGGTCCAACTTATTTTTACAGGGTATTTTTTGAAGGTGTTTTTAATTGCTGATCCCCATTTCTTGTTGTATGGTACTGTTACATATTGATTTTGTGGGGGGTTTTGGGTTGGGGTTCCACTACCCAAAGGGGGGGGGTTACCTTTATAACGTCAAACGCCCATAGTCCTTTATGATGTTCTTTATAAGCCCTATGTTAGATGGAATGTTCGATAACTGTTCGATAAAGTTGTACAATTAGATCATAAAATCATAATTTAAGCATAGCCTATGGGGATTGATAAACCAATGTCTCAGAGTGTATCAGCAGCGTTTAATTGTGTGTGTGTGTGTGTGTTGCGGGATGTGTTTCGTCCTGTGGACGGTTTTGTACTGTCCGTTGGCCAAGGCTGGGAGAGACTCGTGTACTACTGGCATGCAAATCCATCGGAAGATGCTCATAGGAAAAAATACAGTTCTGGCGAAGGGACTTCAAGGCAGGCGACATCGTAATCTATCTCTTCCTAGACAAGGCTGTCCCTTCCAAGTAAGAAGAGTTGAGATGCCAAAGGGAGGCGGCAGCGCGGCGCCGTCCGGAGGCGGTAGCCTGTGAGAGGAAGTGGGGAACGGAGGAGGCGCCGCTTCTGTCTGAGAGGAGAGAGCCTCCGACTTTTCGAGTCAGTCCGCCTCCAACCGCTGAAAAGGCGAGAGCTTACCGCCGCTCAGCCTCGATCGCCGACGTACGTCAATTTTCAAACACGACCTCTCTCAGGACCCGAAATCCGAATTGAAAATTAATCGAAAACCGTCTCGAGAGAATATTTCCACGACAGAAACATTTAAAAAACCCCATCGCTGAAACGAAAAAAATTGACAAAAGAAAAAACCATCATCAACTAGTTGCGAGAAAATTTTTTTAATACGCCAGCATTATTGAGGACGATTCATTTTTTTAAGGCTTTTTCAAAGTCTTTGGACAGAGTGAAGAGTATGACCGCAACGAATTTACTTTATTGTTTTATCATCACAATCATCTTCGCCGGTAAGTGAAATACTGGAATGAAAGAACTGGCTTTTGTCGTGTGTTAGAAAGTTTGGAAACTTGGTTGATTTTGGCGCACCACACTACTTCGCTTCTAGAGAACTATGTTCGTGATTGAAAACTGTTATCGCGATGACTACCCCAATCACTTCCTCTTTACTTGTAAAATATTTTCCGGCGTGTAACTTACATGTTATTACCGTAACTCTCAATGTCCTAGATGAAGTCTGCTTGCTTTTGCTTGGATCTGATAAGTGTGAACCTGAACAAACCCTAAATTTTCCCTTAAAACCCTTGACTCTGATCATACCGAATTTCTTGGCTCTTTGTTGGCAAATTTATGGGCGTTGATATGACAAGTTGAATCATCGCACCGCCGATAAAATACTTAAATTATCCGGTATCTACCATAAATTTTTAATAATTTTGGGTAATCAAACCACAATTAGCACACTCATTTAACTGACCCTAACATTCACCTCTTATAATATCCCTACCATTTCAAGAGAGCAATCTATCCCACTGAGATTTAGCTAGGTACTCTTGCAAGACCTTTGTGCGTTCCGAATAAAATGAAACCGCAGGAATAGGTAACAGTTGAGCTATTATAGGTATTCTGGATGGAAAGTAAGATATAATAAATATGCAAAAAATTATAAAATTAATAAATAATGGAAAAAATTAAATAATGTATATCTCATAATGTCTCTTACAGTTAGAATCGTTCCATTAAACCCTCCACCGTGAATTCACAGTTTCTCATGAGAAATATACGAACAAAATTATTCTGGCAATTTGCAGATTGTGAATATAATTTCAAACTAATTTTCCGTCGAGTCTGGCGATGAGATACTCCAACTTGGCTCATCAGACTTGACTTTCTTCATAAAAAAAACCTTTTAATGCGAGATGAGAGTTGCTGCATTTTCCTTTACAACCCATTATCAGTTTCTTTTACCAGTGAACAATTTCTGTCATCATTCATCCCATAGTATTTTTTGATTAAAAAAAAGTAGAAAAACCACAACAACGACAAAAAAATGCCCTTCTCTTCAAAGTTTGAACGTGAAAAATAGTTACCCAGAGAATCACTCGCCAGTTTTAACATCATGGTATTTTAACGAAATCTGGGATCATCAAGTTTAAGCACATTTATCTCCCAGTTGTAATTAACGTGTCATTTATTGAAAATGATTGATGGTGATAATATTTGTATTAACTGCCGAAACTTGAACCCTCTAAGAAATGCAAATTAAATTATTGCAGACTGATAAGCTTATGAAATAGTTTTCTATAGGTACTCAACTCCTACTTCTCTATACTCATCCCAAGCCAGTTAGTTAACCAGAAACACCGCCGTGTCAAACAATATTACCACTATCTGCAAACTTGAAATATTTGGTGTTTACAATTTTTGAGGAAGCTGACAGAACCGAACAAGTAAATGAGTGGGTAAAAAATCATTATAGCGCTAACAACATTGTGTATGATAGTTTTCGTGAATAGGATCACATTTGAATTTTCAAACGAGTAATGAAATTACTAGTAAGTTCAACTGTTGTTTAAAAAAAACTCAGTTTTTAAGTAAAGCTACTCGAGAAATCGGAAAATAACATATTTATTACCGGAGCCTGGAAAAATATCAACACCAAATATTCAGTGAATTTAACTTCTTAACGACCGCTGTTATTCAAAAAAGAAAAAGCTATCTACAATTTCTGCGAACATTTTTTTGCAGATCTTATACATGTATCATAGATTTTCAATTATACAATTAATTTTGGCGAGTATGCAAAAATAAGAATTATTGCTTTCGGGACACCGAGTTCTCACATTTTTGTGGAAAGGTTAACCTCCCGTAGAAAATGTTAACCGATCCTCGAACTTGTCAAAAGCCGAGTCCTTCACCATTGATTTAGTAAAATATTTTTGTAGATTTGGCTGTCGCTCCGAATTCCGCATGCGAATGCTCCTATCCGTGCGAATTCAGCTTGACATTATGAACCTGAACCCGCTCCTGTTTTTCTTCGCTCGTTTGTTTTTTGATGAAATTAACTCAATTACGAAGTACGTTCAATGAGTTGAAATTGTGAATTGAATTGTATGCACTGAATTTTTTTTAAGTTGGTTGTCGATTCCTTCATAGTTATTCAGAACCTGATATAAAAATAACCTTCGACTTAATATTCAACCTTATGATAAATTACAGACAACATTCGGACTGCTATGATCATGTCAAACCTATTAAAATAGTGATCATTAAACGAATAAATGCAAACGTGAATTTCATCCTTAAATGATCAGTTTGGTATTTTTCAATTCGGCGAACTCAAACTGATCCATTCTATTTTAAATCTATATGTTTATAAGAGATTTTGCTTAGTTGGTTTACATGGATCGTAAATGTATCAACTAAACTCGATCGCTTCATACGTATTTTGAGCTGCAGCATGGGAAGGCTTATCTAAGGCTTTGTGACATGACAGGGGAATTAATAAAATTGAACTCCGGTCGAAATTAGTACGCTCCTCTTTTTAAGGAGAAATAAAATATCATTTTTGCTTAAGGAAATTACAATTAACTAATTAATTCAATTAAAAACATCCTTGGTATTAATTGATAACCCGGTTAAAGCATTCTTCCGGATTCATTCTAATTTATCCAATTTCTCTTACCACGCACGACGCGTTAAATGCCAACATCCCACAACCTAAGCTACTCGTACTCTGAAGAAACATTCAGGGACATGGGGTAATCGCTATTTGTGTTATATATTTTTTTTAATGTGTTATTTTTGAAGGAATACCAGTGCTTTCTAGCACTGCGTGTATTAAACTATACACTCACCGGATTCGTCTGAAAAATCTCCTAGGATTTTCTCCAATTCGTATATTACCTATCATTTCGATTTTAAGGTATGAAATGAAGAGCAATTATTAATTGTACAATTCGCAACGTGCGCACCACAGACAGAATTTTATTTCAACACCCATATGTGACTGAATCCGTGTAGCCATGATCGCCCATGACAACACTTGCACATCTGGGTACTAGATTGTCCATCTTCCCAAAATGTTTAATTAATATTTTTAGGGACCGCGATATTGTCTAAATAAACTCTTTTCAATCACGCTGAAAATGTATTACTTGTATTAATTTCATTATTCTTTTTTTTCAAATTCGGAAAAGGATTAAAAGCAGCTCGTGAAGAATGGTTTTTGAAATGAGAATAATCTATCCTTGATAAAGAATTTGATGAACCAAACTTGGGAAAAAAGTTTAGTTGAAGAGTTTTATTTTGGCCTTTATACGTAAGTTCAACCCGAAAAGTTTGGCCAAACAAGTTTGTACACTATTTGGGGAATATTTTCTTCTTCAAATATAGTCTTAAAACGTTCACTTTCGTATGCTTTTAGGAGAGAGAGAGAAAAAATTTATACGGAGTTTAGAATAACTTTGCAATTGAACATTCACAGTAGAATTATTAGTTGAAACAATGATTGCAGATTAAAGAGAGAAATCGAAAGATACTTGAAAGATGATTGGTTAATAAATAGGTTGAAAAATTGGTTGAAGTTAAAGTAGGTAAATTTAATGGTAATCATTTTTGCGGCGGCATTGTGCTGAAGACGAAAATCTTACTTGTAAAACCTCTAGATATTCTAGTTCAGAATCGATTGAAAAACGGCACCGATTGTTTCTCGCTTCTGTAAGATTTTGAGCCGAGCATCGAAAAGCCTTTTTTTTTCTTTTTTTTTTTAACTCTAATATTAGTCGAAAACGTATAACGTAGTAACTAGGTACCTTCTCTAACATTTTCGTTCGTTTTTCCCAAAATTTTTCTAGTATGTATTCTCTGACGCACTGGGCAAAACTAAAAATGCTTTTTTTTTAAGGGAAGATCAAAGTGTGCATCATCAGAAAGGTACCTAATGATTTAATTTAATTTAGATATTTAAAAACAATACGGAGATCTTTCCTTGACGTTGATACGGTAGGGGTAGCATGTCTCCAATGTTCGATATCCATTATCATACCAATCCGCGTAATTTTGAAAAAGGAAAGCTTGAACGGCGCGGCAGCCTCGAGTTCAGTGAAGTATGCAGTTGAGGAACTAAAACTAATACCTAGACCATCATATCTCCATTTCGCCAATTCAAAGAGGCAGTTTCCATTCCAAAGGAATAAATCAATGGGATAGCAGATCTTCATTGGATTTATGAACGTCCGAGAAGGCCACAATTGTTATGTTTTCAACCTGCATCATTGGTCTCATACGGTGAATTTCTTTGCTAAATTAAAGTCAAAGGTGAGTTAAGGGGCTAGCGATACCATGGTATGTCCTCTACAAGCCGCGTGTTAAGAATCGTATTGAAAATGGAGCTAGACCCTCCTACGCGAAAATATTTACTCAACAATTATTTACGGTTCTTCGTTATTACAGGAGTTGTTACCTATGGAATCCGATTAAAAAAAAAAAAAGTAAAAAAAGGGATTTCTCCAAACATAAGAGAAACGACACGATTGAAAATAGAGTGACTGAATGCGAGCGGACGATACCCATAGGAAATAACTCTACAAGTCAACTTAAATAAAATCGTCTCTTTGAAGTCGGTGAAAAATTATACAGCCTTGCTGTTAGTGAATGATAAGTACATCGCAACTTGATAAAAAGGTAATTATGTGCTGTTATTTAGTGTATTTGTTTTGTGTTACAAGACGATGAGCGCGAAAGGAGCCGTAATGAAAGGCTTCTAGTTGTTTCATCCCATAAGCAGCGCGACCTCGGGAGTAGTTCGGTTGCTGGAAGAAGGCGTAGATGTCACTGAAGGGATCTCGAGGGCGGCCCGGGGGCGGTAGTGGGGATAGCCTGGCTCCTCAGATTCGCGGGTCCCTCTCGAGTCCCGCCAAGATGGCAGAGCTCGATATTGATTTCGCGAAATACTCCCTGTGGATCTTCATCCTTCGACTACCCTCGACCCGTTCTAGTTTCCCCCCTTCTACTATCCCCCTGAAGAAACCTATTGCTTTATTCTTCCATAGTGTAATGTGGGTCATCCTTTAGTGTTGGCAGCTGATAAAAAACAAAAAGTGAAAGCGAGGCATGATAAACTATCGATTATTATCTTCCTATTGGCTGAAGAAGGCTCCAGAGATGAATTGATCTTTTTAGCAACTTCAGCTATCTTAAATCGAAGAGCGTGGTCATACTAAAGTCTTTGGAAAGGTTGAGTATGGAAGAACTACTCCAGCACCTTACGCTGACTATCAAATATGATATCGTGAGAGTTCTGTGAAGGATGTGAGTTCCCCACATTGACTGCTTGACTGGTCATTTGACTGGTTTTCGTCGTTTTTGACCGTAGTTTCTTCAGCATTCGATGTTGACTTGTTTTTTTCGAATGGTAGCTATCTATTTTCAAATTGAAGCCATCCAGTACAATTACGGCTCCAAACGGAGGAATGCCGGGAAACGTGATTTTCGCGAAAATAGCCACTTTTGGCTCCATGAGCTCATAACTTCTAGAAGAATCTTTCGACTCTGTTTTTGACATTTACTGATAGATATACTGTTTTTAAAATTGTTGAGGTTTATTGTGAACCATTTCCAACCACGTCGAGAAAGAAATATGAACTTTCTTATAGTTGAAAGTACTCCCCCCTGAGTTATACCCTCATGTCTAATTTCTGAAAATCTCCCAAATTCGGCACAAAAGCTGCAATAACACGAGAACAAATACAGCTATCGACCCCGCGAGGGCCTCATTCGATTCAGCGTCCAAAAATCTATAGAAATTGATAACAAATACACATTTTTCTGAAAAACCCTGGAAAATATGAATTTCCTCTCCCTTAAACCCCCCAAAACTACCATTAAAATTGAGCTAGCAATGTGGTTCGAAAATTGGGACGTCGTAGGACCGAGATTGATTTTTGGTGAAAATTTCAAATTTTTAGCTCTTACAGTTTGGCCGGAAAACTACTAACGGCGTACGGCGGACGGACTAATACTCAGCGAATAATCAATTATAAACAACTTCAAATCACTGCCTGCTATGGTCTGATCTTCAGAAAAATGGAGAATGACACAGTAAAAGAGTGACTGTGAAGGGAGACTGTTCAACCCGTATTAGCTTCTCTCGTGTGCTCGTTGCTCGCACCCTTGTTGACGTTCCACTTCTTCCTCGTTTCCCGCTTTGGTTCAACGGGCCGCTCAGCACACACGAAAAGAGACGAGCGAGGATCAGTAGCCTACTCTGCCGAGTTAATTTACCCTCACTCACTTGATGATCTCTCATTCACCAAATGAACTCGATTCATCGCTTAAAATTATATTTTTCCCTCTCCTCTCAATACCCATTTATTCCGTTTCCAAAATTATATCACATCTTTTTTTTCGGTTTTCTCCTTCGGTTGTAAAAAATGGCCTAGCGCTCATATTGCTCTCATCTCTGTATCACCAAAGCATTCGAGTGATAGGCATTAAACTCAGTGACTTTCTTTCAATCCGGTCAATCTATAACTATTAGAAAATCTTTGCACCTAAGTTACTAATGAAAGTAATGTATTCGTCCCTAAAGTCGAATAAGTGAAAAAATGGCATAGTATCATACCCTGAAATATTTCCTGAAAAACTGTCGGTGTGCTTGAATGCCTGAGTTTTAGATGATTACGAAAAAAAGTTATGGAAATGTTAAGCATTGTGTGAGATTCCTTCATCTCCCGTTTATGATACTAAATTTTTCACAAGAACGTGTATAGTGGGCATGGTGACAACAAGTAGGCGATTCACCGCAATGCAGATTGTCTACCGGTCACCGGACTAACTGAGCTAGAGGGTCTTGACTCCTCCAGCACTCACAATACTCCACACACCTAAGAAGCCTCTGAAGTTGTTCAGTTACCTTGCATGCCTTTACCTTTCTCTGCAGTTTTCTCGCCACTCAAAAAACACTCGTCATTTCAACAATGTTTACAATGCGTTTATGTGCTAGTGTTGCGAACTAAAATTTATAATATTAGTCAACACCATGATAAAACGGGCTTCATTTTGATCTGGGTTAGCTTGAGTCGCCATGCAATCGGAAATAATTTTGATCATGGAATTTTGATTTTGGTCATTTGGATCTTGTTACGTATTTTCCGACAGGTTTGGATAAAAATGTGGGCATTGTTGAACAAGATCAACTCGAATGGGCGAAGAAGTGACGCAAGTGATTAACTGTTGATGACGTGATGATCTTCTGCGCATGGCGATATTCTGAACGCCCATATTAATCAACAATATTGTCTTTAGTCTCTTTTTCTATTATAGGAGAAAAACTGGAGAGAAACTAGAAAAGTTTATTGCTCGTAATGCCCTGCCTGGTTTCTTGAACAAAATAATTTTTATTACTTTTGCAATTAATTATGTTGTTATTTTATCATCTGGGGAATTTTAATCAGTAGCCGAGAAAAATCATTAAAATCGTACTTGACAAAAAGGAAAACGAATTTAAAATCGTTTCTTGGGTTAGGGGTTAGTTTTAATGCACTTCCTGCGTAAGTGAACAAACTTTCCATCGGTCAATATTATTTCGTTGGACGTCTTTAAGATATCTGTTTTCCAAAAACATTTATCAATGTCAACGTTTTCCGTAAAAAATTGCGCCTATTCAAATCTCCGGAAGAATCCCTTCTAAAAGTTTAATTCAATCAACAGCTCGGATAGAGCGCAGAATCAGCGTTATTTATTCATTATTTTGAGATTACCAGCGCATTTGCCGACGAGATACACGAAATGCTAACTTGAAGGTAGACGAAGAACAATGAGATGTTCGTGATTTGATAGATGAAAACTGAAATAAATAACGAGGAAAGCGCAGCGCACTCAGCTTGGAACGGTGGCGAAAAATGAAAAACTGTGAGCGAGCTGGTTTCACCCTATCCGCGTGGTTTCTTGGATGATGAGGGCAACATGAAAAAGCTATTCCTTCTTTTCTCTATTTTCGCTACAGCTTTATTATATTAGATATTTTTTCAAAACAGAAAGTTGGTATACGAGGTTAACAAGTTATAACGTGTTGAGGATGAACACCTGATACTTACGCATTAAATTATTTCTCAACCAATTTCACCATTCTGTACGTGGATTTTATAAACAGTTACTTGGCACATAGAACGCAGTCAAAATGTTTGAAGTCTTATTCGTCTCTATCCATTTTATAAAGTCCTGGAGGCTCGCGATACGCGAAATTTATTGCGTAAACACAGCGCCTCCCAAAATAAGAACGCTTTTTTAATAAATCGTAACGTTCTGATAAGCGAGGTTGGAATTTTGAATAAGGGCAGCATAGGTAAATCGATTTCGATCCTTGTGACTCAATCAGCAACATCTAAGATTATAATGTTACTGCAGTTATCTTCCTGATGGTCATAGGTAAAGATAACTTTTCACAACAACCAATTAACGCGACATATTGTCAATGGATTTCTCGATATGGCAGTTGTCATCGATATTGCGAGTTGGCATCTATTTTTAATTATCTCTGATCGCTGAGTCGAATGACACCATAGCGGGCTCGATGGTCTCAACGGTTCTTGAGTTATTGCAGTTATTATGAGCAATTGTCGAATATTTGAGAATTTGGCTTGATGATTTCCTTCAAGAAATATTCAAGCTATGAAAGAAGTTCCATACGCATTGGAATGCTCTCTTCCATTACATATGTAATGCAGGTAGACGGGAACGAATACGAGAGCCGTTTCGCATGCTGTCACTATCGAGGAAGAACGCGCACACAATGTGTTACATATCATGTCATGTGTAATCGTACCATCTTAGATAGGCAGGGCGAGCCCAGCGCTACTCGTTGATTGACACATTACGAACCTTTTTTTGGCATCAAATATCGCAATTAATTTAACGTACAATATTAATTTATGTAATGCTTGTATGAAGCAAACCAAATAAATCCTTGTCATCCTGATAAACCATAAAATTCAATTTCGACATAATTGTTACTGTTTTATCGTCAATCGCTCAGTTCTGAGATCAACCAGTGCCTCTTCCCAATAATCTAAAATCTGGTCGAAGTTTCGATACATTACTGTCCTCTAGCTGGATGGCTAATTTCTTGTCCCGTTATTTCTTTCGTAATATCAATTCTCTGTGGTTGGTTTCCTGGTTGACCCACGAAACGTTCACCTCCTTTTCTTCAACCCAACGGGGAATGAAAAGAGTCAGAATGACCGGAAAATAACGCCACTGATTTGATTACTCAAACAAAATAAAAAAATACACACACGATTCAGTTCGAAAAATATCTTTGTTAGAATGGAGATAGACGAGAACGAATACGAGTGACAATCCGGATGCAAACACTATCATCAATCAAGGAAGGACACATGCGTGATCGTAAAATCGTAGATAAGGTAGAGCCAGCTCAAGTTCTGCCTTTTGATTGATACATTCCGTACCTCCAATGTAGCATCGGACATCACGATACCGGAATATTATAGTTAATATATAAAAATGTTGTCTTTTTAGAAAAATAAAAAGTAAAATTAAAATTATGATGTTCGCTAAGGTGTTCGTCAAGCGAAACAATAGGCTGACTAGACATCGTTTTAAATGGGTAATTCCCATATAAATTGGGGGAACTTAGAAAGCCAGGAGCAGTAACCACGGGCTTACTACGCGGGTAAGTATGGTAGGTAGTTGTGACAGTTTATTGTAGAAAACGGAAAGGGGGGTTAGTCGGAATTGTGCTATGGGCGATGATGCAGTGTGCGCTATGAGGGGAACGCTTCTGCTTTTATCCGGTAATCGCATTACACCCAAACTCAAACCCTCTTTAGAGGTTGGATGACTATAGAAGAGAGGAGTTGTTGGAAGGGAATATCGGGAAGCTTTCAATACCTTTATTGTTTTACCGAGAGAGCGACAACCAACCGCGAATATTGAAAACTTGATGTTCGGTGGGAAGATTGGAGCTACCGGTCTATGAAGAACAACCCATAAAGCTCTTAAGAAAGGAGAACGATCGTGATTGATGCAAATAATGCAGTTTAATGTGATAAGAACAGTTGCGTTAGAAGTATCGAAAAGCACAGCTTGTTTCCGTGTGTGCACGTTCAATCAAAATGAAGACTCCTAACGGTTTATTTCCCCCTCCGAAAAAACAACAAAAAGAAGCAACCGTTTTCTTTTTGTTGGGATTATTCTTCCGAATCGTTGCACAATAAAAATCTTTAATTTCGTGAAAGACAAACTTTTTTGAAATTGATGGGTTGAGAAAGTGTAGCTTTTTTTAAACGTACGACGACCTTACTCCTTTTGCTCACTATCGCCCAACAATAGTCAACTTGAATGGTTTAGAAGATCCATCTATGTGAAAATCAATCCTGAATATTGTCACGAAAAGAACGTACTTTTTTCTTGCCAACAGTTGAGTTTCTTCTCGTATGATCCGTAAGTCCGCGTACAAGGGACCGCAGACTTTCCCGTTCCTCCACTCGGGTCTCGTGAACTTGGATCATTAAAAGTTGAGTCGAGTCAAGAGCTTCATTGAAATACCTAAGGGTTAGGCCAAAAGAAGAACTTATCGTTTTGTTGTGTCGACGCTTGGTAGCTGCTGCTTGGAAAATGGGCTTAATCAGCTGAGCCTAAAGATTTCTCCTTTCTATAAGATTCTACGGGCTTTCGTGTAGTCTTTTGTGAGTTTAGCAGCTAAGCGGTATACTCATCTCAGTGACGATTGCGATTAGCATGTGGACGACCACAGCAATTTTCCAGATCAGAAATCAGACGAGCATTGTGAAATCCTTAGTGTTTCAGTGGCCTGTATTTTGGGTACGATTGAATTGTGATGGAATAAGTCGAAAACGACCGTTATTCTAAAGAACGATAGCTAAAATACGTTTGGGTAGAAAAATCAATTGTAGAAGACACGAGTAGCATTGTAGGTAAAAGCGGTGGCTACTTTTTGAAGCTAGGAGGTGTAACAAGAATTTTGGAAATCACGAAAACGAAATACATTCATTCGGATGCAATCACTATTTGGACGGGGATCGTTCGATTTTCGATGTGAGACTGTGCCAGAGTTGTCTCTGCTGTGCTAAGAGTAATAATACGTATCATCGTACAGCGGAAATTGCTCGGCTAGAAGACCTGCTTTGGTTTGGTTGCGATAATTGCCGTTTATTGCTGTTTACTCAATGTTACACCAAGTGCCACACAGTGTGTTCGTAATAACCGAAGTTAGTCTGTTCGGTTGACTAACCCCACTTTTCAACTTCATTATATTATTTTGGAGGTATCGACCGAATCGCTAACTGTGTTGAAGTATTAGGTATACTTTGCAACGGTTCTTTTAATATTTTTTCCCGAAGTACATGCCACGGAGATAACCGAATGATGGTTTGGCGAATGGTATGATGAAAGGTAGACGCTCTTTGTGTTGAGACTGTGCTCATGACACCAGCAAATCTCTGTTTTCCGCTACTTTTTTATTGCGCTTTTCTTCTCTCGACTATTACACCTTCAATTACTCAATTTTATATTAATTTAAAAAAAAATGGATTTTGATTTTCTTTGGAAATACTGTTATGAGTAATATCTATAATTTTATCGATAGTAACTTTTGGAATTAAAAAAAAAATGATACAGAGTCCCGATTGTTTGACAACCAATTGATGTTGCCATTATACTGTGTGAGGGGTATTTAAGTGGCGGTTGGTTATCGCAATCTTAAATTATTTCCGGGGATAACAATACTGTTGAAGCATGGCGGAATTTTTCCAGCTTAAGGGCTGCCCCAAACAAAAGTTAACTTTGCGTACCATTTGAATTTGAGCGAATTTTTCTGTAGGATTCTTATCTACTTGTCGGGTTGGACGGGCACTTAACTTTTTTCAATTAATTTTTTCGATCGTGTAAAAGTTTTGTTTTGGATTTTTGTTTGTTTAGGCTTAATTTGGATTGTGGCAGCAGTCGAATTGGACAGGTACTTTTTGAGGACTTCACTCGTGTGTTGGCGAACCCTTGGATAGGTGACCGAAGCTTGCATCCATTTTCTATTATTTCTATTGATATTTGAAGGTTTTAGCCGAGATGTTTTCCATGATCAACCAACAACTGGTAGCATGTTGGCGCGGCACCGTCCAACAGTGTTGAGGAATCCCGACATTCTAACTCTATTTGGGGTTATTTTGAGATATATTGGCGCTACAAGGGACGCTTCAGTGATGCGACACCGCCCCGAAGGACTGAGGTTTTTTTAAAAGACGCGAGGGGAAATATGCCTTGGAAACAGAAACCGACGTTTTATAAAATTTCACTGTGTCGTTGACCGTACAAGGCATGCACTTCGGGCTGGCCTTACGACTGAAATATCAATTCTTGCGAGTCGTAAGAATCGAAATAGAATAAAATTTGAATGCTTAGATATTGGAAGTACTGATGGAAAAATATAATAGTTTTTTGACAACTGGCCACAACTATGTTCTGCGTTTCAAAATATGCAAACTCGTCGTTATAATATTGAAGCGCAGCGGAAGAAAAGTAGAAGTCTAACACAAAATAGAAATTTGAGCGGAGCGTTTGGTTGTTGTCAGCGGCGGAAATTTTTCTGAGCACTTTTCAGACGATGTTTGAGAGACGTATCAATGTGACGAAAGAGGATGTAAAGAAGCGGCAACCTAAGGAAAACGAAAAGCGAATAACGTTCACTACTTGAGTAAACACCTGCACAAGACGTCAGTCTGATTGCATCAATTCCCTTTTCTCCAACACGTGCACTTCCCGCACACAAACTTTGTGTATGTGCGAGTGAGAAAAAGAGAGACTAAAAGAGATCCCGTTCAGGTTTTTTTTTGTCACATCCACAACATCCGTTCTTCGTTGTAGCGGGACATGTCAGTAGCCGGGCCAGCAAGTTTACACAACTAATATCCTCCTTCCTGTGAGTACGGACAACTTCTGGGATGAACGTTTCTTGCAAAAAGGAACGGAGAAACACGTTGGACATGGTTCTGGCAGTTAGCCACGTCATAGTGTCGAAAAAAACGTAGATCAACTAGAAGCTCAACTGCAGCTGAAATTAATATGGCCTCATAGATCCAGAAATACCGAATAGTATGAGAACATGGTGAAAAGATTTTTGGCTTTTTTAATCATGCGCGGTAGAAATTAAATAACACAAAAATTCTTCATCTAGTAATTTTTCTATTATGGTTATTACTGGCAGAGTAATCGACGCATATAGGAGTTGATAGGGGAGAAAAACCAGGCACCTCAATCTCCGACCTTTAATTGACTGGTCGAGTACTTTCGACGCATCGGGTATCTCAGGGCGTGTAATCCAGGACGTGGAAACCATTTTTCACACTCAAGCCTATGGCTGTGTTCCTCGCCATGGTTCTTGCCACTCCAGCTCAGTGCGAACAGTGAACACTCAACAAAAAAACATCAATATAATACCAACGTAAAATGTGTTGACAGGTGATTGAAAAAATCACGTATCAACTCAAGTATCCAGTTCCTAAAAATTACCTGAATACCTCTTGACCTAATGATCCGATTTTGCTGAGTTAGGTCGATAGTTGAGACCATACCTAACACATTCCACCGCGATCCTTTCAGCGAGTATGCCAATCTAGAATTCTCAGGAAATCCTTGTGAGAAGTTCGAAATTCTAACTCTTGAGGCTGTTAGTTGTTTTGATAAAATGATGAACGCTTGGCCAGTGCATGCCAATGCCCATGATTGGTTTAAATGCATGGCTAAGAAAATATTTGGAATTATAGATAAATTAGAACCAACGGTGATATACTATTTGAGGGAAAGAACAGTTGTATGCCTATAGATGGTTTGTCGGGCCAATCTACATCCGGTTGGAAGTGACACAACATTCAAACAGAGGAAGGAACCATGAAATGGAAAGAGGTACACGCAGGATCGGGCAGGTAGGTAGAACAAGAAGGGAATTGGTTTAATTAAGGATGTACGCTTGTGGTGGGGCCCTATACCGGATGTGAATAGCACTCGCGACAAACACTACCCTTTGTGAGCCATATTGCCTGCATGCCTGGGATTTTCCTTCAGCAGCCGTAGCAGAAGCGGAGTAGCACGACCGCCACTCCCGACACCTTTCCTCTCATGCTAGCCGTAACTGGCCCACCCTCAACGGATCGCTCTCGACCAGCAACGTTAAATCACATTAATTGTACCACGATATGTGTGCCCATTACCTCAACTCAGCCAGTCGTTATAATCTGCAATGAACGAGCCAAAACTCCCGATTCCTAATCATAGTCACTCAGATTCTGGAGCTAGAGAATCCCATTATACTACATTGAAAAGTCGAGTGCATCAAGTTAACAGCCGATTAAAAAAACCTGCACAATGCCTGCCCATTCTTCAGCTACCTATTAGAACGTCTCTTCTCCTTCACAGACCCATGTTTTTTCGTTTATTATGTCCGGTCAGTTCAATTCAAGACGAGAACCCATCATAATGAAAATGTAATCAATTTATGCAAGTAAATTTAGTATTTATATTAAATGTGTGCTTATATTTATTTCATTATCTCTAGATGATAGTGTTAGTGATGAAATAGAATCAAATTATTTTATTGGTTATCGATGCCCATAAACATTCCACGTACAAACGATATTTTGATAACGTGGAGGTAGGTACGGTATGTGACCCAAACGATAAAAACCGATCGTCAATGCCCCCCCCCCTCTAGAAAAAATTCCAGTAGGTACTTTATATGATCAAAGATTCTCATTGGAGTCATTGGAAAAAATGAGTGAAGAGCACGGATGTGTACGGTGTGCGACCGCAGGAATAGGAATCAGTCGTCATTCCCTCGTCATTACAAACATTAAAGATCTGTAAGTAGCGTCCAATATATTGAAGTTGCGGCCTGCAAAAACCAAAATAGTGAAAAAAAACCCGCGAAAGGTAGAAGTACTGTGTGTGATTCGAACTATATGTATAACAATTTTGTGAAGAGGATACGGGCCTCATACAAGGATACCCAAAAATTCGAAAACGTTCCAATAAAATAACTGAAAATGCGCTTTACGAGGATCTATAATACTGTGTGTAACACAAATCGCGGGACGGTAGCTTTATAAATGCTGCGGTAGCGTTGAAAATGTCATTATACGGCCGATCTTCTGCATTATTTAATCCCGAAATTCCAGCTCGACACGTACTTTCAAACCCTTAAAACGAATCTCTTGCAGCAAAAAGAGCTTTTATCCTGCCCTCATTAGGTCTAATTGTGCTCCTGAAACAGTCGTTTAATTGCTTGTCAGAATCGAGTTTTCTTTTTGCCATCTTGAATCAAAACCATCCAGTCTTTCAGCTGAGGACGCTCTTGAAATTGAGACGAAAGGAAGGTCGCTTGTTAGTCAGCGGCCCACGACCGTCAAGCGATTAATTATAATCAAATTCAATATAAACGATTGCTACGAGATGTTTCCATAACGAGTTGTATACATCAAACGAGGTGGATCCTGTTAGCGATGGAATCGAATAAGATTCAGCATAACGCCTCTTTAAATGGCTTCATAATATTTAAAAGGATGGAAGGCGTCTTCCGAGCCGGATGGAAAGATGAAAGCCGAGAGAAATGCGAGCTTGTGCGATCCCTTCATTGTATAACGACTGAAACGCAGACCTTCCTTAGACACCAACTTTTGTTGGTGTTAATCGTAATTTTGTTCGGAAAATAAAAGTGATGAACGTAGTCTGAATGGTATTTATTCCGGAACCAACTGACTGACAAAACGCTCGATAACTTCAGCAAAAAGTTGTCAATTCATAAGTTTGAACACACCTTTTATTTCCCAAGTAATGTACCTATCCATTTTCCAACAGTTTAAGCAGTATTCAACAATATTAGTGAAATGTACACAGAAAATCCGATATTTTCAACATTAAATATTATTTTCATTCATCTAGGGCCAAAGAAACGAAGAATGAAGCATATATAATTGATATTTGAATCACCAACTATCATTTTGCCAAATTTGAGCAAAATCGAAACGAAAAAATGTTTAACAAAAAAACTAAGGGGTACTAATTCTTTGAACCGATCAATTAATGATTTTTTTACTCGTCTTTCAATACAAATAAAAATCTGAAATTTTCGGAAAAGTTCTATCTTGCCAACATGTATTTTTGATATTCTTTTCAATCCTCGGAGAAAATCGCAAGCGGTCCAAAAAAATCAGTTTTGGAACTCACAAAAATCAAACTTTAGCCGAGGTTTATCAGGTCAAAATATGTGCTTGTTATTAAAGACTACCGGGATATGACCATGCTTAAGTCTGATAGAATACCACCAAAAACACACCAAAAACACCAAAAATGTAATCAAATTCGTAACGGAAGTAGCGAGTTTTGCTTTCCGCTACGACAATAGCGATATGTTGAGAGATGCTGGACCAAAAATGTTCGATAGGATCTGAACGATCTGTCGATGGAAGGAAAATCTAGAATGTACATAATTTTTATTGAAGTATTTTGTAATGAAGAACGAAAAACGTTTAAGAGCGATGTATTGAGGTTTGGATAAGTTTCGTCAAGTTGAGCGGTGAATTACATTTCAATATTGTTATAAATTAGTAGAGCAAATACGTTGGCCGACTGCGGTGGCCGATTATAATTTTTGACGTCTCTTCTACACCTAATTGTACTATAATATCGGTTTCGAGCTGTTGTCCTTCCGTGAGTTAAAACCGATTATCTGCTACAATGAACAGATACAAAAATTGATTAGCGCACCGATGTGGAAGAGTGGTTAAACCACCAAAAGCACAACCGTACCTTCCGTTGGTCGACTACTTATAATCCCAGCAGGTTTTGGTTGACGTGGCAGATTTAAATAAGTCACCGTAAACTGAGATAGGTATATCCTTTCTGTAAAACCAACGGCGGCGACTTTAATTCGCTTCTCTGCTTTTGGCAAGATCGACACCATCCAAAAGTGTCTTCTACTTCTTATTCTTCGTCCCCCTTCCTCTCAAGGGGCCGTATTCGAATTTCCACTTTCTCGCCTTTTCGGGTACGCCTTTTTTCCATTAAACGCAGTAATTGGCCCCAGAGATGAACTTGAGGGTTTGTCGATTCAATTGTCTTTTTCCAACGGTCCCAGAGGTTCTTATATAAAGCGAGGTCGAAGAGAGGATCACTTACTGTGAGCAGATTTCATTAAAGATGATCCTACTTCGTTCTCCCTCACGCTTACGCTCACACTCTCATTCTCTCATTTCACTTACTTTTCCCAGTTTAGATCGGTCCTAATGCGACCATTTCCTTCAGGCTTCCCTTCGAGTTATTTCACCTTCCCATGATCTGACCGTTTCCGTTATTTCTTGATTTATATTCATAGTCCTCCGATCAAACAATGATGGAAGTTAGAGACCGCAATTAAACGTAGTTCTTTGTTCGATGAATGCTGGCGGATTATATTTTTCATTTAATTTACAACTCATCGAACCGATGAGAACCAATCTGATGGTACAATCCCTTCATGCCCGCTGCTCTTGTTGCGCTAATAGTTTCATGCTAACATGCTCCGATGAATCAACGGGACGAGAAGAACTCGAAATAGTTGAGAAAGGAGAAAGAACCAGGTTGAGTGGAATTATAATAAATTTTCATCAAATATTTCAATAAAACGTATTTAACACTTAACGTAAGCTGTTTCCTATGTCTCATAGATTACTGTTGAATGGTTATTTTTTTAGCTTATGAGATAGCATCCTCAACAGTTATAGGTTGATTGGCCCAAAAAATGAACCACCCCTGTGGCGCATCTGTTTCGGACACACCCTGCATTCAATGAGCGAAGTCTTAAAACTCAATAATAACGACAAAATGAAATCAAATTAGAGTATTTCATTACGAGATTAAAAGTATACCTACACAATACACATTATTCATGGCTATGTACAATTATGTTAGGAGGATAACTGTAACAAAAAGTCGTCAGTTCTGATGTTTGAAGAGACCAAAGGATAGGTAATATAACTGTCCACATTTTCCCCATGTAATAATGTACCTACCCATTTTTCAACCGTTTTTGCGTTATTCAATAATAATAGTGGAATATACACGAAAACATGACCTTTTTGAACTTTAAACGTTCTTTTCACCTATTTAGTGCGAAAGAAACAAAGAATGAACCATATATTGTTGATATACACATTATCAACTATCATTATGTTTAATTTGAGCGAAATCGAAACCAAAAAATTTTGCAAGAAAAATCCAAGGGGTACCTACTATGCGATTTTTTAGAACCGATCAGTTAACGAATTTTTACCCGTCTTTAAATGCAGATAAAAATCTGAAATTTTTAGAAAAGTTGTATCTTATCGAGATGTATTTTTGTGATTTTTTTTATTTCTCGGAAAAATCTGCAAGTGGTCCCAAAAAATCGGTTTTTAAAAGCTCAAAAATTGGACTTTAACCGTGATTTTTGGGGTCAAAATTTATGTAAATCAATTGTTTTATTATGCAGGAGTCTTCATTTGAACGCCTTACACACCTACATAGCAAATAATCTGGTGAAAAAATTTAAACAGCGCCTTAGAAATTATTTCCCATAAATCGAGTTTTTCACCGGCCGAAATTTCGAGCTCCGCTGGCATCGGTTAGGGTGAGAAATTATACTTTTGTTTTTTAGCGTTCTCGAGAGCTATTCCTATGGGAAATTGAACGCTGAATCCGAATTTGACATCATAACGACGTAGATTTGACGACAACTATTAGTTTTTCCCAGTTTTAATACTAAACAATTCGTTGCAAATACTTGATACTTAATAATAAACCATTGTAATCGCTTAAGAAAATTTTTTTTCTAACCCCCTCAAAATTTGATGATTTACGTTTCAAGGCATGTAGAATCCGAATATCCAATATAAAAAATTCAGTCTGTCCGCCATATGCCGTCAACACTTTTCCGGCTAAACTATAATAGCTACATTCTTGAAATTTTCATCAAAAATCAATCCTGGCCTCATAACGTCCTAATTCTTGAATCGCATTGCTAGCTCAAATTTAAGGGTAATTTTGGGGGTTTTGAGGGCGGGGAATTAATATTTTCCAAGGTTTTTCAGAAAAAAATGTGTATTTGGTATCAATTTGTATAGATTTTGGAACGCTGAATCGAATGAGACCATCACAGGGTCGATAGCTTCATTGGTTCTCGAGTTATCGCTGCTCTTGTGTCGAATTTGGGAGATTTTCAGAAATTTGACATGAGGGTATACCTCGAAAGTTCTTCGAGCTATAAAAATCGTTCTATACTCGTTGGAATGGTTGTCAAACACTCTCTTAAGCTGTACCGTTGAGCAAAAAATTTAGCTTTCAATTTGGAAATTAAGAAAAATAAAAATTTTAGCAGCGTTTTTAATCAACTTCATCATGATAGTGTAGTTTTGTATGTATAGAATAAAATAGATTACCGATGTTCACACAATACCGTTTTTGGCAATTTATATTGGCATGCACATGGTTTTAATATGGCAAAACCACTAACGATCAGGAAGAAGATTAAGAATAATGTACCTAATAATATGCAACGGGCGGTCCTTGATCTAAAAGACTCTTTCGTCCTAGATCTTTTTCGTTCGGGCTAGTTTTTGCCTGCTGAAATCAAGAAAGTGATCGGCTTGACTAAAGAACCACACTCTGATAATGGAACAAGCGGAAGTTGGGAAAAGAGTGAACAAGAACAAGAAAGAGAGTAGTTCGAAGGAGAGATGAGGTGGAGTCGTGCCGAGGTAGAACCAGCATGGTTCGCTAAACAGGCGAGCGTTGCTGGTGGTGTTGTTACTGAAGGTGCTGACGAAAAGGCTGGGGTTGCCGTTGTTGAGCATGACGTTTAAAGCAGGAGAACATTAGAAACCACGGTGGGAAAAGCGTGCCGACCAATGATAAGGAGTTTTTGATCGGGAAACAAAGGTGGGGCGCAGGTAAGGGGGCTGATTCGTGATGAAGGTGCGCGGAACTGCGGTAAGGAAGTACGTGGACTGCAGAAACTACGAAGATGGAGATGTGTACGTTGTGAAGAGGCACGCCTCACGTCCTCTGGTTAAATGGAAGGTTTCAATTTTAATTAGCAGGAAAGTTTATCGGCCGCGGCTGAGCTGAAGGGGCTTTAAAATAAACTTGTAAACGCCAAGAGATAGGTAGCGGTCAGTTTGATCAACTGTTGTTAGGCACGCGATGCTCCTCCTTCTACAAGACCGTCCATTCTTCTAACGTCAAGCTTACGAATTCACATTGCCGCGGAATGTGGAATTACAATACAAGTAATGGAATTACATAGAGATCCTCTTCATCGAAATTACAACAATCAAATCACATGCTGGACACATTGGCCTTACTTGTTAATAATGAAACTGCAACTACGGCGGAAAAACCAAGAAGTATTCTTATGAACTGTGAATTGTGAATCACAGTAAATGACTAGTGAACGTTTTTTCTTTGCGATAGCGCTGATTCAAGGCTCTTATTCGAATCAGCGTTCAAAAATCGTTTGATCGTAAAATCGTAAAAACTCGTTGGTACAGATGAAGTTTCACCCTTACTAACCAGTGTTATGGATCGAATGAAAGCTTTAAATCAGCGCGATCGCAAAAAAAAAACGTTCTCATATAAGGCTTTATTATAGTCTATCTCTATATTATATCTCTAGTTTCTATTATAGTGATCTGGCTATAAAATTACGCCCTTGTTGGCCCAAAGATTGGTATGAGGAAAATTTTGTACATGAATCTTAGCTAGTTAATTAGGGCGTTTTTCTTAGTTTTCAACTAAAATTTGATACATTATTCTTTATTATTGTAAATAACGAAAGATCAAAAATGTTCGCTGGTGAACAACATACCCGTATTATGAATGTAAATTATCAGAATTCTTACATATGATTATTTAGCAAAAAAAAAAGCGTTGACGATTAAAGAAGTGAAGATGCCATAAATCATTATTTTTGAGTGCTTTTCACTTTACCCGCAGCAATGTGAAGCTAACCTAACTTTTAACCCTCTCCTGCTCCTTCATCCAGTTATTTCTCCTCAACGTTGACTAACACGCACCCGCCCTCCATTTCCTTTGCTATCATTTAGTTAACCCTCTTCCAGCTGGCGAGTACGAACTTGTAGGGATAGTTTTTTCTTCTCTTCTCACTGGAACACCATCCCTTACCTATTTGTAAATGATTTTGCGCGTGTTTGGCTATAATTTAAAGATACTTTAAATCTTTGAATAGCACCGTGGCACGTATTTCTTGACTGAACTCTCAGATGATAGCAAATTAGAAAATAAATTTTCCACTTTCTATTTGAACCGAGGGATGAAATTTTCAAAAGCAAAAAAAATATAAAAATTCTTCCTTCAATATATGATACCATTAAACAATTCTTATAGCCTCTTCATTCATCTACAAAACCTACGTTTTGTGCGTCCTTCATCGAGCTATAAATAAGTTTTACGTACCTATCATACTAAGGCTGTAGGTCAAGTTTTTGAAGAGCTTTGTTTGAGACCCCATTACCACCAACCGAGAACTGTTTTTCATCGTTTGTGGTATTTGAATTTGAGTCTAGATTGCACAATCAATGCTTGGTATTGATTGAAGTAAAACTAGATACTTTTGGCCGCATTTTTAAAACGATTGTTTTGAAATTACGTTCTTTGGGATATTTATGTTTGTAGAAAAACGCTGCAAATGATTGTACAGTGGTTTATTATTCCTTCGCTTCAATAATGATTTAAGAAGATTATCTATTTATGATAGTAATTTTACCCAACCATTGCGAACGTTCCCACCAAAAAACAGATGGTAACTATAAGGGAAAACTCCGGAGTAACTATTGTAATTTTGATCATTTTTATTTTTCTTAATTTCCTAATTAGAATCTAAATTTTTCGCCTTTCGGTATAGTCAAAGAGAGTGTTTGACGAGCATTCCAACGAGTATAGAACGATTTTTATAGCTCCAACAACCCGCGAGTCAAACACTCATGTCAAATTTCTGAGAATCTCCCAAATTCGGCACAAAAGCTGCGATAACTCGAGAACCGATAATGCTATCGACCTCGCGATGGTCTCATTCGATTTAGCGTTCAAAGATCTATATAAATTGATACAAATACACATTTTTCTGAAAAACCGTGAAAAATATGAATTTTCTCCCCCTCAAAACCCCCCGAAAATACCCTTAAATTGAGATAGCAATGTGGTTCAAGAATTGGGCCGTTGTAGGACCGAGATTGATTTTTCTTGAACAGAATTTTGGTTTATTCTTCTAACCCCCTCAAAATTTGATGTTCCACGTTTCAAGGCATGTAGAATCCGAATATCCAATAAAAAAAATTCTATCTGTCCTCCGTACGCCGTTAACAGTTTTCCGGCCAAACTATAATAGCTAAATTCTTGAAATTTTCACCAAAAATCAATCTCGGTCCTACGACAGCCCTATTCTTGAACCAGATCGCTAGCTCAATATTAAGGGTATTTTTGGGGGGTTTATTTTATACGTGGTTCTCGGAGGCTTCTGAAACGTTTTGACCACAAACATAACAACATCCATTCCAAATTAAACTTTATGACGATAACTTACTATACTCCTATTTCCGTCGTTTCCAATGAAGCAGCAAACGATTGTTCAGCGGTTTATTATTCCCAATGAAAGTTGCTTCAATTACGATTTAAAAAAAAAGATCTTTCCGTTATAATACTTGAATCATAAAACATTAAGTTTCGACGGAGTTGGACATTTCGTTCTTGGGCGATAACAATGATTTACCTAGTGTGGAATAATAAATAGATAGGTTTTCGAAGAATTGACTATCACGGGGAACCTTAGAGAAAGTAGCGAACTCAGAAACGATTGGCAAACCCCAATGTCTTGAGAAAAGTGAGGTCCACCTTTAATTGGAAAATAAAATTCCCCGGGAATACAAACCTTTAAAATGATAAAATCAATGTGGCCTTAAACCGCTGGAAACAAAACGCAGCGTGTACTTGAGTCAAAACCATTTTTTGGTCCCTTGGCCCCTGGGTGATGGGCCCTGAGTGGACCAGTATGGGATGAAGAATGGGCCAGATAAATGTGAAGAAAAAGAAGAATCAGTATTCTTTCTTCCCTATGTAGACTGAATATTTTCTCGAATATTATAGGGAAGCAGAAATATTTTTGCTAGATGGATATCGACTGTATTTTGGAAAGATTTCGTTTAATTATAAACGTGTAAGGTTTGTTTTCCCGTAAGATTGTTTAGCTGATACGGAGACTTTGCTTTCAAGTATAGTTTTCACAAGCTATTGAAGCAAGTTTACATAGAACCAAGAAAATCAGTTAAGAACATTTGTAAAGGGACTGGGCTGTTGCTTGTTCGCCGAGGGGAGGAGGTCTGTGATACGGGCGTCAAATTACAAGCGGAAAGTGCTAATGAGGGAAAGGCTCCCACTCATCACTATTCTCCACCTCTACCCACCACACTCCTCCTTCCACGTTGCTAAATGTCTCACTTAGCAATCCCTTAGGTTACAAATACTAACGCACAAGGATGTTCGTTTGCCGTCTCACATCTGCGCACATCATTTGGTTATTGCACCGATCTAGTCATGCTTTTCCTCATCACATACCGTTCCGTTGCATGCACTGAAGTTAGATTATGACGGCTCCCTCTTTCTCCAGCATCTCCATACGTACGGCTTTGTTCTTGGAAACGAAAATGTTCCACCGAATCTAAAGGGGCACGTTCAAGATCAGTTAATCTGCACAGTTTATCACGTGTGACATCTTGACATATGGTGGAGCGATTATAACTGAGATATTTACGTGAGAGTCTAACCATGAGTCGTTCGAGCCAATAAACGGTAGTGGCGTAACTAGAGTAGATTCATGGGGATTAAACCACACCGGTCAAATTCTTAACCATATTAGTAATACATCTGTGCGATTCTAATAAAATTTCAAATAGATATCAGATTAAGTATTAAAAAAATTCATCGCACGATTGTAACACCATGTGACACGTCAGTTATTAATTATTATTTAGCGTAATCATTACTCAAAAGTAAATTTGAAAAGAAGACGAACAGAAAAATTAATCTTTCCCTTTTCATCGAATTTCTTGATGTCCGGGGGTTGTGAGGGGGAGAAAACCCAGGCGACTCACTCTCCGATTCATTATTGGTTGTCCGAGCACTTTCGCCCATTCGGGCGTCTTCAGGGCGACGTGGAGTCATAGGGTCTGCAGCCTTCAGCTATGTTATAATGCTACTTATGAGAAATTATGCTTTTATGAACTTGTAATTTAAGATATTTTAAAGGTTTTGATCCTAGTTTGATTCAGTTGTGGTTGTGATGAAATTATTCATTCAGATAGCTTTTACTTCTTATTCTAATAGCATTCCCTAAAGCAGGGGTCACAGGCATCCAGCATTTTGATTGACTAACCAAACTAAACTTTTCCGGAACATAAAATGTCCGTGTGACCATAGACAGATTGACGTGAGGACAGACGGACACTCTGACAGACAAACAATCGGACGCACGGACACTTGTTCAGGAAGTGAGCAGAGCGCTCTTGGAGCAGGCATACAAACGTTCAGGTAAAGCAGACAGATGATTATTCAGGAATAATCTAAGGAAGTACGGTATATATATGTGACCTTAACGATAAATATCTATCGTCATTTACCAGCCAAAATATATTGAACTTTGACGAATATGAATAATTCTTATAAAAAAAATGACTGGATAGAATAGATGTACGGAGTGTGACCCTAGTGATGAAGATCAGGCGTCATTCGTTCGCCATCACAAACATTAAATACCTCTGGCGTAAAATATATTGGTGTTCGCGGCTTGCAGAAATCTAAACAGCAAAAAAAAAAAAAAAAAAAAACCGGCATAAGGCGGAAATACTGTGTGGGATCCCAACTATAGAAAACACGTTTTGTGAACGTGGTGAAAGACTGTCATAGTCAAAGCAAAAAGAGCCTAAAAATACAATAGCGTTGGAATAAAATAATTCAAAATGCGTTTTACGAAGAAGTGTTTTGTGTGACCCCAATTATAAAAACCTAGTGGCATTTTCAACTGACATGAGGAAACATTAAACGTCCTCAGCGTTCAAATATATTCATTTATGTTATCTGTAAAAATCGACGTCTTGTCAATATGCGAATAACGCGGAAGTACTGTATGTGACCAACTTGATACACATACAAAAATCAAGCGTCATATTCTCGTCATAATAAACATTTTAAGATCTCAACCTTTAAGAAAAGATAATTTTTATAGCATGTAAAAATCTTAACAGAAAACAATCTGGGACGGTTATATCTCAAATGCATAGTGTTTATCCAATCCATTAAAACCTAATTTGGCTCAATCACTAGGAAAAAATTCTTGACAATTTCATCGAGTTTTATTCATTTTTCGGGAGATAATGGCGATTTATGTCACTTTTGGGCGTGTGCTGATCGATTGACTCGCATTTGCTGTCACTGTCTTGGATCTCAGGAGATCTGCGCAAAAACTGCAGTTAGCGTGGTCACTGGAGGTGTGCATGAGTTTTTTTCCAATTTTTTTGTTATTATAAATTAATCTGCGCTTACTCATGTTATAAAATAAATATGTACAATTGATTATTGATATCACAGATATGATCAAATTTTGTTGCAGGTGAGTCATTGTTCAGATACCAAGTCCACGGTTTGGTAAGTCGTTTCAGAAACTGAGAATGTACCCATTACAGAGAGGAAAAAAAAGTAAATAAATAAATGAATAAAATTAAAAAATAATAGGTACCTAATAACAAAAAAGTAAAAAAAAGTTTTGATAATTTTGCAGATTATCAGGATGAGATGCACCTAGGGGATTTGATGATAAGTAGCATTAGCGAATTCTCGAGTTATTGAACAACATTCAGCTTCACATTATATATCTTCAAACCAAATGCATTCATTTGGACTTTCGGCTCTCTATGATTGCTACTCTAAAAGAATTTAGATAGCAACTTTGAAATCAATTGATATGTCGAAAGAGCGAAACCTCAATTTTTGAAGTAACCTTATTCTTCCAAACAGACAGCGAATGTAAAGACTAAGTAGTATTTTTCTTATCAGTTGATGAAGCGGTGACGGGAAAGTGTTTGGTTTGTTGAGCGAAGTACCATAAACATAATTGTCCTGTCAGAGTCGAGAAGATGGATGGGCTTAAAAGAAAATATTGAGATGTCTCAGTTGGTGAAGGAGGAACAAAGGATAGAAGGGTGAATTGAAAGGGCGAATGAGGGTAAGATAAAGTAATGGAGGCATTGGTGCTTAATAGGCTTTCTTGCACGAAGCCTTTATACCCATAGAGGCTTACAATCCCCCAAAAACTAGTAACCGAATCCAAAAAAAGTTTGTGCTGGAAAATGGTGGAATTTTAAATGAGTGAACTTAATTTATTTCCTATGGAAAGCGTACTAATTCAAGCGACCGTTTGTTTACAAGTTAACAGTAGCTTCATAATATACCTATCTTTGATACAGGGTCAGTTCTAATTAATCCTTCTCATTATATAGATAAAGGATACTCTGTACAACCGAACCCGCCTGAAAGCTGGTTCTACGTTGTAGTAAAAACCTAATGATGGAAATTCGAACGTCCAAATTTTCCATAATTACGAAGAAGAGATAATTCGTTGATTTAATGAAGCCGAACACTATCTCAGCTCCAATCTGAACCCCCTTCCCCCTCCTCTTATCGACATCTTGCCTCCCGTGTAAACGGCCAGGATGAATAGATTGTAGCGTCTATAGGGAGAGAAGTGGTAATATTGCTTTCATCTAATGGCCTCTCTTAGGGTTTTGCGATTCCGTTTGTGTAGAGAAGGTGGAGAATTGTCAAATAACGGATGAGACATCATCGCAAGACTCCACTCCAAGTGAAGTGCTCTTGACTTGGAAATGCGTGTCATATCACCATACGGTCTCTAATAGCTTGCACGAGAAACGTTCTGATTTCAAACAGTCAAGAATTTCAAATTTAAGCACATACAGTTAGGGAGCGGCGTCTATGCTGAATGATTGGAGCAGCGCATTCGGAAGCAGAGTCAAGTGGTCCATGTGGAAGATATTGCAATGTACACAATACCTTTCTTTGAGGCTGCGAAGGGCTTCTCCGCTATCTAACTCTTCAATTTAGTTGATGATCATTATCAACTTCTTTTCCTTGTCGCATTTTTTTTATGTCCAGGGGTTGTGAGGGGGATACCCCTGGACATCATTATCAATGACTATCGACGACCCCCGTAGTTATCCAATAGTTCATACGTATAAGGAGTATAAATAATATCCATCTTGCGGGAACCCAGGAAAACTGATGGGATGGACCAGTATATATCTTTCCGTTCATGTTTCAGTAGACTTTTCTTTTAATGAGATTCTTCATATCGGTAATATGCGATATTATTCAGCTGTCACCAGACCAGTTTACGTTGCAGTTTTAAGTGTACCAGGTCATTATGTTATTTTTATTGTTTCGTGTATTTCTAATGCTACAAAAAATTCTTTAGTAGAACCAACTTTATTTTCTTTGAGGAATGATACTCAGATGAACGATTCACTGAAAACAGTGGCCCTGGCGATGAAAATGAGTTAGCTCCCGGCAACTTCGGTGGTGAGTGGACCTGTGTCACCATGCGTTTTTCCTCCGATTTGTTAACTTTTTAGTTGGATTCTCATAATTGTCTCCTAATTTATTGAGAAAAGAGAGGCTTTTAGCGACTGTAATCCTCAACTGTTGGTTTGGTTAACTTGCTGATTAGGCAATTTTCTCGGAACTGAATCGGTGATTCATTGGATATTTAGAACGCGAATCTCCAAATATCGATAAATATTATTCTGAAATAGATTATATACAATAGATTATTATATACAAGTTATATGGTTCAACGTCATAACTGGAGGTGCCAATTTAGCTTTCAATTTGAATATTTAGAAAAAGAAAAAATGATCAAAATTACAATAGTTGCTACAGAGTTTCCCCTTATAGTTATACCTATCTGTTTTTTGGTGGAAACGTTCACAAATGTTCGGGATAATCTAACATCATGATTGAAGTAAAGGAGAACGAACCACTGTACTATCATTCGAAGCGACTACGGTTGCAGGACAACATAATTTGGACAACAAAAATAGACATGACAGAAGCCCGTATCAAAAGTATTTGAAAATAAATATGATATCTAAAAACTAAAACTAGATTAAATATTTCTGTAACATGCTCGGAGAGGATACTTTGAGAATCAATCTCGTTGAGCGAATTATTGTAATTAGTAAATGGAGGGGTCTTTACAAATATTATTGTATCTCGGAAAACACCTTTGTCTCCACGAATCACAATCTTGTGAAATGTTCTATACCCGAGTAAATAATAGTCCTTTCATCGAATTTATGATTCCTAGGGATTAAAGTGGGCACTTATTTACATAAGTTCTGTGCAACATTTTAACCGTTTTAATTGATTTGTATTACATTTATGGACGGTGTATTTCGATTCTTTTCCAGTTATTCTGGCTACAATATTGTTGAAGGGTACAAATATTCTTTGCTGATTGAAACAAACCTGCGAAGTCCTTACTTGTATAATTAGTAACCATCGTAAATTTCTGTCAGGTCAAATCTGTCATGATTGTTCAGTGATATATTAATATCAAAATGCCTCTGCTTCAATTACGATTTTCATTCAATTCAGTTCGATTCAGTTCTTTCAATTTCAGTTTTACTGATTGTTAGAACTGATTACTTCTCGAAATAGAAAAAAAAAAAACACACCACACCTTGAATCAAAATAATTTGTTGAACCTGAATCGATCGGTTTTTTGACTCTTAAACAAGTTAACCTTTGATTCTCCGTTTGACTGAAGGCTTAAGTAGGCGAAATGATGACAAATGTGAGAAATAATTCCGCGAGACGGCGTTTCGAGTTGACTTGTATTAATCTGATCTGCTCTCTCGGGCTGGAGACCACCTGTTGAGTAGAGCCCACCTTCAGCCACTGCCAACTTCCCCTCTCTCATCACATCCTCGACTAACCAACGTACCTTTATTATTACCGCCCGTAGACGAAGGTGTGAGCGAGACGTGAGGTGAAATGACGGTTTCAGTTCTGGTTTACACTCTGTAAACGCTCATCCTTTGTTTACATTGTATACAAACCGCTCGTGGCTCATTTCGATTCCTCCCTAATGCACAAGATTGTGCGGTTTTGATTCGCCATAGATAATAATTCATGGTCACTAGGTAGGAGAAACGTTGAATAATAGTTTTGCTCCTTCGGCCTTTGGGCCTTTCATTTCCCTTCTGGAAATTACGAAAGTAACTACCTATTGTTTTTCGGAGGGTGATGGCAGTAGCTACAAGGCAATATATAAAATAATAACCACAGGACTGTATAAGTATATTCTATATACTGTACTCGTGAAAAACAAAGTTCGCTCAACTTCTTCAATCACCTCTTCACTTCTTGTTTTCCTTCATATTTGACTCGCTACCCCTCGGGAGCGTGAGCGTCTTGAACGCGTTTAAACAACAAAAAGTTGAATCACAGCCGAAATCTAAAACGCAATCATCCAAAATCGAATAACCCATGTTCGCGTATATCACCCGTGTTTTCAGTAACAGTAGTCAACCAATTTGAATTAACGTGTACATATTTAGTTTCTTCATTTCATTATTCATTACGAGTATCCCAACCAGAAATCGGATGTGGGTGAAATATATGTGAAAAATGTGATTAAATTCATCACCTATATAGTCAGTCTTTAGAAAGATCGTTCGTGAATTCAATCACAACTTGAAACTGGTAATGAACATATTAGACAGAACAAATCTCCTTCACGTTATGGCCAAACTCATCTTCGTTAAGTGAAGCTATCACTAAGCTAAGACTGCTCAAATGGAGCGTTTCAACGTGCCTTCCTTCGTCTCTCTCAAGTTCACGTTAGGAGATTTATTCAGCGGCTTTGTCATCCCCTGATCTCAACTTGAACTCAGTTGTCAACAGTTGATTAAAACCCTTACTCTATATTATGGAGGCCTCAAGGTGTAATCTGAAGTCGCCCTCGCCTTCCTTCGAGGCGATAACTTTCTTCTAATACATGTCTAGATAACTCTGAGGCGCATTCTAAGGACGAACATATCGCTATTATACAGGTTACAAACTTGCTTACTGTCAGATGTACCATGTGTTGAACTCAGAGCAGAATGCTTGAGGTAGATTCGCCCGCATCAGGTTGAGAACTTGAGCTTGCTAATGTTCATTGAAGCTGTGTACAGTTCTCGACAACATTTAAGTCTAATCTCATACCTCCTTGACGAATCGGTTTTACTTCACCGTTTCCTTGTGACTGCTCAAGCGTTTGCGATCATGGAGCCGATACCCATCATGTTAGTATTCAACTTTCATGCATTCGCGTGCTCTTTCATATCGCCTGATGCTGAGTCCTTCGCATGAATTGATTCTAGAGCCGAATACAGCCGTTTATATGAAGGGTTCTTAGTAAGTTCAGATGGATCGTCATTAACAGTAATTAAGCGCCGATCTGTAATGGAGCCTCGATAGATTAACGTACAGTATTGTCGTTGGTGGCATTTCTGTTATTATTAGTCCTATGGCCTTCCGACCGTGACTGCAAGATTATGGAATTAACATTAACAACCGCCGTGTCCTAATAATGTTAATAGTAAAATAATGTTAATATTCCTAGTAATGTTAAAAGTAATAATTAATACTTTTAAAATAATTAAAACTTAATTTGGAAATTAAGAGAATAAAAATGATTAAAATTACAATCCGGAGTTCACGGAGTTTTCCCCTATAGTAACCAATCTGTTTTTCGGTGGGAACGTTTACAAGTGTTCGGTATAATTACTATCACTAATGGATAATCTTCTTAAATCATTATTGAAGCGAAGGAATATTAAACCACTGTACAATCATTTGTAGCGTTTCTTTATTGAACATAAGGATTCTAAATGTCTTGAAACGTAAAATATCAAATTTTGAAGGGGATTGAGAATTTTTCTATTACAATGGTTTACTACCTTTTGAATAAAAACCCAAAAATGTGTTCGGGAATTTCGTGGATAAGTTTTTTTTTCGCATACGAACACCAGTTTTTCGATGAAATTTCATTATGATGAGGAAAGTGAGGGATTGGAAAACAATAATTTTGACGAGTTCTCCTACCAGCTTTTGGATGGTGAATGGGCTAGTCCACTGTGGTGAGTTCGAACTCATGAACTGGATTCTGGGCGAGAGGCAAAAAACACATATACAATTATATCGAATAGTCATGAACCCATCATGAAAGGCGAGGTTGACGAGGAAAAGCATAAGAGGCAAATAGCGGCAGCTTGTAGCATCGTCAGATTTCTAGGCGTTCACATTAGAATATAAATAAATCAATACTAAAAATATTCAGGTTTTGTGAGCAACGTTTCAAACTCGTTTTGTAGAAATGCTCAACTAGTGAAGGTGAAAAAACGGGATTTATTGGCTTAGCTCCAAGGGTGAAAAGGAATTTCCACATCAACGTGGCTTAGCCATTGACTTTTTCCAGTGAGCAATTTGACGTGCAATGGCCCGGTCTCAATATTATGAGCAAACAATAGCAACCTATTGATTTCTCTGTATTCCGATTACCGCTATTTGTCACGAGCCAACTATTGTGCACTCTTCCCCTCTCCGTGATTATTGACATGAATTTATGCTCTCTTGTCCCATTTATTTTTGTCACTCCACTTTCGCTCTTTCCGCGTTGACCTTCCCACAAGTTGGCAAAGGCTCAGACAATCGGGGGCCATGGCAAATGAGCTTATAACACGTACTTCCCGGCTGCGAGGATCAATCGATTGAAAGCTAGCGATATCAATCAATGTCATCCCTTGAAAATCACATCCGTCCAACTAAGAAGATGTTTTCAACGATGGAAACTATAGCGTTCACTCTCAATGTTTATTGACTGAAATGGTGACCCTTCGATGAAACTTTCATTGCAGAGGTGTTGAATTTATGATTGGGATTTGTTTGGGAATGTCAAGTGTAACCGAATTGGAGTAAGTACTTACTTAATGCTTGTTGAGGCCTTCCACTTCTCACGAAGAACAACGATTGCTCAAACCCGCATTAGAGATCGTTGATTATAACCTAATGAAGAACTCTGTTTCCCCCTCTGAACAATGGGAGGGAGGATCAGAATAATCACACAATTTATGAAACGTTTATCATTGAAAGTAAACATGGGACATGGAAATATTATTGGAAATGAGTAACGTATGCATAGGAAATTTAATATTCAATTGACATTATACGGTAGACGGTAGAGCGTCATAAGAGTGTTCACTTTGTTGGGGAAAGCGGGCTGGGATCCATAATCAAATGATTAGCTGGAATCTTGTGAGGATTTACATACATCTCCGTTGAGAGAGTAAAAAAATATGGCTAGGGCTTGCAGGAGAAGCGCGAGGGTGCAAAATTGAGACAGGGATAAAAGGGTGTTTGAATTAATATTACGCTCTGCATTAGCAAGTATGATGGGCCGAGATGGGATGAGTCGGCGCGCGTAGATAGTCGTAAAAGTTGACGTATTTCAACGCATTATGACTTAAAAGAGCGGAAGAACCGCGAAAGCGTTCAATGTATGCATGTAGTATGAGCTCTCCCTTTTCCTTGATAACTCTATCCATCCCTCTTTTTCTCGGCTTTTAGAATGAAATGAAATGTGCCCAAGAGGGGAAAGATACGTCCACTGAAGTAAAAAGGTGTTCCCCGACAGCCTATCCTTTTAAGGGTTATAATAATATAATCATCACTCACCTTCAACGAGGATGATTTTCAATTTCCTTACAAAAACACATTTTCAATCGGCATACCCGTCGTCGTATAAAGCTGTGATTGTTTAGCCTTATTTTGATCGAATACTCTTTTTAAATGTCTACTTTTTTGAATTTTTTATTTTTAGAAATTAATTTGAATTAGAATATCCTTATGTTTTCATATTACGTACCGAACTCTTGCTGAAGCAGCATGAATGTGATTTCTAAGAACATCACGTAAAATATATTGTATGCAGATATTAGGGAAACAAAGTTCTGATCTATTCCTTCGAAAATCAACTTAATTGGTGCGTCGACCTTATATTTAAAGAACGTAAGTTTCGGAAATTTCTTCTAATAACCTGTCAGTCCTTCTCATAGTCAACTGTACTGTACCCAATTTTAACGACCATGGAGACAGATACAAATCAGATATTTAGACGAAAGTTTTACCTCACCAAGGGATAAACTTGTATTTGTTTTCGGCTATTGAAAAGAAAAGACGCCAAAAAAAAAAAAAATTATTCCAGTTTTGTAATTCAGGAAACGTACATCAATATACCTTTATAAATATCTAATTTAGTGCGGCGTGGTCGAAGAACTACGCATCACGAATAGTTTCGAAAAAATGTTCATACTTCCTATTTTCAAGTTTCTGCTTCCAAAAGTTGTTACCGTTGGAGTAGATGTTGAAGTGAAATTTTATTGTAACATATTTATGTAGTAATTTAATTTATCATCTTCCCGCATCGACTTTCCAATAGTGTTTATTTCATCCAAATAATATTTTTGCTTTTCATCACCACAATATCTCCATTTTTCGAATCCTAAAATAACGTAATTCTGGCCTAAAACCGGTGTGTTTATTGTTGTTCCTCATTTTGGATGAGTCATCTTTGGCTTGTCAGCGCTCGCCGTTTCACAGTTCCCAACACACATGAACTCTTACTTTCTTCTGGCGCTGTGGGTCAACTCAAGAACTGCAGTTCGTAAATCAAGATTATATCTCGCAGCCTCGGGTCGACCACCGCTCTCCGCGCCGAGTTTTAGTATGGTGGTAAATGTGCGGAGTTGCCTTCAAGCGAACTGTGGCGGTTACACATTCACGCAGGCTGAGAGGCCTGGAAAGGGTGTAGTAGCACACTCACTGCAGCCTACTTTACATCCGAAAGAGGCCAACCTTTGCCAACATAATAAATTTGAGAAAGAAGTGTCTGAAAATCTTTCAAGGAGTAGTTGATGACGATGCGGGAATTCGAAATGAGTTCGAAATACGAGCTGCAAGAACAAAAAAGGACAAAAACATTGCAAACACGCTGCCAAATCGACAAGCGATTCATGATAATAAGACCGGTAATCTAAAGGAGCAGCCTTGGTTGTACGTGGAGGCAAGTTACATTAGAGCATTTCAGAGAAATCCCAAACCAAGTAGATCCCTTCAGGATGAAGAAGTGGCAGCTTCTTCCACTCAAGGATATCAATTCAGAAGAAAGGATGTAGTAATGCCTTAATAAGAAGGTTCTTCACCCAATGGTTCTACATCACCAAGAGGATGCCCGAAGGGGGGAAAGTTTTTGGCCAATGTACAATAAAACCTGGGATGATATGTTACCTGGTTTGGCTTCCTCTCAACTACTCAGCACGAGGAATAACGTGACAGAAGGAAAATAGAAAACGTAATCGAACTAAAATATATAAAACAAGGGGTTTCACTTCACGTTTTTCATCAAAACCCGCTCGGGGGGCATGTCCCACTTCATTTTTTCAAGACATCCAGGACTTATAACTTTTACCGACTAATTAATAGTCTAATACCAATCTAATCTTATGTAATAGCGTAATAGTCTAAATCCAATAGTCTAATTAGAAAGAAAGTAGAATACACCGAAAGAAAGTAAATTCCATTCTCTTTCTTTTCCCTATATCTATCCATCAACTGTTAATGACCTATGTTCAAGAATATTGGCCAACTAAACATCGGAAAAAGTGCCATTAAATCACTTAGATACTTTTCTCGGCCATCGAGGCAACAGAATCGAAGATGTGAGTATTATTATACGCATTTGTCATTATACAAAATTTGAATTGAATCAAAATCATGAAACTTCTCACAATAACGGCCAGCCGACTATTCCGAATTTCAGATCAGTTTTCGACTTTTCACTCCACCTTGAAGACGGGTAAAAGCCAGACATTTTCAGGAAAGTTGTATCATACTCAGAGAGAAAAATCGGTAATTGAGTTCAGGGGTTACACCCGTAATGCTAATTACCAGTACGTACAAGGTACATTTTCTCAAGCACCACTGGACCGATACCGAAATTTCTTCTTTTTTTGTATTGAACTGAAACTCATTCTACATAACTGGGGGTCGAGCGTTCTTGAAAACCCTGCATATCTAACTCGCCACGAATTTTCGAAAAACACGGTATTTCGAAAACATACTCTTTTTGTTTAGGCGGCTAGATTCTATAGAAATCAAGATACTATCTTTGACAAAAAATACAAGATATTACCTTTGAAAAAAATACCATCTTTTGACAAAAATAAAATAGGTCGAAAAACAAAATTTTTCAGTGCAGCCGTTTTCCGATTAGGCCAAGACCACAATCTTGTCGCTTCGATTTCACACGCGCTGCCGAGATATAACTCTCGGGAATAAAATGTTTCACTATCATGTTTCAGTTTCATTGGCAATAATTTGCACACCTTTGTCACTTCTAGGCCGGTTGATGCTGGTGTTTAGAACAGCGTTTCAGACTGGCAAAAGACGGTGTCACACTATTTTTTGACACTGTCACTACAGTAATAGCCGGCAGTTTTTTCGTATATAAAAGGAAAGTTCTATGTTCTCCCAACGGATGTATTGAATTCAACCGGTGATCACAAAAAATACCTGCTTCGGTCACAACTAGTTTAGTGTTTTCATACATTTTTATATTTGTTTTATTTTTTCTTATTCTCTATATCTTCGCGAGCAGCTAACGAATAATGCATTCAAAAAGCTTTTCAAACCGTTATGATGTCTCTTAATTTTTTTTAGAACGTTGAAGTCGAAAGTTATTTTTATTCCTCGATACCTCAACGAGCAACGAATTTGTTTAAGTGGATCCTGCAAGAAATGCAGGAGGGCGAAACGCGAAAAATGCATGGCCATCGATATATTTGAACAGCTGTCAACAGCAAACGCAACGATGTCGACAAGGAACAGTGTATAACAAGCAGCGAGTGTCTGTGCCTGGCCGATCGTTTAGGAAAAAATGTTTGTGTAAGGACAGGCTGCCCATAGCTGGAAGCTGGCAAGAAGGTGCTTTACATGTATATAAGTCAAATAACATGCTAATGCCACGAACGGCATCACCCTACATGGCTACGTTGAGGTTCTTCAGCTTCTGTATCAGACGGAGGCTAGCATCACTTTTCGTTCAAGTTCGCTCATCAAATTCTTTACAGATTTTTGAGTCTCCGTTGGGAAGTTTTGAACATTTATAGGCTTATTTCAACCATTCGAACTCCAAAAAAAGAAGACAAGTAATTATTACATTTTATCATTTTACGATGTCGTTACTGTATCGCTTTTCTCCATGGTTCGAGAGAAGACAAAATAGTTCACATGACCACAGAAAAATATAAGAGCACACCGTCATCCCGTCATCTCTTTACGTGTGACCACCACCAAAAGGGAGAAATTGGAAGGGGACTTAGCTGATTTTTTTTCTGTGTGTGTACGATTTTTGGCGAATTTTGATTTTGGACGAGTCCCTCTGCGCATGAGGACGGGGAAATAGGTGCGATGCCCGAAATATCTTTCATTATTGAAGTTAATCTAAAATACCTACCTATTAATTAGGTAAATTTTCTTTTACAGTGTAGTACGAAAGAGTGCAATGAGTATTCCAATGTATATGGAACAACAGCTATAAGAGGTGGCTAGAGTTATGTGATGGTGTTTTAATTACAGTCTCTTAGACTCGGCTTTCGAAATTTATTAGAATTATCACAAAACGTTGCAAATTCGGTAAAATATAAGCCCCTCTATAAAACCACCCCCACCCTATAAAAATCACCCCCCATATTAATATTCTCAAAATTGTCGTTGCGATTTCCAACTAGTCTCAACTAACCAGCACCTACATATTATGCCCACATGATCTTCCGTCTTGAATATAGGATGGTCCCCCTATGGTCTTATCATATTGTACTTCCAGTGAGTGCTCGAAGTGCCTTGTGTGAGGACTCCCTGTCATCCGCCCGTTTCGTACATTGTGCTCGCCTCAATTTTATTGATGATACTGCTCAACAAAACGTTGATATACGCAAGCAACCCGATCCGTTTCAGAGGTTATACATGGCTGAAGTTTAGCCGACCCTTGAGGAACGAGCGTCGCTGTGTGATCCGTTATAATTAGAAGTTGGAAGATGTATCACTTGACAATTAATTTGACATTTGGAGGGTTGGCGACCGTCAACGAAGATGGAAAGGGCTAAACTGTTCTTGCTGCGAATAGAAAACGATTGTGGAGATGTCGAGTATAATTTATTTCGAGCGTTAATATGCACCGTTTGGCGGCTAACGGTTGCCACGACAGCCACAAGTCAAACTACTACATTGCCGTTGCTTCTGGGGTTGCAATACCAGCATTTAAATAACTAGCTTTAATACCCCGTCGTGATAAATACAACGAGCCCTCGACCATAATTCAAAGCAATCGAATTGTAAAATTGCAGTTGATCAATCTGTTTACTGAAATGGGATTGTTTTCTCGAATCTATCAACATTTTCAATGTTTCATGATTCATAACCTCATGAAAAATAGTTTAAAGGTGTTCAGAAATCGGTATGAATGTATATTATTTGCTGAACAATCATTTTCCCCCGAAACCGTAACCAATTGGCCCGTAACAGCAGCTAATACGGATTGGCAATGATTCCTCAATACCAACCTTGTACTTGTACAAGAGAAAGGTCTATGCTTCACATTGCTGATAGACAACACTCAATATTGCTGTTTTTTTTTAGTTTCATGTCCTGATCATTAATTTTGCTAAGGAACACGAACGGCTTAAGGCGCAAAAATAGATTGAAACTCGATAAAATCAATAAATCTCCATTCCAGCTGTGCTGTTCGGGTACGGAACCATGAAAAAAATCTGCCCTCGAATTTTCTTACTCCCTAGAATTCGCTACTAGGGAAAATTACCCGTTCAAGTAAGATACGCGAATAATTCGTTAACGAACCAACATAATTACTTTCAACTATACCTATATTAAGGTTCTTGAAAGTTTTTTCCGTTTTATCTTTACGTTCTTATGGATTTGCATTCCGTTTCGAATTTATGTAGCAAAAACAACAAAATCCTCCTTATCTCTAAGGAGCAGTGCGTCAAAAACGCAGAAAACTATTGTACAGTGGTTTATTATTCCTTCGCTACGAGAATAATTTAAAAAAAGACAATTCATTTGCGCTAATAACGTTTCGGAACAGTTGTGAACGTTTCCACCTGACAACTGATTGTTAACCAGAAGGGTAAACTCCGTAGCGACTATTGTAATTTTAATCATTTACAACGAGATTAACTGTTAACGGTATTTACTCTTAATTTTCAAATAAATAGCTACATTTTTCCTAGCGGTGCAGTTAAAGAGTATAGAACGATTTTTATAGCTAACAGAATTCTCGAGTTATCTCATGCCTGATTTGTGAAAATCGCCCAAATTCTGCACAAAAGCTGTGATAAATCGATTATAGAATTTTTTGGTTTCTATACTCGTTGGAATGGTCGTCAAACACTCTCCAGCTTTACCGTTACGCGGATGATTCAGGTTTTAATTTGAACACCGAGAAAAAGTTAGAATCATAAAGATTAAAATACTTCCTACGGTGTTTTCACTTATAGCCCACAAATCCATCCGTAGCTTGGCGTAAATTGAGGTGCAAGGGCAACAAACCTAACGATGAAAATATGTCAAGTATGCCCCCGAGTGAGAATATCTCATCTCAAAATACCTTCTATCGGTTTTATCATAAAATCGGCCACGTATTTTTACTTCCACGCTTATGTACTTTCTCCACGGAAACGTTGTTCACGACGTTCGTGGAGTTTCTGTAGCATTTTCCTTTCTCGATTCTTAAAAATAAAAATATTCCATTGATGTCAAATTGATATCGTTTTGGGTGGAAAAAATTCCGTAATCCTTCCTTTGTTTGTCACATACTAATTGTCACAATATAGTTGCTATTGGAGTACGGAGGAGATAAACGGTCACAGGCACCTGATGTACCTAACTGAAGATGCCCGAACTGACGAAAGATCAAGGTGGATTGAAAGCAAAATCAACGAGAAAAAGACCAACTTCACCTCTCACATCAAAATAAAAAATATTATTCTGTAAGCTCCTCTTTCTTGACGTCGCATTTTTTTATGTCCGTGGATTGTGAGGGGAACCATTGGAGAATGAGTCGCCTGGTTTCTCTCCCCCTCACAATCCACGGATATTCCGTAAGGTTCTAAGTGCTCTAATGGTTATCCTTGAAGTTATGAACTCCTTCAAATGTGAGTTTTCATTAGGTTGTAATTCCAGGAATGATGGAGTCACACGCACACACACTTGCACACAAAAATGATGAGAAACTGTTTCTAAGTATTCAATAACTGGTGCCTTTAGTCGGGACTCGAGACGTTTCTCACTAAGTGCTGTTTGTTGAACGTCCCTTCTGCAGCACTTTCAGCAGTATGATTATTGTTAGTGATGATGGTTCTAATGCCGAAATCTATCTGACGACACAATATTAGGTAGTTTATTCTAGGAAACAGCAACTGCTTCTTCGTCTCCTTTTCTTGTTTTGCTTCGGTTCTAGTCTAATCCCTACCCCATCATCATTTTCTCAGTAACAGAGAGCCGATCTTGGTAAGAAAAAATGTTAAAAGGAAAAGCTAAAATGAGATAGCCACGAGTACGAGGACGAGAAACAAAGAGAACCAACGTGAGAGCGAAGATGGTAGCGAAAATGGTGATGGCAATGAAGATGAGGTGAGTTCTTTTCTCTACCAATGCATAATGGGAAGAGGAGAGAGAGTGAGAGAGAGCTTTGAGGCTAACCGCTTCGTTTTTCTTCAACCCCGGTCGTTCCTATCGGGCTACGAAGGGTCTTTTAAAGGGTGGAAAAACCATAAATGTAAATGAGCAAAAGTCTTGGCCTTATAATGAGAGGTGTCCATAAAAAAAAGGAAAAGAAAACGGGGTGGAAAAGATTTTTCCGGCTGTAATAAGAATTCTATTTTGTTGACAAAAAGGAGGCGTAAGAAGGAAAAGGCTGTTTCTCGAGATGGAGAACGAAGGAGGTGTGAAGAGAACTCCGTTTGTAGCAGGAGCGGCGAAGAACTGCGAAGTGGGGGTATGTTATTTCCTGTGACGGCGATAGCCTCCCCGACAACCTCCTCCGTCAGACGGTCATCTCCTTCCTTCTCCTCTTCCTCGTCGAGATAAGAGGTCCGTTACGAGAAGGGAGTGGGAAGTGGAACGGGAACCCTTCCCTTCTTCTCCCAACTCAAACTCACCCTCAGACGCGAAAGGCTTTTCCAGTGTTATTTATTTCTCGGTGGGAATTGATTCTCTTCGCTCCGTCCTTCACGCAAACTCTCTCGCTCTGACCGGTTCGTACTCGATCTCCTCTCTTTCCCTCCCCCGCAGCTCGTAGATTTAATGAGCCCATTTGAATGTGGCCAACGGCGAAGAGCGTCATCGCTTAATCGCATCCTCCGACCAAGTTCTAAATCACTCTCTTATTTTTCACGCTTTTTTCAAGGGTTGCTGGAAGGCGGGAGAGCTTCCGTTTAAATGGCCGGTTAACATCCTTTACGCTCGCCTCTGATGTTAAGCTTCGCGATTCAACGTGGCAATTAACACGAGCCAACTCCTCCCGCGGCCGTCCGGTGGCCGAAATCTTCTCCAAGGCCCGGCCTCGACCGCAAAACCCAACAATTAGAGACAGAGAGCGGACGAATCATGGGGACGTGAAAAAGAAAGAGGGGAAGGAACAGCGTGATTTATTTATTTAGATGCAAAGCGGCCATTTAGTTCAATTTTACAATTTCAGCTACGAAGCAGCACACAAAACAATAACTAGCCAACAATAAAAAAAAAAAATAATAATAAAAAAATAAAATAAAATAAATAAATAAAAATAAATAAACGAACAAATGTATATATAATAAGAAATAAATATAAAACTATTAGGCTGTGGTATATTAATATAATATATATCATAATTATATTAATTTATACATCATATAGGTATATAAGATGAATCGCTTAGGAATGTTTTTTTATATAATGCTATAAAACTCGTTCTACTCGTATATTATCTCACTTTTATAAAAATAGTTGGAATGCTCGTCAGGCATTATTTTCCACTGTAATGAAGTTGAGTAATTTTGAATACATAGAAATAATAAACTAAAAGTATGTTCATTACTATGGAGAGAGCCGTTATCGCTTCTGTTAAAGATAGCTTCTCACCTTACAGCGGTTCACGCGCCGCTAAAACCACTCACTATCGTTCTTGCTTTAGATCTGATCTGCACATAATATATTTCACTATCATACGAGTATTCATAATGTGTTCATATTAAAGTTCAAATAAGAAGTTTATTCCATCGAGTTTGCTTTATTTCAGAACGGTGATGGAATGCTGGAATACAATAGTAAAGTAGTCATTTAAGTAGTCCGATACGCGGTCGGATGGAAATATTCACACCTGATTAGCGTAATTATTGGCACAGGCTTATGATATTCTTCTAGTCATAATTAAAATAAACAATACTTCCATTTACTACGTAAACATGGAAGTAAAAATAATGCTATTAAGATTGATCAACAACTCTGTAATCAATGGCAGTGTTTATATTTTTAGACGGCTTCGTCATCTGTCCCTTCGACGTAAAGGGATCGTTTTGGCTGACCGTAATTCTTCATTATTTAACCCCGATGATTCGGATTACCTCTTACGTTCGCTTTTAAACACAAAACGAGATGGGCTTCAAATTTCCATCTCAGGTCGCGTCTGTTATTAACTTTTCAGCCAACACGACGCCGCGATTCCCAAGAAAGTTCGAGCTCTCGCAGAAGATAAACATCTAATAAACTGATTGGGGAGATGCCGTGTTCCTTACTTCACCTGAATTACTTCGATGAAACCTTTTGAGATGCGTAAGACAAGCGGCTTGAGTTTTAGGTTGACTCACCGCACGTTCCTGAGTGACAACATGAGGTGGTAGCGAAGAGAGATGAGAAGAAGAGTTTAGTATTTGTTAAACCCAGCAGCAATGCTCTTTAACAAGAAGTTCACGAGGGGAAGCACGACAGTAACGAGTGATGGTCACGTGGAAGGGAATCTTCTCCGGATCTTACTGCAGTGTTAGGCTGAGATAGGAAACGTCATTCTTTCTCCTTCTGGGAATCTGATTTGATTAAAGAAGAGGGCAGAAGAGAAACGAATTCTACCGAGGTCTTCATTTATGAGGTTGAAAATAATGAGTCATTGCTTTATGCAAAGACAATCATTAAGCGGTTCAAGGAAAGGGCTCAGGGAGTGAGCCTCTCTTATGAATCATTTATCAAGTTAAATTATGTATCAACGGAGGGGGAATGAGGGTGACTAATCACGGTAGTCAGGGCAGAGAGTTTTGCGGCCCAGATTGACACCTGCAAGATGCTGAAGAGATGGCGGTGTTTATCCTAGAACGATTGGAGTTCGATACAATATTTCAGAGGTCGAATCTGGTTTTTTCGATAACAATACTTCAAAAGTCGTTCGAAGCTTAATTTCGAGGGGGCACGAATCTTTTTTCTTGGAAGATTGTAATGGTTTATTACTGAATAATAAACCATTATGTAAAAAAAATAAACATGAAGCATACAATTTTCTCACTTTTCTCTTGGGTGGTTTATTATCTGATAATATAAACTTACTATCGCCCAAGGAAGAAATTGTACGTTTTAGGTAGGTATCAAAAAGCACGAACATCCGAATATTGAATAAGAATGGTACAAATGATTGTACAGAGGTTTATTATTCCTTTGCTCCAATAAATTATAATTCAAGGAGACCACCCTCTTGTGATGATAACTATCCCGAACATTTGTGAAAGTTTCCACCTGTTAACAAATTGTAATCATTTTTATTTTTGTTAATTATCTACTTAAAACATAAATTATTCGCCTAACGATACAGCTTTAGAGAGTGATTGACAAACATTCCAACGAGTGTAGAACTTTTTTCGGGGGCGATCACAATAGTTTTGTAGTGAATAATGGACCAAAATATTTTACTAACAGCTTTACTAAGAGACAAAACTCCAATGTAGATCAGAGGTTGGTCCATTTGATGTAATATTCTATTCAATTGGTCGAATGAATCATAGTAAAGGATAAGCGATGAAAGGTATTTAGGTAGGTATATTACCTAAGGTTCTACAATGTAAGTTTTGACTGAACTCGAGTCAACAGCGAAGTCAAAAAGATCGGACACAACGAACACAGCAGGCATAAATCTTTCTATCTCTCGCAAGGAATGTGAGCCCTATAGCCTCGCCTCGGAGTCACATGTAGCGCCAGATGCTCATGGAATACATGAATATTATCTTAGCCTGTGCATCATTTATGAAGTCGGTCAATTTTCTGGTGCATTAATCCCGACAAGCGTCCCTGTCCACTAGACAAGTGTCGCTCGCGCGCATGCTAATCTCAATATGCAATTCTAATCCTCGGTAGCCCCCTCGCTCAGACTTGTGCCTTCTGGGCGTTTATCATCCTGGGCAGTGCCAAAGCGCACCTATGTAATATTCTCATTTCATGCGTAATCCTTCGGGAGAGGCTTTTTCGCCACGACGAGGAGAAATGAGTTACCGTCGTAATTTGCAGCCTAAAATTATTCATTTACTGTGAATTTCTCGAGAACAATATTAGTCACCGGGCCCGAAAATGTCTTTACGTACTACGTAATCACTCTATCAATGTTCTTCCTCTGTTTGTCACATTTTTAACGTAAATGTTGGGGTGAGGGGGAGATAAACACGGCGAATCCTTCTCCATTGTTTCTTTTATTTGCGGAGATCTTTCGCACATTCGGGCATCAGGTACCCGATGGAACTACGTAGCTTTGAACATGACCTGCGGGCCCAGTGTTTCTGCCACCTTGTTTTGAAGTGAATTGCGTGCTACAACCTGCTGCGAATTGAAATTATTAACGCATTTATCGAAATTAATAGTCGACAGATGTGGAATTACTGCTCGTGGACCCTATGGCTCCACGTCACCCTGAAGATGCCCGAACGGGCGAAAGTGCTCGGCCAGCCAATAAAGAATCGGGAAATGAGTCGTTTTTCTCCCCCTCACTACCCCCGGACTTCGTAGAATTAGTTGTGAGCTAGGTTTACCCTAGTTGATTCGAACTTGTATTATGTAATATTGAAATCGCTTTCATGTTATACGTAGCATATTCTCGTCAACAGATGGGCAAACCTGATTAGCTTACGTGCGGTGGTTGCTGATTCCGTAGCCGCGATACTTAGTCAGATCATCGTTGGATCTATCAACTTATCTCCAAAACAGTTTCTCCTTCTTTCTTCCGATATCATTACTGTTGTCGCTAAATGGCGTTGCGGTTTCGGCAGCTTGTAAAGCCTGCAAGGAACCAAATACAGTAGAGTGGAGAGCGTCGGCAGGTTCTTCCGAGTTATCAGATCGGGTCGCGTAGTTCGCGTTCTGCTCTTTTTTGCCGCCTTCTTCTTCATGTGCTCAACCCTCACATTTCTCCTCTTTGCAGACTCTGTTGCCAAGTGATCTCGATAGCGGTGTCGACGCCATCGTCATCTTTTTCATCCCCTGTATCTATTCCTTACTGTCCTACAACTGCAGTTCCAGTATCGTTCACGTAATGAGCCTCAATTCTACCGTACCACGGATTGAACCCCACCCGCTGACACCACCGCCACCTTTTATCATTTCGCACTGTCTGAACCAGATTGGAGGCGAGTCGATGGACAGTAGCGAAAGGTGGAAAAGATGGTTTTGCTCCATTTGATTCAACAGTATTTATTATTTCTTGCTTAAATGATGGTTTCATAAAAACATTACCTAATGTCATTGTTTCGTACCTTACTGTCTTTAGATTCCAATTCGCAACGAAGGTTAGTTCGGAAAATAAAACAATTCATAAATGGTCAGAAATACTTGCTGAGCACGATATCGTTGTAGTGACTGATTTATAAATTTTTTTTCTTAATTGGTTTATTTGTTTAAGACAATTAAAAAAATAATACCTTACTGCTGATTTATTTTAATACGACACTCGTAGGTGTCTATGTTTATGAGTCTGAGTCAATGATGAAATTCATTATGTTCACGTAAAATCGTAATGAGTTAGATGAAGTTTTCAGGAAGTTCTCACGTCGTTTAATTCCTTTACCGCAAGTCCGCTGACACGCCGATACTTGCATAGATGCGTCTTTTATGAGTTTTATTAGCTGCGATAGTTGGTTAGAATAGTTTTCTCACGTGTAGCCCAAATTGGGCTTTTCCTCACACAATGATTTATCATTCACGATTATTGAATCGATATTTCGATTCACATCATGAATTTGATCCCGCAAAAGTATTTTTTCCTCATTCCGGTTGGAAGCTATTGGTTCGATGCTCTGAAGAAAGAACTGACTGAGTCGTATGAAAAGAGTGTACGAGTGATTGGCTCAACAATGAGAGAGGAGGAGGGAAGCCAGAGATTGTAGCAAGTTCGAGAGATATGGCAAGAACGAAAGGACGTTGGGGACTAGGAAATGGAAGGAGCTGATAAAAAAGCGTAGGAGAGATTGGGAAAACCGTAGAGCATTGAGCTCATGGAGGAGAAGGGCGTCGGATATGCACAAGTTAAAAGATTAAGGAAGCCTTTTCCAGGCGGCTATTTTTTTTTAGATAGTATTCACGATGTACGGAAGAACCTCAACAGCCTGTCTCACAAGTCACGGCCATTCGTATGATTCCATTTTTGTCATCTTGTTGAATCAAAGATTAAATTTTGCTTCCACGAAAGGTCCCATTCACAGGCATGAAGGAAATAAGCGGCAGATCGAAGGCCGAGGCTTGAACATTCTATTGCGAGACTCGCTGTACACTCTTGAAGTCTATGGATTCTCGAACTAACATGCTATCTAAGCTTTCATTCGGTTGTGTCAGGGAATTTTCTCAGAAAAGCTTTCTTTAAAGCTACCTAAGGGGACGCGAAGAAAGCTGCACTGATAAAATGCCCCTCCAGGATGAGTATTGATAAAACGATGTAGTAATACGCCAATGCGAATATTAGCGAATTTTCGCAGAAAATTATAATTACTTAGGTTCGTTCCAAAAATAGCTGAGATCGAAGTACGCCTCGGCAACATACAAAGTCCGTTTCATGTAGCAAAGAACCGAATCCTGGATTAATCCAAGACTTATATTATACATAAATGTCACTGCGCTCTGAGACCGTTAAAGGTCCATTTCACCATTTTCTCGAAAAATTCCCACAACGCGAGAAGATTTTATGAGCGCATTTTGTTCATCGATAAATTCGTTAAACGAAAAAGTACAAGAATTCGTTCGTTGATCGATTTTAGCCGGCTAGAGCGGCCCGAAGGGAAGGTCAAAAAATCTTGGGCATCCAATTGATTGAGAAACTGGGACTAGGTAGCCAAATTTTGGTTATAGAGTCGTCAAATAGAGACAAACTCATCGTGTGAAAAAATCGTCTTTTTTATTAGGCCTTTGTTCAAATTTTATTGAGCTTTGAAATTGTATGATCCTGTTTTTTTGCGTTTTGTCGCATGTTTTTCGCAAATAACTTTTGAACCGACCACTTTTACATAGGTATATTACTCAGAGGCGAAAAAGAGCTATCAAAATCCCACAATTTGGTGTTTAATTATATTTTTATGTTATGTCCCCGCGGAGCTATTCGCGCTTGAAGAAAAGTCAAAACACGTTTTTTGACTTAAAGTGAAATATATCTCGAGAGCTATCATATACCCTAGCCTTTTTCTTATTTTTTATCGATTCTACATTAAATTTCCTACATTTTCTTTTACATCACCTAATCATTCCCATTTCGGGAACGTGACGAAAAAAAATTCCAAAGTTGAAACTTCAAAAGTATGAAAATCGAAAGAAATTCGAAAAGTATCAACTGTCGTAAGAATTTGATTGTTTTCACTTAAAATTCGAATTCTACGTCTAATTTTCTGTAGGAATCATTAATTAATCAAATTTAATCTGTTCTGTAAGTGTTTGCAAAGGATTTTCATAGTTGAAAAACATTAAACCGTGTGGTACTTAAATGAGGAAAAACTGATAGTTGTCGTTAAAATTCCGCCGTTTTGACGTCATATTCGGATTCAGCGTTAAATTTCCTATAAGAATAGCTTTCTAATTCGCTCGAAAAGGAAAATTTAATTTTTCACTATTACCAATGCCAGCGGAGCTCGAAATATCGGCCGGCGAAAAACTCAATTTACAGAAAATAATTTCTCTGGCTCTGTTTAAATTTTTTTCACCAAATTTTTTGCTATGTACGTATGTAAGGCGTTCAAATGAAGACTCCTGCATAATAAAACAATTGATTATCATAAATTTTGACCCCGAAAATCATAGTTAAAGACCAATTTTTGAGCTTTCAAAAACCGATTTTTTTGGACCACTTGCAGATTTTTCCGAGAAATAAAAAAAATCACAAAAATACATCTTGGTAAGACACAACTTTCCTAAAAATTTCAGATTTTTATCTGTATTGAGAGACGAGTAAAAAATCGTTAACTGATCGGTTGAAAAAAATCGCAGGGGTACCCCTTTGGATGTTTCGCGAAAAATTTTTTGAAATGGATTTTGCTCAAATTCAGCATAATGATAGTTGATGATGTGTATATCAATAATATATGGTTCATTCTTTGTTTCTTTCGCGCTAAATAGATGAAAAGAACGTTCAAAGTTGAAAAATGTTATCTTTTCGCGTATAGTCTACCAATATTGTTGAATAACTCAAAAACGGTTGAAAAATGGATAGGTACATTACATTAGGAAAATGTGGGCAATTAAATTCCCTATCTATTGATATATTCAAACATTTGAATTGACGACTTTTTGTCTGAGTTATCCACTGTGCGAGTTACAAATCTTGAAAACTTGAGGTTGTTATGTGTAATTTTGCTCCTACTTTGCTCCAGTTGAAAAACCCAATACTTTATGATACAAAGTACATTCAAACACCACCAACTACTTATCAAATTATAGAAAGTACTACTACTTACTATAAAAACTTCTTTAGATTCCCACTCTCCATACGCAAATAATAAACTACTACTACTCTATCTATAACTATACTATATACTGTATATAATAAGGGGCCACCCGTGGTGTAGTGGTATGGAGCGATAGCTCTCTACACGGTGGAGCCGGGCTCGAATCCGGCTGGGGTCAAACTCATGTTTGGCCAAACCCTTCGTCCTCCACACTCAGGGGGGTGAGGGGGTGAGGCAATGAGGCAATTTAGTAAGTGCAGAAGCGATTGATAATCTTCTGATTCCCCTATGGGGACGGCTGACGACGTCCACGATGGGAAAGTATTCCCAGTTGGACGATCCAAAGTAAAACTCCTTGTTAACTTTACTTTACTTTTACTTTTTACTATATACAGTAGTGATAAGGACACTACCCCCGACTAATAAATAATATGTAAGGCCCGAGAGGAGGGGCGCAGCCCCTCGGACGGGTCGACCGCGCGCGATAGCTGTGGGGGCGCAGCCCCCCTTTGAGGGGGTTGGTCGGCGAAGGCGCTAGGGGGGCTCAGCCCCTAGTGTTTAGTATCCTCTTAATCCGATGCTGGGAGTTAAGGGTAAGTGGAACTTACGAAATTACGTCGTTTTTCAAGCTTGTATTGAATTTCATAGTAACGCTCTAAATAGACTGTTTCCTAAAAATATTACCGTCCACTAAGTAAGTCCTACTTGAGCGTATAATTCGGATTGTAGATAAATAAATTCATTACGAGACGAAGGCTTCTGCAAAATGAATTTTTCGTTTATCGATCTATACGTTTTGGGTTGATAATATTCTTTCAAGTCGATCGGATAAATCAGGTTACGGATATTGAGAAGACTGCGGGAAAAAAATTAATTCAATTTCATCCTATTCCGTCAGTTTTCCTTTTCTTTATTTCGCAAATTGAGAAAGGAAAAGTAGTTGCCTTTTTTACTACCTTTAGAAATCGTTTGAAAATATTACATTTTTGACAAAGGGACGATAAGGAAAAAAGTGTCGAAGCTTAAGAACAACAAAGAGCCTGCGACTGCCTGCGACGTCAGCCTTTATATCCTCTTTACCCTCTCCTCTCTCTTGCTCCAGACATCATCCCCATAACACACCACCCCCTTGTGCTATTATCCCGTCTCTTCTTTCTCTCAAAACGATGACTCCGTTCAATATTGAAATGTACCAAGTCGCCATTCAAGTCAGTTTAATTTCAACGCAGCTGTTCCTTTTCTCGAAAAGTAAGTACATTATAAACCATAATTTGTTTGGTTACTGTTCAAGTTGGCGTGAAAACAGTGAATTGATAACCGCTTTATTTTGAATGAAAAAAAAGAAACTTTTTTTTCTTATCAGGGGCCACATTATTTGAGCTTTTCCTTCGTCTCAATTTTGGAGCTATCTCAAGCGCATTTTTTCATTCTCACTGGATCGGTAACGCGCTGGCAAACTGAAGCATCGCCTGCACAAGTAGTTTGCGCGGTAGAGCCAAGTGCAACTTTGCAATGTTTGAAATCTATGGAGAAAGTGATGAAACGCTGCATTCAGTATTTTCAGAACATGAATTACAATAAAGTGAATGGTCTTACTGAAAATCAACTGTGGAATATAGTCTTCCATTTCAAATTAATTATTTTATGAGTTTGTTTTTATTTTATTTTTTTATTTGATGTTGATAAACTTTGTCGTCCGAACGCCTGTGTTTCGAACCATCTGCCTTACTAAATATGGAAGTTCTGTGGGTACAATACACATGAACACTTTCGATGTTTGAGGCTGAATCGAAGAATCCCTCTCATTTTTTGGACGTGCACACTTACTTATCCAATCAAAGATTTCCATTTTATTAATTTCTCAACACAATAACACGACACTGAGCGAGTGGATGGAAAGAAGATCCAACTGGAATGGGGATGTTCAGGCTTTGGAAGATGATAAGGTCGAATGAAAGCGAGTGTTGTCGGTGGAGGAGGCGACCATTAAGAGGTCATTTGTGGGAGTCATTGGTGGACGTGGGAGAGAAGGGTGGTCAGGCCTAAGGGCAAAGAGCTGTGTTAATCATCTTATCTATCCCTTCCCCAACGCGATATTTATGTTCACTTAAGTTATCAACCGGTAGAAATTCCCCTTTTCACAACGCGGCCTCTCCGACTCGAATATAGCTCGTCGTAGTCTTCTGCTTTGTCGAACAAAAACCTATTCAACTGGCATTGTCATGTTAGTCCTCGCATATAAGGGCCTTGGCGTAAAAATCGTACTGCATAGGGTAAACAATATTGATGAGCCGAGTCCCTCCCGATTGCCTCCATGTTTACTTAATAAATGAAAACATTGGGATCGATCCAACAGTGGAATTCGGGACAGAGTTTATTTAGGAAAACAAAAATTCACAGCACTATAATTATACTCAGAAACTATTTACATAAAGAGTTTGTGCGTTTGCGTGGCCTTCTGTTAGTGTGTCTGTGGTCAAAAGTGACAAAACGTCATATCACCAAATAAAAATCAATGAAATTTGTGGAATTTTCAGAAACAATTTTCCCGGTGAATGTGTAAAATAAACCAGTATAAATATGTGAATAACACACAAGATATTGTGTTCAAAATTATATCGTTCTAAGTTGTGGACTATTTTTAATTTTAAAAGTCATAAAGGTAAATTTGAACAGTCTCGGTCTTAAACTGTTAGAAATGATAAGTAGATAATGCCCGATTTTTATCGCTATGGTCACACGCAGTGCTTCCGCGTAAATCGCACATTGTTTGTATTTTGATTTTTACAAACCTCGAAAATCAATAGGTAAAATGAGAACGCTCAGGGATTCGAAATATACCTCAATGAGTTTGAGGATGATTTATTCATAGGTTACGCAGGGGACAATAATTTTGCAATGATTTTTGATTTCGGATTTGACTGTGGCAACTAGTTTTGTACAATGTTTGGTGTGATGGTAGTTTTTCATAGCGCTAGCGAAAGAAGTAAGACTAGAAGATTCACCGGTTGATGAGCAGTTTGTTTTTTCAACAGAAAAGTTTTGAACGTTTGCCAGGAACATGTCGTGAAACACATTAAGATCTTTAATGACAATAGCTACAAATTTGAGGAAAAAGAATACGTGTATGTATAGTGTGTCTGTGTGTTTGTGTGTGCGTACGTGTGTGTTTGTGTTCTGTGTAGTGCAAATAAAAATTAATAACAACCTAAGAAGAGCTACGCTGCTTGAATTGTTGGATTATGTAATTGCTCATGTTTCACAAAGGCCTCAGAAATCCTCATTTAATCGGGTTGGTTTTGTGCCTTGTTTTATTGAAACAGCTCTCTTCATTCCGTCACTTTCACTTCTCCATTTCTTTGACGCGATGATAATGTTGATCAGGGGTGTAGGTTGGTGCATGAGAGATGCTGCGTTAATTGGAAGAAATGAGGGAAACATGTAGAGGTAGAGGCATTTGAGACAAGTCGGAAAGGAGCGAGTGTCGGAATAGAGGGCCCATTAGTGCGACTCATGTTGGAGCGTAATCCGCTAGAATTGCAGATGCCCTCGACCCGCCTTTGAGATGTAAACTACTTCAGCTGCCAACCCGTGGTAAGGCGTTTGTCCGCTCTGCCGACTCGCACTATTCATATAAGCAAGATAACACTCCATCTAAATACTCTCGTAAATGGTATGCTAATGTTGAGATGACACTGATAATCATTCAATTTAAATTGAGACATCATGAGCCTTCTGGTTTGTTGAACGCGCTGCGAGGTACTTGAACAAATATATTTAGCTGTGTTATGTTGGGGCTAACAGTTAACTGCTGCCCCAGGCGATAAACTGCAAGGTTGCTTAGAGCAATTTGTTTTCTGATAAAGAGAAACAGTTGGGGCGATATGTTGCATGAGACTTATTTCATTTTTTCCGGAGATGGTGAAACTTTAACCTTATTGAAACTGTACAGAGAAAGAGAGGTGACTATAAAAGTAAAGAGCGAAAGAGAGAAGTTTTTTCGCCGCAAGGAGGAAGAATTCCTTTCCTCTTGGGCTCATAATTAAAACAATTTCCAAGCTAAACCCACAGCCCCATTAAGGACCTAATCTCTACCACTTGCCTCTTGAAAGGAAGTCGTGTAAGCTTGAAAATTCAAGGTGGCTCTCATATTTTTTATAATCATTTTTCAAATGGTGCTTTCCGCTGCTGCTTCCGTAAATCTCCACTTGTTTACGAAGCCTCTTGCTTAAAGGGTAAATTAGATTTCTTTCTGTTGAAAATCAAATGAGAAATTAATTCTCATTATTTTCTTTCCTTTTGGTCATTGTTAAAAGTACTGAACTATATATTTTGATTGGTTTTGATACATACTTTAATGAAAGCTTAACTCCTGAAACAAACCCCGCTCTTCATGTCCACAATATTTTTACTACATTAGGTATAACAAAAAAGAAGAAATGAAAAAAATGCAGACTACATTATATGAAGCAAAATATAGTTATATAGTTGCTGGCTTGATCTTGAAATTTAGAAAGAACGAACAATCTATTGTCGGTGGTTTTTTACTTAAGTGGCTTGAGAATCCCAAGAACCCCTCGTGAAGAGTACTGCTTCGAATTTGTTGAAGTATTATAGCTAATCGCTGCGAGCATTGTAACAATGGGGTTCCGCTGTACTGTAATATCCAAACATGACCAAATTCGAAAACGTCGCTTCAATGAAAGATACTGCTTGAACAGAATTTTGACTGTGACCACCTAAATACACGAAGAACTATACAAGGACAATCGAATTCCCTTCAATCATAACTTCTTGATCCACTTTGTTTTAGTATTTGGCGCGGATCGATTTTTCGATCTATCATGGCTACTGCAACATGGAAAACGGGGCTATCCGCTGCAAAAGAATGTATTATTATGTACCCCGCGAGATTTTCATACAATCCAGTGAATCTACGATTTTCTCCAAATTTATTTATTGAAAATAATGCTATTAAAAAACGGACCCATTCCTAATTTTGTGTCATGCGAAGAACCCAAGAGGCGTTTAAAACCTTTTCACGATTTAAAAAGTCTCAATCTATAGTTTTCATTTTATTACATGTAAATAATACATATGTTAATTCATGATTTTATGATAATTTGAATCTATAAAACCTATCATTGATATTTTAGTATGTTTCTGCTGAATACGAAGAAGAAGCGAATTGAAACATTTGAACATGGTGGTACAATGTAGCTTTTAGTCAATCATTTTTTGTCTCGTTTAAGATTGATTCAAACTGTTCCGAGTATATGAGAGCTTGAAATACGTTTCAGTTCGTTGAAGTTGTGCACTTTACAACGTTCAGCCTAGAATGCGGTAGTGGCAATGCGGAGACGGTTTATCGTTTGGCGAAGGAGAGAAGTTCGATTAGGTACCTGGGCGGGATCTGTAAAATGTCGAATCGACCACAGCATGTCGAGATCGGTGGACTGGCAGCCCAAGAAATAGGAAAGGAGAGCTCTGCGCCAGTTGCTTTGCAGCTCTGAAGCCTCTATCTTGGCCAACCTGCTTTTTCTTGCCAAGGTACCTTCATTTGGATTTGACCTGCTCTTAAACCACTAATATCGTTAGATTAGGACTATTTTCCTCTGCTTAGATTGATTTTCCATAGAATAGGAAAAAAATCATAACCATAGAATCAATGAAGATTTTATTCTTTCACAAACGTGATGCCCCTTTTCACCGTTTTGGACGTATAATACCTAAATACCTATGGCTTTTTCAAAATTTTAGAAAATCTATTCCACCTTTTATCAAAGTTGGTTCATTGTTCTGTTGGTCATGCGCGCAGGCTGGGAACAGTTGTTACCATCTGAAGACGCCCGATTCCATACTCACAACTCATTCCCTCCCGATCCTTCTCATTTTCGACAGTAACATTCGTTTGTCATTGTCTTGACGTGTCAAAAAATTCATCCTTTGTGGTGCGGGGCCGTCACATCGATCAAGGAAAATAAATTATTTTTCGTTGGCGCTGGACATAGCTACGGAATGTGACTCAGTAGCTACTTATCTTGAAATGCTGTTGTCATTGATGGGTCAGGTGCGGATCAGAAAAGTGATTCTTCGAGAATTGCAGCGAACCCTTGGCAGGAAAAACAGAGGAAGGAACAAAAACGTATCAGGCGATAGGGGCTGGAAATCGGGATGAGAAAACGTAGTGGGGAGAAAAGTAACGAAGGTTCAACGGCTTCCGCGAACGGCGACTCGGTGTAAAAGAACATCAATCACTGGTTCCTTGGACCGTTCGAACTTTTAATTGGATTACAATGTAATTTAAGCGCCTCGGTTGACCACCAATCACCCCCTGAGATCCATGTAGCCCTTGTTCCAGATTGAACTCCGGATCTTTTTTTTTTCTTTCAGTTTTGGGATGGGAGAAAACGGATCGGAACGACCAGTAATGGCCGTGATTACGAATATCCTCTTTACGAACCTGAGAAATAACAAAGTTCATTGGATCTCCGATATTTTTATGATAGAAACGTTATTCTGGCCTTAGCATATAAGTTTTTGTGGTCTCTTAACATTTTCTAATGTTTGCGTTTAAGTTTTGTTTTGAAGTTGCAGCTAGACGAATCGAATCGCTGGTATTTTCTTAGGTTGTTCTTCTCAACGGTTGCTCAGGTGTAGGGAAATTCGAAAACGACTTTTTAATGTGAATTCGAGCTGGAAATGAATCCTTTGATATCGAAGGGGAGTTACTGTAGGAACTGCGTTGATTTCAACGTGATGAACCGGCAAAATCTGCCTAAGGTGATAGTCACCGCGATAGTATAGAGCATTTTAATTTATATACAGTGGAGAGTAACAAAATGCAATTTTTTTACTGCAGTATGTCAAACCCCGTTGCCGAAAGTAGCAGTTCAACTGGTCACTGTTTTGGAGCAATTTTCTGAAAACTGAAAAAGTTTCGGGAAATCATTATTTTCCTCGTCATAATTTTGTTCAGGGTAAGCAAATAGGCAATATAGTAAATAGTTTATCCAATAGTCCAGTCTTCATTGGTTAACTTGTTTTAAACATATTTATAGTTCTGGGTTTTCACTTATTATAGAAATGATACATTGATGATACATTGACAGAAGTTCAGTGACAAGTGAAAGAGTTTTTCGCTATCTTGTCAGATTCTACGGAAATTAAAAATTAGAAATAGTGCGTATGTTTTTCCTTTAAAATTTCTCAATGGTCAATGTTCCAGTCACAACAGACTAACGCAAGTCGTTGGGCTGAAGGCCGAATCTAATCGAAAACCCACTCTCGAGCATTATATAGGTATTCTAATTTTCACTCATAGTAGGAAAAATTACTAATAATGTTAGCGTGGCTAGTCAGAAAGTCTGTAATGCACTTACACAGTATCTTCTTAGTACGTACTCCCCTCCTAGTCCCGGGGCTTTGCGTAGGGAAATTGCATTTCCTAACCCGTTCAAAGAAGCATTGAGACGAGTGAGAACGTTGAAAAGGCGACAAGGACAAGGGCTGCGCCACTCCGTCCAAAGGACAAGGAGAAGGACGTGTAGGTGAATCTCATTTCCTTCGAATAGCAAACCGAACGAACAACTTGAGCCACCCAAGTGTAAAGAGAAAAAAGTAACTCGCCTCCGTCTACTTTTCTTTGACATGAATGAGAAAAAACCTAGGGTGTTAGCCCCGAACGTTCTAAAATCATGATTAGTGAATGCGATCACTCCGTACCGATTCTTGTAAATATATCGATTTATATTCCATAAAAACGTTATCCGATCAATAAATTAAGTACACCCCTTACCACAAAAACGTGTTTTTTCCTAAGAAAAAAAAAGAAAGGTCCCAATTAGTGCTCGCCATGTACAATGAATGATCTTCGACATCGCAATCGAATTGGTTCTCTTTGTCAAAAATATCTTCTATACATCAGCTGAGATACTATCTGTTGGAGTTGCTCCTGTTGTCTATCCATTTATCAACTGTCTTCAATTATGGTCACAGTTATGAGAAAGTTTAATAAATTTTCTCGTCGTATTGAACTTGAACGTCGTCCATGCTTCGAACCAAGCCAATCTTTCAAGCGCCGCATAACGATTGCTTACGGAAGCTGGGCGATGCGTCAGGGGGAGCCACCGGTTCGAGACGGAGCATTGATTCTAGAAATGTGGCGCCAGGATCACTGGCGCCAAAACAGATATTTGCCAAAAATGAGAGAAAAACAAGAGGGGTCTTCGCCTGAGCATCTTTCTACCCAACGCACCTTCTCTTTTCAACTGTTTTCTGTTCCCACTCCTTCCTCTGTTCCTGTGTTCTCTCGTTACATTGAATTCTCTCTCTTAGCTCAGGTTGTTCTGAGTAAAGAAAATTGGTGATTGCCTGCGTAATTCGAGTGCTTGTCGCGATTCGCATCGCTCGTCATTTGTTAAGTACGGAGACCAAGAAGAAGCGGTACGGTCAATCCTCCCTTCGAACTTTCCGCATCATTGTATAGAGCCAATGTAGGACTGAATCGATTCAAAACACGTACCCCTCGAAGACAGTGAAGGAAATGAAAATGGAAAAGAGTACAGCCGGAGCGACATTACAGAATACAGTTCAGCTCGAGTTTTAGTGTTAGGTCTATGATTTTTTTCGGCCGACTGTATTCGTGTACTCTGAAATGTTTTTTATTTCACCTCTCGATGGATCTGAATTTGTTTTGTTCGAATCTTATTCCGGATAGCTTTGAAATCGATTTGAAATCATTAGCTAGGTAGGAAATCCCAAATTCAGCCTGGAAAAATATGTGAGTATGAATTTTATACCCAAACAAAAGGCCGAAACTACGATGACTTAAATATTCACAACTGTATACTCAAATTAGCGATTCTGCAGAGCTTTCAGTTATTTTTAACGATTTCTGTAAGCTGCGAGGAGTTTACATTTTTTGAAGTAATACCGTCGTTTATTGCCGCATTCTTTCGCCCCCGTATTTGAGGGTGGGATATTTTGCTCGTACCCCAGTGAAGCTTTTTCCAAATGTTTGTGCGTTGAGATTTGAATCCCGACTCAAGTTGACTTCGTCGAGGGAGTTTGGAAAACATCTCCTCTTCTTCATGGACTAACTTGCTTCCTTTCACACCCGATCATGCGGGTACTAAATTTGCTCAGCACAATGAGTAGAGAAATATTCCTCTAGCCTTTCAATGTATTTACGCGAACCCTGTGGTTATCGCAGATCATTGCAATTTTTAGGCTCGTAGAGAGCTTGAAAGGTTTTCACAATTTTTCTTTCAATTATAGTTCTAGTGGGTATACTCACTTTAATGCGGCCTTTACATTTATGACTTGGTTATAACGGGTGTGTTTGCCAACTGTTTGTCTACTTTAACATGGAAATACGATGTGGCAACTATTTTTATTTCTCCACTACGAGATAGAATTTTGCTTCGTCTACTCTATCGGAGTTTCGGTTTTCTCAGCGACTGTGGTCCGCGGCACAATAACGATGTAAAGAGTGTGTCAACCGATGTTCTGCAAGCATCGGATCGGCTGACAAAAACTCGCTTATCTGGAAAGCTTCGGCACCACGTTTACAATCGTGGGAAAAGAGAGCTGCAGGGCACGAAGCTATAATCAGAAAAACAGGGAGAACAAGCCTTCCGATTGAAGACAAATAAAATAAGGAACAGAGAGAAAAAAAGGAAAGACCCCGAAAAACGAGAGAAGTGCTAGAATGAAAATGGCAAGGGTCTGTGGATCGCGTTGAACGGTTGAACAACGCACGTGAAGAAGATGGGTTGTTGTAGTGGTTGCCAGTAGTAGACATGGCAGTATGAGTACGACAAGTTGTCGAGAAAGAAATAACCAGTCTCTTTGCCCCCCACCCTTCCTCCGGGAGTTTGACGGGAGTCATACAGTTCTCTCCGTCCCTCTCGAACTCCCGATTTTCTCTGATCGTATACGTTAACACCATTCGAATCGTCTGAGCGTCAGCCACCACCCAACGTTTCAGCGCCAAAATGCTATCTCAGTAACTCCCGCAGTGGCCAATGTCGCCAGCCCAAATTTCTTCGCCTCGTAAACTAACCCCACGCCAGCAACTCCGTGTGGACCCAATGCTGCTTCTTTAGTGTTCCTTTCCCAGCAGAAAAAAAACCATTCGATAATTTTTCCAACTGAACATCACCGATAGGGAATCACTCTTTTTCCTAATCCTTCGAATTCTTTGAAAAAAAGCAACTGAGATTAATCGCATTTTCTGTCTATAATCTTCGAAATAGTTGCATGACTTTCCTCCATACCTACGTGCGAAAATATTATTTTGAGTAAATAATATCCAAGGAAGGTTGAAGAGAATGCCAATTGGCCCTAATCTTTTCAATCTAATCAGTCACTATATCGATTGAAGATCAGCTATATGGTCTAGAAATCAATGTAACTTAAATATCGCTGCAGCTGCCTGAAGTTGTTTATTATTCCCAATATCCTTCGTTCCTAGTGCCATTCATTAATTTCCACCATTAACTGTTCTTTATTTGTTTAGATGCCGAAAAACAAAGAGTTATATTATTGAATAAGATATTGGTAACTTATATTCTCATTTGGGTTCAATGCTTGTTTCAACGAAATGGCTTTCCATTCGCTAAAATTACCTATACACATATGTCAATATCCAATTACTTTCTCACCGATATAAAATAATTCTAAAAATAAAAAAGAGAATTAACTTCAACCAAGGTTTTTGACTATCAAGGCCCAACAAGCCGAAGGCGGAAGGCATCACTGAAAAGAGAGCGTGACGAAATATTCATCAAGAAATCATAATAGGTTAATGATCTCAAGTGATAAATGATGAATTTCTAAAATTGTTGTTGGTCGCGTTGTGGTTTTATTCGATTCAGTGATGAACAGTGAACATGAATTGACATCAGATTGCATGTGTTAATGAAATAATGATCTTTCCCCTCCGACTTGACCCCCAAAATATAACCATCAACTCTGTGGCCGAAATTCGGCTTAATTATCATCAAACAGAATTTTCGAAGAACATTTCATACATGCTGCAATTTTTTTTTCCAATCACTTGGACGATTGCGATGGTAGATATTATTGTAAAAATATGTTACGATAAAAATGTATTACAATTTAAGAAATAAAAGAATACACAATATTTCAAAACCGTATTCGGTTGTGCAAGAGTAGTACCTGACTAAAAAGTAGTATTTATAGAAATTAAATTAGTAGGTAAGTACCTGACTAATCAATTGGGATTAGTGAACCACCGTAATTTGATTTGCAATTTTGCTTGTTGCCCTTGTGACATCATTATGCTACGCAGACACATCATGACTCAATAGATGATCGAGTTCTGAGTCGTTCTTGATGGAGTAATTAACTGGAAGTTCGATCTCTCATGTTTGGTCTCTCGACCATGGGAGGAGTTCCTCGATAAACAAAGGCAGTCCTTGCTATAATACTATGATCCATCTCGTGTCCAGTGATCATTCTTGGCTTGAGTGTGCTCCTAATGGGCATAAAACCCACTTTTACTGCTGTGGAATTCTTTAAAAATAATAATAAAGTATATTATTTTCCTTTTAGTCGCATTTTTCGACTGTGGGAAGGACTGTATGTGGACCATATGGCTCCATATTGCCCTGAAGATGCCCGAACGGGAGAAAGTGCTCGGCTAGCAAATAGAGAATTGGAAATTCAGTGCAGTAAACAATCACTATTATTGGCATAAAATTCATTCCACTCGTATATGAAAAAAGACTGTAATAAAATAACCACCGTTCGTTTGGGGAATGGAGCTTATAAAATCGCATGAACCGAAATGAATATCACGCTTGAATGAACGCCTTGGCAGGAAGCCAAAGAACGGTTTATTGATCGTTGTCTCATCACAGACGGCAGAGGACATAATTTCTACAAGTGGGAGGATTCTTCTCGTATCATCCGACTCCGCAGAGAAGAGGGTGAGTGGCTCATATCGGCAGCCGATCGCTAACGTTACGCAAGGCCTCAGGGAGACCCTGTATAGAAGTTAGCCTTTGTAATACTGTACTATCAACAACACTGTCTCGTTTCTGTTTCGAAATACTGGAAACCAAGAGCACACTCTTAATAATTCTTAATAATAATTAGTATTAATAATTAATTAATAATAATTAATAATAATAATAATAATATTAAATAATAATAATTAGTCAGAAATATAAACGTGTAATATTATCGGTATTTTTAAAAGAGATCACGATAGCAACACCGATGATTCTCAAGGTCGCAAAATTGAAGAGTAATATTAACGAAAGTCCAAGTAAGCTAGTACCAGATTAGTACCACGAATTGACTGGTGGTAATCTTCTGTATTTTCTCAATACTCAGTTAACTGTGGTATTTTTTGTTTAGTATAATAATATACCCTTGCAATCGCCCATGAAAAAATCTAACTCCCTTCAAAATTCGAGTCACTTTTCAAGCTACGCAGTTTTTCCTTATAGTTAGTTACCTGTCTATAGTTAGGTGGAAAGGTTCACATAATGTTCGGGATGAATAACGAAGCTTGCAATAAGGTAATTAGGAAAAATAAAAATGACTTATAATACCACGATAGTTGTTAAGTGAATGGTCTTCTTAAATCATATTTATTGAGGCAAAAGAATTATAAACGACTGTAAAGTCATTTGCAGCATTTTTCACTGTTTATTTGGTAAAAATGGTTCATTTATTTAATGAAGCTGGAAGTAATGAGATGTTTGCATCAAATTAATTGAAGTCGTAAGTAAGCTGCTGCCAGCAATAACAATATGAAAGAAATTATTGGTTGGTTATATGAATAATACTCGTACTACATTCTGTGATTGGTACCTGTTAATGTAAGATTGTCGATGATGACATTAAATTCGAATGACCAAATATATTCCACGATTGGATCAGCGCTTAAATATTTCTTTGATTATATTCAAAGTAAAAACTAGTACATCGAAAGCTATGTTGATGAACGAAAGATACATGTTCAGTTTACAATGTGATGAATTCCTGCGGAAAGAGTTACTGAGAACAGTCCCACTACAGAAATGAGTGAACCTTCTATCATATAATCAGGTCAGAATAGGTGTAAATATACAAGGATCAATAAAGCGAATGAGAGATCGCTTCTTGTTTTTCTCGCCTAAATCAATTGCATTGCCATCTGAAAAGATCGCCGTATATGAGCATTTATATTTTTTAGTGGCACAATAGGTGAAATGAAGATATTGATTGAATAGATTCCACCGAGTGTAATTTCACATATTGAGGGATTCCAATAAGGTTTACGAATAAATTAGTTCATAAAAGAACGAAATGGAAGCTGTGATTTGTTATGATGAAACCATGGTGCAATACGTGCAATACTCGTAAATTACTTAAGAAACCCTAACTTTGAATAGGAAGTGGAAAAGGCCGCGATGTACTCCAACAAACATTTTGCGATTGGAACCGGTTTTTATGAGGAAGATTGTTGTTGTACACTTTTAAGTTGCAACGAGAACAGTCAAGGTTTCAGAGGGAAGTTAAATCCAAGGTAGATGGAGTGTTAATGACGAGAAATGTAAATTAGTTCGCTCTTCCGGGGTGCGGTAAGTTCCTTAATTCAGTTAGGAAAGTATCCAGGAGTGGAAGTCCTTCATGCGGACGAAACTAAGAGGAGACCAACGACGATTCTCTACTCGAATTTCAGTCTAGATCTAACTTCACCACATATCGGGTGTGCGAAACATACAACATCTTTCATCTTATCAAAGTTTTCAATACACCTTGACTGCGGTCAATTAATCTTCTAGTTTCTAGAACTAGCGCTGAGCCCGACACAATTAAAATTTACCATTGCATTTATTATTATCAATTAAATAGATCATGCGCTATCAACGACATATTATATTGTCGAATCCAACTATAATCCTGGCATTGATTATACATTTTTCGATTGAAAGTGCATAATGTCTTATACGTATAAAGAATGCGAGCTAATGCAGACAGCAAATTTAATTTCAATTACGAACCACACTTACGTAATAACTATCTCTTGCGGATTCTAGAAAGAATTGCTCTGCTATCAGTTATATCTCCACGTAACCTGGAAACATTGGCAAAAGGCGGTAGATCAAACTTTCCTCGGTTGCATAAAGCATGAAACATTTTGGTGGCATGTGACGACGTTGTAAACGAATCCCCACTTTGACCATTGGTGCCTTCTGTTCCATGGTGTGCATCGGATCAATATACGGAATTTATTGATAACAATAATGGGTAGCGATGAATGCAGGAAAACTTAACATTCTTAACAAGGCACTGTATTTGTGATCGAAATCGGCCTAATTGTATGTTAAAAGTGTTCTCCACTAAATTCTTATTTCAGGTCCATAATTTAATCCGCGACATGGCATCAATCTCGAGCTACAAGAGATTTTCCGCTCGCACAGCTCCCGGACCAAATGCATGTCATATAGCGATGACGCAATAGAATATCACATATTTAATGAACACAGTCAAATCAACGAAGACAATTTTTGCGAATTTTTCGCCTCGACGTGAAGGCTGCCGAAAGGTTAGCAAATTGTAAACGAAAGACTATTTTTACACACACAACATCATGATGTGCTGTTCTGTGTTTTCTTGTACATTAAACAAAAAAATTGAAAATTCGGCATTCCGTTCTCTGACGCATACAACGGATTCAATGTGTATTTCCGGGGAAAATTTCGATTTTTGAAAATTGGGAGAAGACCAATTTTCAACAGGGACCGAGCAACGTACTTGGCGAAATCATCTTCCAACACGTGTTTAGTCTCAAATGGTTATCATACTATTCATTTTTGTGATATCATGAAAGCTAAAATTATTTATAAGATTAAGAGGAATGTGTAGAGAGATTTAGTAGTTTCCAATTTTCCATACCTAATTTGCGTTGGAGACTACAAGGTGAATGATATAAATTAAAACTGTTGCCCAAACCGAGCTAACTGTGGCTAGAAATCAAATCATGAGCTCACCGCGAGCTATCTTCTAGAGCAGAAAAACTGGTAATGTGTCAAAATAACTTCTTCGCCGCACACGGAAACATGATTTTAGACATATCTTGTTTTCGATAGTTCAGCTACATTAAGCGGGAAATTTGTTGAAATGTGTAATTCATGTAAATTTAGTATATAGTGCTATTCAAGTTGATTCTGCTTGAATTATTGGAATTGAATTCGAGTTAATCGAATTATTTCAAATTATTTGAACTGAATTAAAATATTCGAATTATTTCAAATTATTTCGAACTGTACGAATTGAATTGGAATATATGAATTGAATTAAAATATTCGAATTTAATTATTCCTATGCGAATTGTTCACAGTTGGAATTACACAGCTAAGACGAAAACGCTCGTGTATAACGCACACGTTCACGCTCGCTCGTACTGTCAAGACTCGGTGAGGAGCTGAATCGAATTTCAAGTAGGATTCTCATTAGATCGGATGACGTTATTGTTCTCGTAATTATGAGACCACTATCTCCATCCTATTCATCAAATTCATACCGAGTCTGAGTAGCTGCCTATTTGAGGTTGATTATAGTGTCTTTCACTCGTTTATTTTATATTTATGAAAATATCATCCTTCAACGCATTGTGTCCCAGACCAGAAATACTATCATTTTTTTCAGACATTATATGGCGGGGTGTACAAGAGTAAACCCCCGAAGAGATTCCCGATTGAAGAACTGGGCGGTTGGAACTTTGTGTAACAAATATTGGGGTAAAAACGAAGGTCATCAAATGAAAAACTATTGGAGTTCTGATTTCGGCTATTGCTATTTTAAAAAGCTGCAAATAATGAAATAGAGGTTCATTATTCCTCTGCTTCATCATGATTTAGGAAAACCATCCACTTGTAATAGTAAGTAAGCCAAACTATTGCGAACGTTTTCACATGTCTATATATTTAAAACTGCACAGCGAGGAAGAGGAGAGGTATACGATTGATGAGGAACTGGGCGGAGGAATCTGAACGAAAACAATACTTCCATTATTTACTACGTAAACATGGAAGTAAAAATGAGAGTTGTTTTAAATTTAAGGCCACCGTCTGAAAAAATCGCCGAATTTCGATTTTTTCAATTTTTCGAAACAATTCGAAATGTATCGAAAAACGTCGTTTTGATCGCGGACTTTTTTCCGGAATCCACGTTTTTGTACAGTCGTACTCGATTTACTCGAAATTTTCTCATTGGAGTAAAACATTTTACGATAGGTATTTTTTGTAGATAATTAAATTCTTTAAACGAAAATGTGAAGATATTCGTATGTTGGTTGATTTTAGTGTGAGAGAGCGGTTCGATGTTGAAGGTTCAAAAACGGCGGTATGGATTGATTGAGAAACTGGGATGAGGTAATCGAAAAGTTGAACTATATTTGTCAAATTGGAGCCAACTCATCGGCTGGAAAAATCTTCTTTTTTTTAATTAAGCCTTCATTTTAGTTTTATGGCGCTCCAAAATTTTATGACCCTGTTTTCGCGTATTTTGGCCTGTTTTTTGCAAATACCTTTTGAACCGATCACTCTTACATAGGTATATTACTCGGAGGCAAGAAAGAGCTATCAAAATCCTATAATTTGGTGTATTTGATTATATATTTACGTTATGTCCCCGCGGAGCTATTACCGCTCGAAGAAAAAAGAAAACACGTTTTTCATACATAAAAGTGGAATATATTTCGAAAACAAAAAATTATCCGTGTACTTTTTTATTTTTAATTGATTCTAAATTAAATTTTCTCAATTTGCTTTCACACAGGACCTATTTTTTCAAAATTCGCGTACGTGACGAAAAAAAATTCCAAAGTTAAAAGTAAAAAAGTATGAAAACTGAAAAAAAAAAAAATATTAATTGTAAGAGTTTGATTGTTTTCACTTCTAATTCGAATTCTACTTCTAATTTCCTCTAGGAATCATTAATTTCTCACAATTGTACAGCACTGTAAGAATTTGCAGCGGAATTTTCAAAGTTGAAAAACATAAACACATGGTTGACGGCCGATGGACTAGAGATGTGTTAAGGGGTGGGTGGTGACTAGGAAGCTGAAGAGGTCATTTTAGATGTGACGAAATGTCCATAGGGGTAATGGTAGTTGAGGGCAGTGCGAATCGTTATTCACCGATATGAAATACTCAGTAGATTCATCAACGAAATTCAATTTTGTCGTTGATTAATTAATATTCCTAATGGTTATATGATAAAATATTCCCAACTACGCATTCTTGAGCACGCATTCAAATAAACAACAAGGTCTAAATAGACTCACTATCCCGGTATCTATGAGCAGAAACTAAAAGGAATCAACATTTATTCCCTCGATAGCCAGGAAAGAGGAGGCTTATCCTGTTCAGTCTCAGTACTGCCGAAAAGACTCGAGGAGTCGGAGTAGAAAACTGCTTTCAGCCCAAAAGCCAACGTGATGCCACAGGCCCTTCAAGGCCACAGCATCCACCTTCCCGCTGGCTTCTTCGTTAGCCTCTACGTTTGGCTCCCTCACCTCTCTTTCCTCTTCGCCAAATCTTCTATAGAGTGTACCCTGCCCCAAAGCTAAAGGAATGGCTCGAAGGGTTCGTAAATTGTGGAGAAACTGCCAATGGGAAAGCGTCAATAAAGGAACAGCTGTGGCATCTCTATGTAGGTACGATTATATATAGATATATATATAAGTGTGAGTCCCCTCGACCTTACTCCAGTTACACCAGTTAACCATCGCCCACAACTCGCACACACTGACGCTTTCGAATCGGCTACACATCACTTCCTGTGCCTGAGGGGCCTTCGTTTCAAGCTTCATCTCATCCTCCGGTCGTAAGTTACTAGCGAAACGATATCCTGACCGATTTTAGGGAGTCTTTACCGGCTGACCTTAGGAAATTCTCGAACATATTCAAGAAAAGGAGTTCGTCAGTGGACCAATTCCTGTATCACAGCTAATAGAGCAAGAACCCATTTGAAAGCAATTAGAAAATTAGTTCACGATAACGAATAATTTTTAATAATTCTTTCGATCCATTTCTATAATCACATTTTTGGGAAATGGAATTTGAAATATTCCGAACGATTATTCGGCAAAAGGACAAACTACCTACAGTTCTCTTTCAAAAACCTTGTGACTCAATTTAATCAAATACCTACTTGAACTTCTTCAGGAAGAAGAATTCAATGAAATGCGAATGTTTAAGAACATCAAAGACTTTCACATCACTGTTGTTTGAAAGCATTAAAATCCTCCTGTCAGTGTGCTGTCAATATTATTCTGAGGAAGCTATATTATGGTCTACAGATTTGAAAATTTCACCTTAAATCATTCTAACTTGACCTAAAAATAGTGTCTCAATCTTTGTAACAAATCACTTCCTCCGTGTTAGGGATTGGGGAAGGGGTGTAATCGAGGATTCTTATATCCCATATTATTGTTCAGATATAGGTGAGTTTGAAATCAATTTCTATAAATTTTTGAAAGCTGAAACGAATGAGACCAAAAATTGACGGCGTTGATCCCTTTCCAAGATTCGTAACTTTCATAGTGGATAACTGTAACGAAAAGTCGTCAATTCAGATGTTTGAATATACCATAAGATAGGGAATATAACTGTCCACATCATCCCCATTTAATGGACCTATCCATTCTTCAACCATTTGTAAGTTTTTCAACAAAATAAGTGGATTAGCCACGAAATCATAACATTTTTAAACTTTAAACATTTTTCATCAATTTAATGCAAAACTAACAAAGAATGAACCGTATATTATTGATATACATAACATCAACTATCATTGTGCTGAATTTGAGCAAAACTGAAATCAAAAAATCTTTCACGAAAAATCGAAAGGGGATAACCCTGCGATTTTTTTTAACCGATCAGTTAACGATTTTTTACTCGTCTTTGAATGCAGATAAAAATCTGAAATTTTCGAGAAAGTTGTCTCTTATCAAGATGTATTATTGGTATTTTTTTTCAAGTGGTCCAAAAAAATCAGTTTTTGAAAGCTCGAAAATTGGACTTTAACCGTGATTTTCGGGGTCACCATTAACATGAATCAATGGTTTTCTTATGGAGTCTTCATTGGAACGCCTTACACGTACATAGCAAAAAAAAAATTAGTGAAAAAATTTAAACAAAGCCATAGAAGTTATTTTCCGTAAATCGAGTTTTTCACCAGCCATAGCATAGCTCCGCAGGGACATATTGTGAATATATAACCAAATACACCAAATTTGTAGGATTTTGATAGATCTTTCTCGCCTCTGAGTAATATACCTACGTAAAAGTGATCGGTTCAAAAGTTATTTGCAAAAAACAGGCCAAAATACGCGAAAACCAGGGTCATAAAATGTTGAAGCGCAATGAACTAAAATGAACGTTTTTGACAATCTCCTCTAATGATTTAAAAAGCTAATTATTTTTACTATTTTCCAAATGATTGAAGGAACGTTTTTTGTTATGATTCAATTGTACCTTTAGACTGACCCGTTTTTCGTTTCCTGTTGCAGAAACCAAAGCCAGCTGGGAAGAGTGGTGGACGTACGACGGCATTTCAGGTACCGATGCTCCATCCGAAGATATGCGGATTTTATCGAGATAATTAGGTATTAGTTGGTGTTTGTGTTAACTTTAATTTATCATTATTTTATTCCATTTGATCCTCCTTCATTGTAGTTATAGTTTATGCAAGTATTAGGACAGCATGTGCAGAACAATGACACATTTACTGAAAAGTCTTAATAGTTAGGTAATAATTAATCGGCACGTGAGAGTTAACAAAAAGGAAAAAGTAAGTGAAAATAATCATCAATCAGTTTTACGAAGTAGTGGAACGAAGTAAGTGTTGTTATGAAGTTTCAAGTTCACCACATTTCCGATACCATGTGACTACAGAAACTCTTGTTTTGACTATTTTATTTGTCACTCCAACAATTTCTATTAGGTTTCGGTCGAAACGTTTGTTATCATTAGGCAGCTTTGAACCAACTACATCTAGAAATTTTATATTTTGAAGGAAAACATATTGAATTGTTCTTGACACTTCATGGAGAATAATGGAATAAAACCTAAATTACAAAACTCGCGATCAAGGTGTGACGAGAATGGAGAAATAATTTCGTTGCGTGAAATTCCAAAACTGAAGTAGTTGTCTGCACCTTTAAATTATTAGCGTCTGCTTTTTGTATCTTCATTATGACCAAACTTCTCTACGAAACAGTTAATTTATACCAAAACGTTCCGTATGACTCACTGTTCTCTGTAGATAGTCATTCATCTCAATTTCCATAACCTTTATAAATGAACTAATGAAAGTGAACACAATTATATTAGCCAGACAAAATTAGTACGAACGTCAAAATTCTACTGAACTAATTTCTGAAGAATTCAGTTACCCATAGACAGGAAACATAAATGCTGCATCCTGCAACAGCGAATAGTTGAGATGGAGTGACTGATTTCAACGGTTAGTATAAATCCCAGTTATTTGATTGGTCGATTGACTACGTACGAAAGGATACTCGTTCTTAGTAACTTATTGACCGAACGCTCGATCGATCTAAAAACGACGAATGGAATTCGAAACCATCGGCTCAGCCTTCCCTTAAATATCTAACAGCTTGAGAGGTATTTCTCCCATCTTTTTGGCTTCCCAGGGCCTGAGCCATAATAAACCCCAACGCCCAACCGACCGTGCGGTGCCCATCTCAGGAAATGGAGCGTATTTTTTAACCGAATGTTAGAGAGTATTTATTGCCTATCATACAAGCACCACCCAACATGTATCCAAACGGAAAAATCAAATGGGATATGTATACATTTTCATTCTTACAATGTTGATCTATTGGGATCCACGAGATGCAACCGCGCGAACGTAATTATACCATAATCAATTTCAATGCGTTAAAATTAACAGAACGCTCGATAAACTATTTTTCAATTTATTCCACATGATTACACGATTGATCAGCGATTCATGGTAGTGAGTCAGTGGTATAGCTAGTTGGTATGGCTACCCAGATGATTGCACGTACTGTACCTCCAGGTTATTCGCGAATTGACACTTGGGAACTAGAACTTCGCTCGATTTTTACATTTTTTCGTTTTTGGGTTGTCGCTTCATATCTTCTTGATTTTGAAGTTTGCGGGGGAGAAAAACTGGGCGACTCGTTCTCAATTTTTTTTATTGCCCGCCGAGCACTTTCGCCCCTTCGGGCATCATCAGGGCTTTGTAGCACCATTGGTAGCTACGGCCCGCAGCTACGGCCGTAGCTACCAATGGTGCTACAAAGCCCTGATGATGCCCGAAGGGGCGAAAGTGCTCGGCGTGCAATAAAGAAAATTGAGAACGAGTCGCCCAGTTTTTCTCCCCCGCAAACTTCAAAATCAAGAAGATTTTTACATTTGGTATCACACACAGTACTTCCTCGTAATGCGCATTTTTTTGTTATTTCATTCGGGCTTCATTTTATTTTTCGGTCTCGGTGCTATTATTATGACTAACTTTGACCACGTTCTCAAAACTTGTTATTATACACACTTGACTTGTATAAACACAGTACTTCCACCGTATGCCGTTTTTTCGCCATTACGATTGTTAACGGCCGCAAAATTCAATATATCTGATGCTAGAGGTTTCAATGTTTGCAATTGCATGTGAATTACGCCTGATCTTCATCGCTAGGGTCACACACCGTACATCCATGCTATCCACTCATTTTTTATCAGAAATATTCTCATTCCCCTGAGTCAATATACTTCAACGTTTACGGTCATGGAATGTGTTCTCTGGAGGGTGAATGATGATTGATTTTTATCGTTAAGGTCACAAAACGTATCTCCGCGTTATCGAATTATTGTTTGCTTTTCTACTGACTTCAAAAAATTATTATATTTGAAACTAGAGCTTTTAAAATGTTTGTAACGACGAGCGAATAACGCTTAAGACTGGAGACACATGTTTAGATGCGGTTGCTATAAAAATTATCTTATTTTACAGAACTTGTTTGAATTGTTAGGTTCACGAACTGTACTTCCGCACTATCAACCTAATTCGTGCATTTTTCTATTTTTTGGTCTTCTGGCAAGTTTTTCAATAACACTCATTACCAAGGGATTTAATGGTTTGGGGGTTTTGGAGGAGTTGCAATGATATAACACACCAAAAATTGATTAGTGTACTCACTACATTTGCCCTTCCTTCGACGGCAGCGGTTTATCGCTTACATTCCGTATTTTGAATGATCTTCGTTCAACACAACGACGGTGAAACCTTTATATCGCCACTCCCAGCTCATTAGCCGGCAGCGTTTTATATCTCGGTTGCTTGTACTCATGTCCCAAACTATTTTCCAATTGAAGCTCACCTGTAGAAAAAGAAAATGACAAGCTCTCTCCGTTAAGAGAAACGACAACCACAATGCGCACTTTTACGGATCATAAACGAGAGGACATTGGACGAGACTACCAGTACAGGAAAGGCCTGCAGCTTCTCCTGAAAGGAAGAAGAAACCAGCAGCAGCTGCTATAGTCGTTTGACTCATCATTAACCTCTATAGTGAAACTCACACTATTGTGAAACTAACAGAGCCTGTTTGTTGTCAAATGCCTGTTACAGTCTTCCAGTTCTCTCTTCTTCGAAGGCAATGCACAATCTACACATTGAAAATCAATAGATGCAGGTAATAAGTTGAGTAGGTAGTTTTTTTTTTTTTTTTTTTTTTTTTTTTTGATAAACACTTGATTCAATGTTCATACTGGTACTAATTGAAATACATAATTATACTGTGACGGATGAAATGATTTGAAAAACAAATCAAGGAACTATATGAATGCCTATACAAACTGTGCCGAAAGGATTATTGATTGAACGGTTTTATTCGGCAGGATTAGACTGTTATGGTATGACATGTCACCCGGTTAGTCTCTTCTACAAACTGATTATTTATACTAGTACTTTGGTACTCGCTCGCTCGCTCGAATGCTGCAAAAAATGATACACTCCTAATTACTGATGATTGTGTTACAAACTATGGACGTTTCCATCTTACAACAAATCGATAACTATAAACGCTAACTTCGTAACTACGCTTCGTAACGCGTTCGGTAGTAGGCTCGAATCCCTCGTCATCGACGGGGTCAGTTGCATTCGCCAACAGTCAGTACGAAGCTCAGGTACATACATTATACGACACTTATAGAAGGTAAATCTCAATCGTTGGGACATAATTTTCGATTGTGGATTAGAAATTCATCCGCTTACTTGCTGACCTTCCGAACACGCAGATTTCGAACGTCGTTTGATTAGTTGATTCGAGTATTAACCTGGACATGGAAAATATTTGGGTTCAGCCTCGTCAGATCACCTTGTCTACGTAACCGACCTACAAAAGTTGAGAAAAATTAGGTGAAGCGCTGAAGTGTAAGCCTGGGGAAGCCCCAACGGGCCTCCTATAATGTGTGTCTTTGGCGGCTGAGTTGGAAGAGATAGGGTGGATGTTCTTAAGTATTGAACCAATAATACCATGCGAAAGGAACGGCTAAGAGGAAAAGGGCGACGAGGGAGCTAAGCAAACAAGATTGCTAGAGGGTTGTTCTATTGGATTTGCGGGTCGCTTACACCCCTGAATTGGGGATAAGCCCCCACGGGCATTCGAGCTTGGCGGCTGCTCGGAAGCGGCTTCGCGTGAAACGGGGACGAGACCGAGGATGGTGTTACCTTGACTCATCGTCTAGCTCAAACCTGTCTGTATCATCAACGAAAGCTGCCACCCAACAACTCTACCGCTGCTCCCAACGTTCCTACTGCCAAGTTCAGGTTAACTAACTGCTAACCGCATCTTCACGCTTTCTCGTCTTTGATAGCTGTTAACTTATATCATCCTGCAGGAATGATGGCATTAAGCGATCGTCGAAACCGACAGCAAATTAATATGGTTGGCGAAGGTGAAATATTCTATTATTGTGGTATTGAATTTTTCAAATGGATAAATAAAAGACGTTGAAGGTTCGAGATTGATAGTAAAAATACAAGACAATGAACGTCTTCTCTCTGTTGCCATGTTTTTTTCCGTGTCAGGACACCATTCATTAATGGTTTTCTCTTCCATGTTTACGAAGTTTTTGTCGTACAATAGGTACTTACGCTGAACGATTATGAACGACCCATACGCTCATCATATTTATCTCCTTAAATTAATGCAAAAATTGTTTTGATATAATTGTTATCTGGAGGGCTTCCTTCCTCGCCTACGCGGAGCAAAAAGTGTCGTTATTTTGATATCCTCTCTTGTCAAGAATGCCACTTGTATTTTGCGGTCTCGTAGTTCACGACATTTTTTTGTTTTGAGTCTGTCTTTCTTCTTCATAAGCATATGAGGCATATTTCGCTTAATGCGGTCTAATTTTAATGAGATTTTAAAGGGTGATGCGATCTTCCCCTTTCAATTTCCGCATATCGGATCGGCAGTTTGATTCGTGCAGGAGCAAATATGAAATCCTTGACTTTTTGCTATCTTGTGACCTATTTGTCTAACTTAACAGCAAATTTAAAAGCTAGTTGAAACCTCGAACGCGTGATTTATACTCTTAGAAACGACACCATGAGTCATCCGTCCTCTCAGCGCATTCTCTACCCTTCCTACCTACGCGCATAACCTTGAATCAATTTCTGCCATTTGTATAACATTCTCAGAAATTTTGTGGATTATATACTTGATGGTCCCCTATAAACTGCATTATGATCAGAAAGGTCGTTACCTCTCAGGTTGATCTCGAGGTAACGTATGCCGAGTACTTGGCGCAGTATTTCTATTTAGAAATGTCCAACCAGTGGAAATACATGTATCATTTAGATGTATTATTTTAGACGTTAACGGGTTTTAGACACCTCAAAGAAGTTATATTATACTAGATGAGTTCCAATTATTTTTATTATATTTTTAACAGACCGCAAGGATCAATGATCTAAACGATCATGATTTTTGAATGCTATTAAGTTAGTAATCAATCCGTACATAGATGTGTTTGGGCTATATTGTCTCATTTATAGTATTTAATCCCAGTTCTGGTGGGGTTTAGCTAGGAGAATAGCATTACAGTTCAACGGCGGACTTGATGAGTTAAACCACTCAGCCTTACTGGAAACTATTCATTCCAAGAATTATAATTTCTTTTACTCTCGTGCAGGCATTCCTTCCGGGGAGGCTCGACCACGCGACGGTCTTGAATATTTTTTAGCTTATATAGAGGCACAGAGAAAAGTATACATATATCATGAACCACACCCCTGCGAAATGGAAGCAATGGCACGATATGCTGCGTATTATAATCAGCTGCGGTATCACATCTAAACGAGCAATTGTGATAGATGAGAACCGAACGTTCGAGTAGTTGTAGTAATTGTTTGACAATTGAAAAGATAATATTGCCGTGAAAACCAGCAACAATGAATAATACGTCTATTTTAATGGGATTTTGAGATAACTTTATTTTCCTTCGAATTTACAATTTACTTTATGAATTATATCTTATTGAAATATAGATAAATATTACGTAGGAAACATGGGTAAAACCAAAAGGAGTGTCGGCGACACTTATTTATTTCAACATTTCCCAAATCTCCAGTTGCGAATGGTCTGAATAATATTGATAAACCACGGTTTTATCGACGTTTTCAAGTAAGTCAATAACTGACGTTATTGTAACTTATGATATTCTGGCCGTAGATTTCTGTTCTACAGCCAATTTATTAGCAACGCTATAGCATCATGACCATTTTCACCGAATAATATTTTCGTGTGTGTAAGTTTTAATAGTACTAGCTAAAAACGTTGATTCAATGGTCCAAATAATATGAGTGAAATCCTCGGAGGTTGTCACTAAAGACCGAAGCGAGTTGTGTCTCACGACATTAATACACCATCTTTACTTCTTGGGGTCGGACAAGCGGACCTAAAAAGATAATCGATATGGAAGAAATTCCTACGAAACTTCGATAAGGCACAGATTTGGACCAGCCATTCTCTGCGCCTTATAATTAGAGTGTCAGCCGCTCAAATCAAATCGTTCAACCATCGGTGAAACCTTGCTGATTGAATTATCTGAAAATGATAATAAAGATACCCGTTCGTAACAATTTATGACTGTTTAATTACTTAACTCAAACTTGAAAAAAAAAAAAAAAACTTTCTGCGTAGTTAACTAGACACGTATCTCTGTTGCAACATGAAACCCAGTACGACTCACCGTTCTTCATACAATTACAGCCGTGAGCAAGCTCATCACGCGAGTCACTAATCTATATCTATTAGCGTTATTAGAACTGGAAAAAACTCCTTTCAGAGTGACTGGCTCATTTTTCTACTCGTAGTTTACCAGCGAATACACAAAGTTGTCTAAATTTTCATCAATTCCCAAATGAAGTTGTATTCTGCGTCACCGGTCAGTGACGTACATTTCCAACGTAGTTATACTTGTACGTTAAATTTACGCTCGATCTAGCTCAAGAATGCGACAATCGGCTCCATTAATTTGATTCGCAAAAACAAAACCACTGCAGATAATTGTATATCGGTTTATATTATTCCTTCGCTTCAGTTATGATTTAAGAAGAACTTTCCCATTTGTGATAGTAACTATCACGAACATTATTTGTGAGCGTTTCCACCCAACAACAGATTCGTATCTAAAGGCAAGTATCGTAATTTTAAATATTTTCATTTTTACAAAATACTTACTTTACTGTTATTTTTATAGCCCAACTTATAGCCAAAGAGTGTTTTTAGGAGTATTCCAACGAGTATAGATCGGTTTTTATAGCTTAACGAATGATCGAGTTATACCACCTTGCCAAATATGTCAAAATCTCGAAAAGTGTTGACGGCGGACGGTGGGTGTTTTTTGAATTGGATATATGAATTCTCCATGCCTTGAAAACATCAAACTTTGAGCCCCCCCACCACAAAAAAAAAAAAAAAAAAAAAAAACACGCATTAAAGTTGAGGTAGCGAATAGGTTAAAAAATTCAGCCATTGATAGACCAAGATTGATTTTTTTGAAAATGTAATGAATTTAGCTAGAATTTTTTCCCTCCCAGAATCGTGTTGACGGCGGACGCACAGAAATGTTTCTATTAGATATTCGGATTCTACATACCTTTTAACGTAAAACACCAATTTCCTTGGGCGTTTAGAATAATGAACAAAAAAATTCTGGTGTACGATATCGTTACTCACGTTTCCAACTGTTTTCCGAGCCTAAGAAATCACAATTAAAACTCCTCCGTCGCAGTTCCCAAGTTATTTTTTCTTCCTCGTTTTCAATTACGACTTTCAATTACGTATCTTTGAATAATGCCAACCACTGACCTCTAATTGATTTAAATTGATTGTTCCATTTTCACTTTTTGCTTGAACTTATCTTTTTCTGCGGGTTTCAATAATTTTACAGTCTTGGTGAATGACTTCTCCTTCGGCAGGCGGCTAGCTAAGTTCTTCGAAAAGGTGTGAGTGAGAACAAACCGGATCGTGTTGATTTTAGTTACAGCCAGCTCAAAAGTGATATTGGCTCTACTGAAATGGTTGCGATTCTATTTTTAACGGAAAATTTTATAGGAAACATCTCATTTGTCGGGATGGGGTAACGCATAGCTTGTATTAAATTATTTTCGACTTCAGTGCTAAGTCCAGCACCGCTGTTTTAGCGTAATCTACGGAATCATTGGTTTCAAGTGACACAAAATCCGTGATGATTGCTTCATAAATTTAACGGAACGATGATTATAGATCCCAACCAATGCTCAAGACACAAAAATGCCGATTGAGAACGTTTCAGTGATCTCAGTGAAAAATGTTACCCACAATTCGAGATTCTTCCAATTACTTGCGAAAATAAATGAACGATGATTATTTCTCGACGAATGACACAATTCTATTGAGTTTTCACCCGTTTTGTAATCAATGTCAGTTAGATTAAACGTCCACAAAGTCCGATGATGAGTTGAGCTTTGATTTTCTTTGTTGGCCAAGGAAATACTTGAGTCGTTGACCTCAGCGTACCCTCATCTCACGCTGTCTACGGGCTCGGCGTCTTTTCGCTGGATGGGACCACGTATGTCCTAGAGTTGTCCATGGGATGGTTTGGACCAGCCTTCGCATCGTGAACATTTATTTAAACTGACTGACCGAAGGACCCTCTTCTCTTCGTTGCAACCTCATCACTCGAACCATCACTTGCTTTTCTCGACGGCAACGCTACCAGAATCATTTACTCCTTCCACGAATCCAACGTTCCAGTCTTTTTTCATTCGCTATCTGGCATTTCCCCTCCGCTCCCCGTTCCCTCACACTTCAAGAGCTGAGGTTATTTTCTCAAGGTGGCCGTGCTACCTTTTTTCCTACTTTTTTCTGGTGATTGCTGAAAATGGATTGAATGAAAAGAGATGGAAAACGGCACGGACCCCTCCCGCTCTCATCAGCGTTATCTTCACCATAAATTCAACACTCATCGCTAACCATCGATTCCAATAAAGTGGAACCGTGACTCTGAATCTCTCCTACTCTTTCTCTCTCCTTTCATCGAAACTCAACTTCGCTATCTCTCCCTCCATCATTCTGCTCCAATCTACCACCATGCCTCTCGCTCCTTCTCGCTCGCTAGTAAAAGAGAGCACTATCATATTCTTCACCCTTGTCACTCTGCCATTCGCTTCATCTGCACCCCTCCCAAACACTTTTTCCGTTTTTTCCCTTCCCACTCCTCGTTTGAAACTTCCGCTACTGTTTTACATGTATTTTACATTCTGATTTTCCCGACCCCCTTCCGTTTCCCACTGCCTTTCGAAGAGATCAAACGAAGCTGCAGAAGGAATGTTCGTTTATCTTGCTCCGTCAAATAATTAAGATGAATTTTAAATAGCTTTTAGACCTGGAAAAGGACCCAAGAGAAAGTCCATCAATCGGTTCCTGGTTGGATGATCGTGTTTACAGGGTATTGTCTGGGAAACCATCATTTTCTAGTTCTTGAAATCAATAATTCGCTCTCCTCTCATTATTAATTCCGAAAGTGAGAGGGCTGTAAGAAAATCGTGTCTGCGTTTGTTTCTGTTTTGGCTGATTGTTTATGTAGCTTTTTCAAAACTAATTTTAATTTTCTGAACCAATTTATGACATTTCTTTATTTATTCAGAATTGTTCCTACCAATTTTGGAATTTCCAAAACCATTTTCCGAATTTTTCACTCCAAATGTGGAACGTTCTGTACATAATAAAATAAAATGTAGTAATACGAACAATTGATTTTTGCCCCAAACAATCGAAAACACACAAATAAAATAACTGAAAATGTGAATTACGAGAAAGTACGAAGTGTTACACCAATAATGATAATTAATTGTCATTCACCGGCCGTAACGAAACATTTAAAGTCCCTCCAGTTTGTAAAAATCAAAATATTGTCAATATTCGATTAACACAAACACTGGTTCAGAAAGTGTTAGTGAATACATAGTTCAATGAAAACATTCGACGTTTCGGACGATCAAAATACTTCCATTTATTACGTAAACATGGAATTATTGATCTGCACGCCATGCCAATCACAACTATTGAAACAATTATTGATTGCCCGTCGACAAGAACTTCGGCCAATTTCGAACCAGCATCCAACAAGCTTAAAAATTAATGTTGGGTTTGCAATTTTCCAACAATATGAATATTTTCGCCCGAATGGGAAGATTATTCTATCTGTTTGAAATGAATTTAACTAGCGCCCATGTAATGAACTTAACAACTTATTACAACAAAGTTGTTAACCTCTATTACTTTGTTACGTGAAAGTAAAATAGTGATGATTAAATGATTTATTTTAATGAAAACGCAGTTAGATGAACATTTTGGCTTAAAAATGTTTATAAAGAGGAGTTCCTATCACAAGACGAATAACTAGCTTTCTTCTTAGGTTCGTATCAACCATTGTATTAGCTCAAGAGCCACTAATAGTTTCGCATCAATATTGCGAAGTACTCTATTCTCCGTTTAGTGCGAAAACTGAGTAATGGCTAGGAATAACGAAATACGAATTGCGATAATGAGCATTGTTGCTTCAAAAGCTATCGGGAAATTATTAACGAGTATTAATGATGAATTTCCACCTAACCGAGTGATCTGGCGATTATCCCCGTGCGATTATGAAATTCGTCTTAGAAGGAACCATGTGTGCGTCGTTATTATTATACTTTATAAGCATAATAACGACATTTCCTCCTTGGGCAAATTTTACGGATGATGAATCACGCGGAAGGAATGACTTATGAAAGGTTTTTTCAACCTTTTCTTCTTTTAAAACTTTTTTTAATCGGAGCACATTGTTAATCACAGAATATTCACCTTAAATATTCCTGCAGCCGTTGATGGGAGATTTATGTGGAGAAGATCTGAACCGTCGTTTTAGGTAGCTGTGTACTCATTTTACAGACGGATGGGGTTAGTTGAGAATTGTCTGGTCCGGAGGTAATGCAGAGAGGAGACCATCTCGTTTTATTACCTGGGCTTAACAGGTGGGACTGACGCTTAGCGCTTTGTTAAATGACAAGGTAATTATTACTTAATTTCCCTCACAGGTTGTCCGAGCCGTTTGTAATACCCTCCGTAGCTGGGAGTGGTGTTGAAAGCATTGTGAATGGTAGAAGAAATTGTCGGTGTTGTTTTACGTAAAACCTCGTTATATTTCTTTGAAAGAGGCAGCTATAGCAGGGGTTGTTAGCGGTGTAAAGATACAAGTCGCTTGGTTGGCTTAAATACGGGGGTGAAACTCTTTTTAGTCCAATTGTTCTCCACGTCATTGTCTTTTGCACAGCATAGCTGTAAACAATTCATTTCACGGCCAGATAGAATTTAACACTTTGGTTCTCTTCTGTCCGTGTCATCCCTCTTTCCGCTTTTCTTCTTCCTTCAGACTGATTAATATTATCTTGTTTGACCTCTCTTCATCTGAAAACACTTGTTGAGCCTTTCTAATTGAGTGACAACTCAAGAACCGGGAATGGGGTACCAGTTGTAGTCTCATAACAATCTGCATCTATAGTTGATTCAGACCTCTCTATGCGCTACATTTCACTTCCGCGTTGTTCGCATATGGACAATATTTTGATTTTTACTGACCGAAAAAATGAATATGTTTGAACGCTGGGGACTTCAAATTTTTGTACATGAAAGCTGAATGTCGTTTGATTCGTTATTGGTGTTACACACAATACTTCCTCGTACAACGCACGTTCACAAAACTTGTCCTGTATAATGGGGATCTCACACAGTACTTCCGGCGTATGCATTTTACGTCGTGCTAAACTTACCCATCGATTGTATTTTGGGTTTCAACTGGCGACGCAGCTCCTAAAAGTGAAAATTTACAGTTTCACTTACTGGAGAGCGACGCGGCCAAAATTCGCGTAAAAGACGTATAAATGAGGAAGACGGATTTATTTCATTAAAAAAAGTGGAACAAAATAATATGATCTGTGATCCACTTTGGCTCCTTTAAACGAGTCAATGACGTCTCACTTAGATGAAGTAGATCGAAAAGGCGTGATTGTGTTGACGACAAGATAATATTGTAATCGAAAAAATGTTTGAAGGGTCAACAGTCAACGGCTCGTTGCATTAATAAAACTGCCGGCGCACTCCCAAACCGGCGTGGTCTGAGTCCTTACCGATTGTGACTCGGGTTACAATTAACAATATAAAATTTCACCATTCACTCAAATAAGTTCGATGCGAGTCGATTCAATTTTACTACAGAAATATTAAATTCTTGATAGTAATGGCGCTAATTCTTGAGTCCCTTTGGAGCAAGAAAAAGTACACAAGCCCAGTTGCTATACGATGCCTCTCCGCTGGTATCATGGGTTAGACCCATCTCACACATGACTTTTTCATTCGATTTAGCGAAGAACAATCTATTGAAATTGATATCGAACACATCTAAATTTAATCGTTCGAAAAAAATTGGAAATATGAACTTTATCTCCTGTAAGATATTTAACATGATAGGAACTGGGCGATGTAATGTAGTCTGAACTGGACGTACATCAGTAGGAAAGTGCTCTTTATTCATTAGATTAGATAAACATAAACAGCTTCTTCTATTTGCTGAGTTATATAGTATAAGTCATTATATGGTATATATTATCTTACATCTCCCTATAACCCCTTAATAAACGCCCTTAAAATTTACCAAGCGATTTGGCTCAAGAATCGATCGTGGCACTAACGATGATTTTTGGTGAAAATTCCAAGGTAGGTCCACACTATCCTCGCTACTTCCAGTCGTATTCAGCAGCCTGTTTTCTGATCTTCACCAATACATATTTGGATTCCATTAGTTGATTGTATTTCCGATAAAAAATTGATTTCATTAGATGTTCAAATTTAAAATTTGGCTTAGGTACGCGAAGTCCATGCTTGTTTTTGATATTCGTCCACTAACAATGGAAATTTAATATTCACTGACAAATAATAGGCTAGGTTTAGCTTGAAATGCCAAACATTTTCCAATGCAGCAAGTGCGTCGGTAGATTCATGGATTGGTTCAAAACTATATTCCTCAACTACTTTTTAGGCAACACGAAGTAGCGCCAGTTCTTCGTATTTTGTACCGGGTGACTCGACGTTGATGAAAGTACATGTGAAAGCGTACCAACGAGAGAAAAAGGAAAAGTGTGGAAGAGTCGCCTCTGAAGCTGGGACTCCATTGTCAACCCTTCGATAACAACAAACATCCAATGAGTTGGACACAGATTGATGCCCCTTCACGCGAAACTTGTCTCTTTACGGTGCTGTGAGATTGGCAACGACGGTAAATGGCGTAGGTGTAGACTGGTGAGAGTAGTGATGGCAGTGGTCGGATGGCCAACGGTGGCTGAAAGCGTCAGGTGAACTTTCCAAACCAGAAAACTTTGCGGACCTATTGGAAGTCGTCACTAGTGATGCGAAAAAGGAGTGTGGGGAAGGGTCAGAGGGGGTAGTGATTTTCCCTCCCTGAAAGAATGAGCGAGTTGCCGTTGCTCCCATTTCGATGATATTATACGAGTACGAGTATTATTTACCGAAAGCCATATTACGCAATAGGCCCTCACCGGCAGTTGCATTACTGACTTTATATAAACGATGATAGGAAGAGCACACCTGGTACACACTCATGCGATCATCAAATTTACTGCATTTTCATAGAAGGATCGGGTTTCATTTCGATAAGTATTCCTCTCGGAATATCCCTTGAGAGGCTGGAAGAGTTCCACCGAGTTCCAGAGAAAAGACAAAATTGTACAGGCTATTCAATCGGCCAACATTTTATAACTTTTGGCTAACATGTTGCACCGAACAGCTGATGCTTACACAAGACTAAGCATTTCCAACTCTCTTCACACCCATGCTTTGACAATGCAGCCGATAAGTTGTTACACGTGGCTATCGTTCGTGACAATATTCCTAAATATTCAAATTTTGTAACTACAACCGAATCAAAGGCAAGGTTAGGGAAACAGTATTAATTATTATATGATATCGTTTGGGAGAATTTAGACTATTCGATCGAAAATTTACGATTCATGAATACATAAGCAAATAATGACAAGATTACTAGCAAAGTCAAGTTAATTGCTTTTCTAATTTTATTTCATATCCAACCCACTACACGTAATTGTATAATTGTTTTTCTACCAACTTCACCTGAAAAAATATACCAATAAATAGGTATGCACTACTTTTCTTACTTCATTTTCTTGATTGTTCAATAAATAATAATCCTTTGTGTCCTGCTAGCATTCATACGATCACCTAAAAATGTGTCCCTGTACGTTTCAATGCCGTCAAACCACTTCTTGATAAGATGTAATTATGATATAGTTATTATAGTCTTCTGGCACACGGGCCATAAAGATGCTGGAGAACAGTTGAAAATAACTGATAATAATACTGGAAGACTGAACGGCTGTTCATAAAAATGGACGATAAAAGTTTAAGAATGTGGGAATCTCTTGAACACTTTTACAAGGACTGCCATGGCACTATAGTCGCTTAGTAAGAAACCATTGTAGAAGAAAATCGGTTAATTAAAAAAAAATAATTATGAATTGTAGGTTCCAAAAAAATATAACGCAAGGGCTCAAACAGCAAACCGAGTAGAGAAAGGCGACACGCTAAAAGGTCATAGGTAGCGGCTGTGGTTTTGAAAAGAGGGAGTACATACTGACAAAAGGTCGGTCGTTTCAGAACTTGTTGAGGGGTAGCCAGTGAGAATCGCTGGAGGTGATACTGAAGTGATCGGTGCCGAAGAAAAGGGTTGACCTCGTGAAACTGAAGACACTTCAGTAGCTAGCTAACGCAAATATTGTTTAATATTCGAAATCCTTCTGCCGATCACCAAGCAAACGGATCCAGGATAGAAGACAAAGAGATTAATTATCAAGATTGCACAGATTTTTTATGAGTTACATTATTATATCGATTTCGACGTTTACCTAGGTCATCACAGTGGCGTTAAACGCAGACCATTATAGTTCAGTGGATCGTTACACTGATTGGCCATTGCTTCAATGACAATGCAGGATGATCATTTTTCACTCAACCACCGTGATTGAGTTTTGAATTTGAAAGCTTTATAAAAGGACGGAGACTTTTTGAGTGATATAATCAATGACTTCTCGATCGTTTCGATTGGAAGCATATGCGGTACCGTTTCTCAAGGGAAAGTTTGAATGTTTGTTAAATTGAGGATAAGGAAGGTTTCCGTTTCATTGAATTTGTATTTATTATAGATGTACATTATCCAGCATACCTTGTCCTTCCACCCATTATGAATTGACTATTCCCTCACTCCATTTGTCGAAATTCCACGAGATCATCACGATGCGGAGAAAGCTACTCCTGAGCTACTACTAGCTACTACTGAGATTCATTGAAATTAATTTAATAATAAAAATTCCTGGTTCGCCGACTAAAAATATTTGTGGGTGGGAAAAATATCGAATTGAAATAGTTGAAAGTGTTATACGTTTATCGCGTTACTCGTCAAATAGTATTTTGTAAATCATAACACGAACTTTTGACTATCAAATCATTTCACACTCATTTATTGACGCATTGACGAAAATAATTATGTTGATTTTATAATCGGTTACCTTTTTGCTGTCTCAAACATGGAAGTGCCATATGACCGATACGCAACGGATTTTGTCGCAACGATGTGTAAAGGAGCTCTGAACAACGGACGGCTTAAAAAATGAAGCAGCGGTCGACTTTGAATAGCTCCACTTGAATTACTCAGCGAGGAAAAGGCTAATTGAGCCCGAGAAGACTTTGTCTTACGCGACCGTTAGTTGATCGTTGAGAAGAGCCCGTCGCTTCCCTCTTCGTTCCGTTTGCTTTCAGCCGTTTGATCCTCTTTAACTAAATACTTGAGGAAATGGATAAACAAGGTATCCTTTACACAGACTCGAGCTTCAATACCTTCTCACGATTAATTTATTCGTCGGAACCCGCTCACTTTCAGAGTGACAAAGCCTTTGAGCTGATCGTTTTCTGTCATAACTATGTATTTGCAATTATAACTTAGGTTCCTAAATAAATAATAAACATTACAAAGACTCGTACAAGTTTATTCATAACTTCAATTTAATGTTAGGATTCAAATAATAGCGAATAATTTTTTTTTTTAAACAATTTTCAGGGAACTATGAAAGCTACTACCCACATACTCGTAAATGATATTATTACCACCAGAAAAAAATCGTTACCTACATATTGCTTTGTCGATTAATGTAAGAGATGTTTGGGAAGAGTTTTACGTTCTGAAACAAAGCGTTTGCAAACTATGTTTGTACGGTACATAACATTTAACTGATTTTCGAACACTGATTAAATGAGCTATTTCGAAATAAGCTATTTCGAATTTGGCATTTTGAACTTTATTCGATATTGCTGAAATTTATGTGAAATGGGGGATCGGATTAATTTTTCTGAGGAACTCAAAGTGAGGCACTACGGGAAAATCGTTGGTTTGATAAGACGTCTTAATTCAATGGAAAATCACCTGTTGTCCCCCAATAAATGCGTATAGGATTACTGAAACACGAGAAAAGTTACAAACTAAAAAGACCGCCAAGTAATTATCGTATGTGTGTGAGACTCTGTGAGTTACTACTGATTCCACAGAAACATTTTAACAAAGTATCGTACGATGATAAATATTTCGAGCATTTATAAAGCTTTTAAATCATTCTGTACTCGTTGGAATAATTTTCGTCCAACATTCAAGTACCTACCAATTTTGCACAAAATGGAGACCTTGAAGAACAGAAATGGCATGAGTTAAAAGAACGGTCAAGGTAGAAGGTAGGTATTACTATAGTATTGAGCTGCGTTGAGTCCTTCAGCTGAATGGACGTTGTATGCAACAATGATGGATGTTACGAGCAGGTAATCGTACCTGTTTTCTGCATTAACATCGAGCGGTGATCCATCAACGGGCCCATCTCTGGCACTAGCGAATACGCACCCCTCCATTGCACCGTCCAACAGACCACTCGACTCATTGCAATAATATTGAATTACGTTTAGGCGAGCTGAATAATCAGCATATTGTCAAGACAAAGAACTCATGCTAGCCACTATCTAGTTAGTCAATAGAACCAGCGCTTCCAAGCAAGAATGAAAAGAAAAAAGAGTTTTCGGGAAGCGTTTAATTTTGAGGGTTTATATTCCTCGTAGGTGCTACTTTTGGACCATCATTCAATAATGAAGTGGCCGAATAGAATAAATTATCAAAACCCCCCAAAATTCTATGATTTACGTTTCAAGGTATGCAGAATCCGGATATCGAATAAAAATACGTAGTACGGAAGTAAAAATTCAAAGTTGTAAGTTAGCTAACCCGAATTCAATGCTATTGAGTCAATTATTGCAGAACTATTACAACATTACAAAACAGCTTTCGAAAATAAAATACAATAGGCAAGGAGCCACGTATGTTCTTGACATTATTTGAGCATTGAACAACTTCTAAATTTACAACAGCATCGACAAAACTACTCCAAACCATTAACAACAACAGAAAAATTGGAGGTAATAATAAGTTATTGTTATTGTGCTCGTAACCTCTAGTAAAAAGTTGGAGAAACGAAATTTATCTGCCAACTAATGGAAAGCCCAAAAAACCAAGTTCGAGTGTTTAAACAACTCGAGGCTACATAAGGTTACAACTCGCGAGTGTCTTAACATAATTATTGGTTTTTAAAAACTTTTCGTTTAGCTTTGGATATGTTTTTGGTTTGATAATTGGTTTATTTTTGGACTTGAGCGCGTATTTCGAGCTCGATATCAATGCTTAACGACGTTAACAGCCGATTTTCAACTGTTAGTGGATCTTTTTATCCTCACACGAGCACTAGTTGTTGAAGGGAAGTCTAATAAAGTGACTTGTCCTCTTGAAGATAGCTAAAGTGGCGAAAGTGCAAAGCTTGTTATAAGAATTATGGAGAAATCCTTATAGGTCTTCCCTTCAACCTTTAAAACGGTTAGTTACCTATCAGTTATTAAGGTTAACGTTTTCAGTTCATAACATAAATATGTCCTGTATTTTGTAAATAGGCCTGTATTTTCTAAATTTGTCGAATTTTTGTGGGCATTTGTATTTTGTGTATTGTTTGAACAGCTTGTCTGTATAATGTCTATATTAGTACCTAATTAAGTTTCTTATATCTACGTCTATCCGGAGCAGTTCGGTGACTCGTTTTAATTCTATCCAGAACACAATGTTCGTTGTATAATCCTAGTAACATCGAATCAAGGTTTTTGATTTTTTATCGAATCTGCCCCGAGATATACTGTGATAAGGTTTATTGCCGTTGCCTCGTTTGTGAAGGTTTTTTGGCCTTCTGTCGTTTATTCCTTGTATAGGTAGATTTCCGCTCGATTTTGCCAGACGTCAACGAGCAAAAAATAGCTCATGTTTCGAAATTCCGCTAGAAGGTCATTGTCTGCAAATGGAAATAAACGGTTAAGGGGTAAGACTGCGAACTCAATGTTAAACGAAACTTACTCGTATATGAGTTCGTGTATTGTTGTATTGTTCTCTTCCATTGAATATTTCCCTAATTTCATCAAACAAGGCGATGATGGATTGTGCGTTTATATGGGCGAGGTAGCAGATCTTTCCTCGATTTCCAGTTCTTGACTGGAGACAGCAATATATTTATCCCATATTAACAAGATTGATAGGGCAGACGAGCTGATTATTTCATAACTGTGGCTGCGATGGACCATTTTGACGAGCGCGAATGATATTAAGGCTGCAGCCGACCGTGTCACTGCAGACTTCGACGAGTATAGAACGATTTTTATAGCTCCTCAAATGATCGAATTTTCGCTATCAACTCTGCTAAGGTCTCATTTGATTCAGCGTTCGAAAATCGATAGGAAATGATACCAAACACACCTTAGTATGAAAAACCTTGGAAAATACGAGTACATTTCAAGAATGTAACTATTATAGTTTCATCAAAGAAGTGTTGTTTCCAAATGTTCCCTCCGCAAGACGGCGGGCGGACAACATTTTTGATTGCCTGGGTATTGGAATTTTACATTCTTTGAGACGTAAAACATCCAGTTTTGAGGTGGGTTAGAGATTTCTTTAATAATAATGATAAACCATTGTAAATAATCTCAAAAACACCAATTCACCACACCGAATTCCAAGTTTGATTTTTTTTATTTTTATTTCGTCTGTCCGCCGTCAACACTTTTCTGAGTTAACTATAGAAGCTACATACTTGAAATCTTACCAAAAATCATTCTTGGGCTAGCGAGGGCTCAATCCTTTAGCCAAATCGCTACTTCAATTTAAGGGTATTTTTGGGGTTTTCAAGGGTGGGCGGAGTGCGCATTTGCCAAGGTTTTTCAGACAGTGGTCTGTTTAGTCAATCAATTTCTTTACATTTTCGAAACTGGATCGAATGAGACCAGGGCTGGGTTGATAGCTCAATGGTTCTCGAGTTATCACAGCTTTTATGAGGAACAATAACACATGTTTCCGACAGTGTCAGAATATTTGTTGAGGGGGTCCTTCATAACTTTTACATCATCATGACCTTCATGCTATATTTCTCGGACTTCTCATTGCCAGCTTCGAGATCCAGCCTCGGATCGATGATTACTCGAACAAGATTAGCAATACTCACCCGGTGTCATTTGAAGCTTTCCTGGCAGAAGGGGAACAGGCCCCTTCTTACCCTCCCGAAGCGGAAATCGATCTCCTCCTCTGCTTTGAACTATAATGGCACGTTAAAAGCTTTTTTCTGTATTTTGTTTTTCTTTTTTGAGAAAAAACAAAAACAAAAACTAACATTTTCCGACTATATATTTTTTTTTTAATTTGCATTTATTCAAAACAAAAGAAACATGTACAACATTACACATAATGAAAATATGACATATGGACACAAAATCAATATCTTCGACGCTGGAGGTTCATAAAAATTATCCCATTTTACAAAACTTGGTTTGTATTGCTATGTTAGGCTCACATACTCCACTTCTGCACTATTGACCTAATTCGTGCGTTTTTCTATTTTTGGGTTTACCTCGCTAGTTTTTCAATTACCGTTGTAGAGTAAAAACGTTGTGCCCTTGTACGAGGTTCTTGATTTTATAATTGGTTATTACAGTTACCGACTCAAACATGCACACAACTAGTTTTTATTCGAAATCGTCGTCGCTAATATGTAGAAGATGAACTAAACAATCTCTTCACCTTCGAATGGAATATAACTTTATCATTACTGTCTCAATAACCTGCTGAACATAGCATTACACCAAAAGAGCGTCCTTTACAGTAGAAACGTTTGAGAGGTATTATACTCGATTGTTTTCCAAGTGATTTAAGTGGTAGGCAGTTTTATGGTTTTTCTCTCGAAATCGGCTTTGAATTCAACGAACCTTTAAAGAAATTGACAGTGCAGTGTAGTGCCTGAATCGTGAGGTTTTAGCGGTAAATTTTATAGTATACGTGTGTTTTGTGAGAGTGGTAATAAGGGGAACTGTCTTTTAACCGAATGCATTAACTTGCCTGTAAAGTGCATTGCGTGTAGTAAAAGTGCACTGCTACGCAACTTTGCGGTTCGTTTACGTCCTAGTGTCTGTATGTAGCCACTGCGTGTCTGTGTATGTAACTACTTTCCTGTGTGCACGCACTCCAGCAAGGATTGGGTTGGTTGGGAACCAAGAGATTCCAAACTGCGAGGGAATCCGCTGTGAGGTTGAGGGTCAGGGGGTTGATGGGCTTGCCGCGAATTACATGTCTAAATATATTATGGCCAATCTTGAGGAGGCGCTTCAGCTCTCCTTCCCAGAGCCTCAATTCAACCATTCTAAGCTTTACTTGGTGTCCTATCCGGGCTATGCTTTGTGTACACGCATTTTCAATTTCATTCCCTATCGTCACATCGAGAAAATAAAACATTTTGTTTTCAGAAACCATTCTGAAGAGTTGTTTACTGCTGTAGTTTGAAATAAGAACATTAGTTTGAGTAGATCACATACTCCTTCAATTTTTGGGTATAACTAACTACAGAACCTAGTTACTGATGAAATGGCTGCATTCCAGTCGGAAGACTTTAATTACGATTTTTGAATAGAGCATCCACTTCTTGTTATAGCCCAATCTCTTCATACGTCTCCCCCAACAACTATCATTGGAACCTATAAGAGCAAACTCCTTGGCCAAAATTTTTATTAGAAATATTTTTCTTTTCCTTAATTACTGAAGTAAGAGTGAAATTAATAGCATAACGACATAGGGATGTGTCTCAATTGTTTCCAGGATGGTTTCTTTTGCAACTTATAACCCCAGAGGAATTTGAAACACCGGCATACTTGACGAATACTGACAAAACGGTTAGGAGCTTAAGATGAAATGGAAGAAAACCCCAAGAAATTAGTTAAAAGAGAATATATAGCGAACCCAGAGTTTTCCAGCCCCACTTTTTATTCCTTCCTCATTACCGCTATAATCACATCCCCACATAAAATATTATTATGATGTGGATACTCCCACGTTATTGATAAATAAATGAATGTGAATAAAAATTGAGCTAAATGTGACCCTTAGTTGATACAAAATATGGCCAGTCCACTACGTATATATTTTGACCATACAAGACGGTAAAACACGATGAGCGTAATTCCGAATGATGTAATTTTACAGGAAGAAAACATTTAAGTTGCTTCATCATGTCACATGCCACGCGGCGAATTATTGAACGCACGATAAGGGACAAAGATGACGCGACTAGTCCCAAGTGGCCATCTTGCCACTTTTTATACATAATCAACTGTCCACATCAGACATAGGTTTTCTGGCTCTCTGACTAATAGTTCCTTGTTTTCCAAATATTGTCAACATTTCTCCTATTGCAGAATTTTATTTACTTCCACCACGCGGCCATCCATGTATGGAATCACCCGTCCGTATCCTAATTTCAGATTCCTAAGCTCACTATTCACGGAGGACTGATAGTATGCCTCAGCGCTAAAGCGAAACAGCATGCACGACAGTAAAGCAGCGTTGCAATAAATTGACCTTCGAAATTACTTATTCAATCGAAGGAAGAAGAGGAAGAACCCTCAGTCCCACAGTGACCTATTCACTACGACCTGGCGGCCGTGCGCCCGAGTTTTTTATTACTTAATAAATATTGCGCGAGAAGATTAACTAATTCTTCCTAACGGACTACCAAAATCTTCAATGGATGAATGATGAATTATTATGATGTTACATGGTACAGAAATATAGTATACAATAGAAGTATAGTTTAGTCAATGACATGCCTTATATTATCTTGTCCATAATTATTATGATTATCACCAAGAACATTTTTGATCTTCTATTACCTTTTTACTTATTATTATTAATTTATATTCGAATCTAGCCTAATAACAACTTAGTTTGGGATTGAAAATAGTTCGTGATGCGTTCGAAAAATTCGTTTAACATTCGTTCGTTTTCTACGTTGGCGGTTATTCGAATAGTTTTCTTATATATGTACGATCCAAATAATTTGCACAGATTTTATTCCCCATGGGTCTGCAACGATGCGAGTTCGAGTCTATCGTGGTGTTCACGAGAGGTAAAATATACTGGATAGTGCTATCTCACAAGTACACTCCGTAAATTTTAACGTTGGTATGCCATCTCGGTCATATTGGCATTTCAGGTGAATATTTTATGAATATATTGGGACGTCATCTGACCGCGGATAAAAGGTTGTCTCCCTTGTCGAGATTGAAGAGATGCTGTATGGGAACATATCGAACTCCAAAGGACCGCATTGTGACATTGAGATATACGAGAGTGTCTTCGTGAAGGTGATGCTGCCATTCATGTAAAACGGCGAAAGACGGACGAATCAGTAGTCGTACCCTATTTTTCCCCGTTCTCGGATTTTTTCCTTTTCAATCCAAGGCAAGACCGTTCCTATTCACTTCCTCTCATAGAAAACGATAACGCATTACCTATGTCGAGAATTCTTCCAACCGACGATCATGTTTCACATTCACCTAAACGAAATTGCGTCGATGAGAGACGGTTTTCAGGCTTCTCCACTGTTATCGAAAGTAACAGAAAACCTTTTGGTATATTGTATAGGTGGTAGAGAACTCCGTTCAAAATTTGATGATGAGTTCAAATGTAACTAAAATTCGAAAACAAAATTTAAATGCTAGGGGTATCTACGGTTTTACGTACTAAACTTACCAACGTAATAAACTCAATTCGTCGTTTAAGGTGGACGATAGACCTTCAAAACCGTGGCATGGTGGCCACGGGCATGATACCAGAGGAAACGGACGCTTCCCCTTCTTAAGGCTGTTTGATTTTCACATTTCGTTTTAGCGATTGGCTCAAGTGATTGTGACTAGAACTCAGTTACCACGGTTTCTTAATTTTAATTGGTATTTTACCCGGTTTATAGCAAAAAAGAAGCAAAGGATATCATTAAAAAGGTAGATATTTATTTGACGAATTCAAGGAAATACACATCGTTGTTTTTGTTCATAGAATTCTTCAAATCCCGTCATACAGCATATGATGGACGATTGCCTCGTTGTATTATAATTTTAATACCCCGCAGGGGTGGAATTTTATCAAACCTAACTTTGTGATATGAAATACCACAGACGATACAAGAGCCCTTAATACGGCGTTCCTCTCGCCCAGCAGATTATTAAAATCCTTTTAGTGAGTCATCGGAATCCTTCGAGTGAAATCTGGGTAATATATACGAGAAATTTGTCCTGTAACGGAGTATTTCAACTGTAATAAAAATACAGAATGTTTATCACAGTTACATAATTTTTTCGAGAGCTGAAAATCGGAATATAATTTTGTCCCAACATCAAAGTTCGTAGATAATGCAAATTTTGTAAAAATGTAACCATTTTTCTATCCAAGACACCCAAACACCGAAAAGCGCGCGCTATATGTGAATAAAGCGGAAGAATGTAGTGTGATACTAGCGATAAATATCAGCCGTCATTCACGTATCGTAAAAACAAACAAGACCTGGAGCACATTAAAAGTGCGCGAAGCGCACCACAGCGGTTGGTTTAACTAATAATATAACCATTAGTTGGATATTCCAGCAATTTCGATATTCATCCGATGGGTTAGATGTGCATTGGCAACTGGTTTTACTCAGCATGACTTTTAGAGCTGAGTGTGTTCCTGCCAATGAGGGGATAATTGGATCGGACTGGACCCTTAGAACTCCAAAGCAGCGCCTGAGGGTCATCTCAAACTGGAGAATCGAGTGGGTCCTGAGAGCTACCCCATCCTCCCCTTAGGTACAATTTTTGCCGTACACGAGCTCAGCATAGAATTTTCGTTATTCATCATCCATCATTGTGACGTTATCAAACCTCATTAAAAAGAGAAAAAAAAAACAGTGAGGGGTGAATATCAATGTATCGATGAAACAAAAATATTCGTTGAGCCGTATTTAGGAGTAATACATGATAAGAATGAAAATTAAGGTGGTCCTTTTTGCAGTCAATTATAGTTAACACCGAAATTGATGGGTTTAGGGAATGTTTGATTTTTGTTTGAAATCGATCCATTTTCGAAGCCTTTTTTAGTAAAAATTGATAGTTGCTTGACTTATTTTCAGTAGTGGGATTGAAAACGAATATTCTCGAAGAAATTTCAGATTATAGTTTGAATTGAATATCGTCTGATTTCTTCCTGTACAATCATAAAATATTTTGTTGTCAAGAAATTGAAATAAATACAATGAATACTGTTTCTCAATTATTGCGAAATACCAATAGTGATTTTCCGCAATTTATTTTTCCACCATTGCTCAAACAAGGTGCATCGACAGGGATTGAATGAAAGATTAGCCCATTTCACAGCGTTGAACACACAAGTTCTGTAGAACGGCGGCTTCGTGACATTTCTTGCCGTGATTCCGAGTCTAAGCTCTATTCAGGTGACTCCTTTCGAGGCTCTAAGAGATGAAAAGTTGACCTGGGAGAGGGGCTCTGGTGAGATTATAAGGGAAGGTGCCATCACGTTGGCCTTCTCCCACAGAGACAACTTACACTAATACGAACGCTTTTTCAAGTTTGTACTTGTTGGAACGTGACAATGTTTTCTACTTCAACCTCCGTCTTTGTGAGACTGTGTGAGTAGTTTTGATGACGGCAGAGGTGGTGGCGAGAGTTTGGGAGGAAAAAAGAAAGTTTATTAGAAAAGGGTAGGTACTCGACCGAGGGCGCACACCTCGGGATAATTACACTATTACATGCACATGTTGCCCCAATTTCCGGCGTCTTTCTCTCTCGCTCTTCCTCTCTCACTTTCGTGCCGTCTTTCGGCGGATTTTACTTATTGTACCATCTCCATCCATCCTACATCTTCCATAGCTAAGAGCACGAATTTCACACAGATGATTGGCAATTTCATATTTATTTATAGAGGCCTAATATAGTTGAGGATGTCAAATTATACCGACGATTCCTGACTGCAAATTACTAATATATTATTTTTATTATTCTTAATAAATTGCTCTTCGAATACGATTCGAAGATGGTTGGATATGTGATGAAGATGTCTACATGAATGAAATACGTAGTTACAGATGTCTAATATAGTTGTCAATGTTTCCTTGCTTCAACAAATCGGTGCATAGCTATAAACATTAACATAACTCCTTAGTAAATGAAGAAATTTCAATAATTCGAAGTCTGGGTAAGGGTAATCCAAATCTGAGGACTGGCTTATTGGACACAATGTGCCAAGAAGAATTTATTAGTTTATTTCTTCAGGAGAGGTGTTCCGTTATTCTCCACGTATACGGCCAAAAAGTGGCAAATATCGTATTATCTCCCAGATAATTGATGGTTCTTTCAATGAATGTGCTAAATGAGACGACGTGATAGGATTTCGGATACCTAATACAATGTACTTCCGAGATATGCGTGTTAATATCTTCTTACATGCTTGCTACTGTGATTTTTATAAGGCATAAGAGTCAATATTTTATATGAGTCAAGGTCTTAAAATGTCCTTTCTGGCAAGCAGATGACGGTCGATTTTTCTCGTTTGGCCCACACGCCATACGTCAAAGATATGAGCTGTTTTTGCGGGTGTTTTCTACTGGCAGCAAATTTAATAGATTTGAACGCTTGAGGTTTTTAAATGTTTGTAACGTCGAGTGAATGACACCTAGTTCCCTCTTCGGGGCTAGTTATTATTATTATTTTTTTTTTTGGAGCGCCCTGGCAATAAAAATGATTTCTTTTCGCAAAACTTGGCTCGTATTTTCATCCCCCATACTGTTCTTCCTCGTTATTAACCTATAATTCGTACGTTTTTCTGTTTTAGGGTCTTCTGACCCGTTGTAGAATAATAACGGACACCTTTTACCTTTGTTGTTACTGAATTTGGATTTAGTTACTAGATTTAGAATACAAATTTTATTTAGATTCATTAAGAAACGCTTACCCAGACATGTGAACAAACACAACATGTCACCATGGAATTTGAATACTGTTCAATTTATTGAAGGCGTTGAAGCTACCTAAGCTTCAAACTTTCGCCGAAATCACTCGAATTTCAAGTCTCAAAACGGCAAAACAAAACGCTTTTCCCTTTCCCGGTGGTAGAGAGAGAGAGGCAGAAGTCAGAACGGAAGAGCAAAAGAGACGTCGTGGAGATAAAAGGCAGTCAAAAGCCTCGCGATGAGGGGAACACAAGTGGTAGAAAGCGGCGGCAGAGAGCGATAGGGTTAATGCGTTAGAGCATCAGGAAGAAATGGGAGCCCGCCCTCGCAGCTTCATCACTATCTTGTACAGGAATAAGGACGGAACGGAACCCGAGGTTACGTTGGTGGTTGAGGTTGGCTTGGATATGTGACCCTCTGTATTCTCTCCTTATTCCATTCCCTTGCTTTCGTCCTCTAATACCTACCTAAACCTCAGCCGCCCATGTACCCCTACCATCATCATTCGGTCCGTTCAGGAAAGATAATTTTAATCTAACCGAATCGGGAATAAAGTTCTTCCTCTCATGGGTTGGATATCTATTCAGATGATCCCCCTCACTTTTTTGCTACTCTAAGTAGATTCCGCGTCGTCTCGTTCACGTCTGAAGTAATCATGAACACGATTAACCTGGCGACACTCGTACATATTTTAAGCGACGATAGCCAACAATATAAATATTATGTTCGTCATTCTTTTTGCACAAAACGTTTGGTGAGTATTTACTACAGAACATGGAAATTCGCGTCGGTGGATAAAAACCAGACTCATTCTCCGCCCTTGGCTGTGGACCCTATGGCTATCTAATGGCCACAAATATCGGTCTAGGGGTGAGATTTGCGTGATATTTCGCGTAGAACCTAAATCTTGAACATACAATAAAGGTGCATATGCATTCGGAAAAATAAAAACGCTGCAAATGATTGTACAGTGTTTTATTATTCCTTCGCTTCAATAATGATTTGAGAGAGCTATCCATTTGTGATTTTAATTATTCCAAACATCTGTGAACGTTCCAACCGAAAAAAAGATGGTAACTATAGGGGAAAACTCCGTAGCAACTATTGTAATTTTAATAATTTTTATTTTTCTTAATTTCCTAATTAAAAGCTAAACTTATTGCCTAACGATACAGCTGGAGAGAGTGTTTGACTACCATTCCAAGGAGTAAATAAAGATTTTTATAGCTCCAAGAACTCTCGAGTTATACCCTCATGTCAAATTTCTGAAAATCTCCCAAATTCGGCACAACAGCTGCGATAACTCGAGAACAAATAAAGCTATCGACCCCGCGATGGTCTCATTCGATTCAGCGTCCAAAAATCTATATAACTTGATGGCAAATACACATTTTTCTGAAAAACCCTGGAAAATATGAATTTTCTCCCCCTCAAAACCCCCCAAAAAATCCTTAAAATTGAGCTAGCAAGTTGGTTCAAGGATTGGGCCGTCGTAGGACCGAGATTGATTTTCGGCGAAAATTTCAAGAATTTAGCTATTATAGTTTGGCCGGAAAACTGCTAACATGCCTTGAGATCATCAAATGCTGCTAACATCAAATTTTGAGGGGGGTTGGAAAATTTTTTTCTTGGGCGATTACAATGGTTTATTATTGAATAATGAACCAAAAACGAAGTTGGTATAAGGTTATAAGGAGATAAAATCCCCAAATCTCTTTCCTACTCGTCCCAGTAACTGCAGATGATTAACGAAAATTTTACGAAATTTATTAATGAAACGTTAAGTCTTCATAAATCAATCACTTTTTCTATTCGACAAAACGTGAGAGGATCTTACATGCGAGCGCACGTAAGATTGCTGGAGCACGCATGAGTGCGTTAAGTGTTAAGAAGCTTTACGGGTAAACCTGATCAGTTTCATGCTAGCCAAGGACTTATTATTATTATTTCAACATAAATTATATTCATACCAAACGCATGCTTTCGAGGGTTTCGATGGAATTGTCTAGCGTTAACTGAAAGATGGGATTCTCTTCCTACACTCTCTGTATTCTATTAAGTGGAATCGAGTCTGACGTGTTGCTAGGAGAGCCTTTTGGCTGACATGCATGATGTAGATCAGAGAAGAACAAAATAGTGAAGGAGAAGAGAAATGTTTGTATGCGTAGACGGTAAGAAAGAGTAGAAGCTTGTCATATAGAACCTCCGATGCCATTTACCTGAAAGCTTTACGCAGATACGAAACAGTTTAACCCGGTTTCTTTCTTTTGCTTGCCAATCCAAGAACCTGTATGAAATGTTCATTCAGTTGACCTATTTCTCCAGCCGAAGAGCGAAGCTAGGCTCGTGCACGAAGAACTAAGGAGCAACAACGCTAGATTTATTCAAATACAAACTGAAGTTGATGGTAGTAAACTGAGGATTCCTTGAGTCGGTGGGACTTACGGTGTAACCAGGTGCGAAGAACGCTCCGCTTTAGAATATGAGCATTTATCGAACAGAAATTTCCAAGTAAAGTGACGCCCTCATTGAAAACAATGAATAAATCAATACAGGCATCATATTCGAATCTACCCAAGTAAAGAGGAATTACCAGGATTTAGTTCGATATGTCTTGATATACGTATCTCAGATGCGGTTAATTAAAGAAGATTACAACGTTATATACCCCTCAAAACTTGATCTTTACGTTTCAGAGTAAGAGGATTCGAATACCGAATAAAGAAATATGTTTATACATTTTTTCTCGGGAACTCTTTTTCAGAGCTACTTCTATGAACTTTTCGACTAGATCAATTTTCGGATAAATAATAACGGCTCAATAACCTGGCCGATCGCAGATGATTTTTTAATTCTGTAATTGATGATTTTCTAATGAAATTTGAAGCGGTACAAGTTATTTCTGAAAAAGTGGTCTTGGAGAATTTTACATTAGTGCATGCGTTGAGAATGCGCATCCCTCTTCACATGTGCGGTCATGATATATTATGTTAATACACGGAACGACATTCCGAGCGATGATTAAATCGGGAGTTAGAGAACGAGCTTCAGTTCAGGAAGGTCGGATAGCGAACAAATCTCTTGCACTCTTGAGCGGAAAAGAGATAAGTTGAGGTGATCTCAACATCTTTGTGACGCAGTGTGCGTGTTCCTACTACAGGCGAAGGAAAGGTTTTTGTGACGAGCAAGAACCTCAAGGTTTGGGAAGGGGCGAAGGTTATATAAAATTAAAGGGGTTCTCCCCGATGGGAAGGTGGAAGTTGGGAAGTAAAACAACGGTTGGCTGGCAAGAGGGTGGGATGTCAGCCTGGCTGGAGGGGACGTCAGGTAGGTAGTGGCAGCCTGAGACACTTTTCCCTCACTCTCCAGCTTAGCGATCTTCCTCCTCTACACTCACTCGCATGCACGCGCATCGAGGTAAAGACGGCAAATGAAGCAATTCAATTTCACGCTGTCGACCCGAGAGGAGTGCATGCATCAGACTCCCTCGACCCATTCCTGCAACGCTACCCGTTGGTTCTGACTCAACCATCCGACTTAGGAACCTATCGATCGAAAACGTTTTGGATATCTGACCAAACTTGTAAAAACCGCATTCGAACGCAGTTTAGCTCGGTTCGGAGACGGCCAAGCAGGTTGGAATTTCAAAACTCTGGACATCGGACATGGATTTGATTGCTGTGATGTGGCCCTTATCAATACCATGTGCACTTGAGAAGTTCTTATTTCTAGTATCAGGGGTCATAATTATTGCTCAACAAAGTGGTACGCATTACTATTCTTTGAAATTTGTCTCAATACGGAGATTTTTTCTACCTAGCGTTGCGAGGTTTTCGGTGAACAATTTTCTCTACAAATTTTTGGAAATGTTGATGCGAATGTGTTTGTTGAATGTTGCTGTCAAATAGTTAATAAATCTAACAAGGACGATGGCGGTCGTATGATGGAGGATACATTTTCATTAAAGTTACCAACAATAAGGCGTGTATTGAAATAGCGATATCAGCATGACAATAGTTTAATATATAAGTAGTGCTCAGTCTATTACTATTGATTATACACCTCCTTCATCGCATACGAGCCTTCATGAACTGTTTGCCCAGACGAAATCGGTCTCGTACTCTGACGCGGTTTTGTCAGGCAAATTTCATAAATTAATTATCTAGCCCAACAATTAGTTTCGCTCCCCAACTTAACGCGACACGGTCGGCTTTGGGCTTTCCCCACTCACTTGCTTCCCTTAAAGTGCAGTCAATTGCCTACAGTTTAATATTCCACAACGCGTGGTGTGAATGTTATAGTGCACGGGCGAGAATATATTTTCAGGCAACAGAATAAATTTAGTTTGTTTCAACATTAACAAATTTCACAAACATTAAATTCTCCAAATTTTCATCCGAAATTTCATCACCAAGCTGCAATACAGCGAGAATACTGTGTTGCAGTTATTATATCATCAGATCCTCCTTGGGTTGTTTGCGTTTCTAGATAAGTTCAAATCCTGATTTCCTCATTAAGACATTATATATTTTATACTATGAAAAAAAAAAATACTGCTGTGCATAGATCACACACAGTACTTCGTTGTTTGAGTCGATAGCAGGGATAACAATTTAAACACCCCCAGGGTTGAAACATATTGACATTTGCTGTCTGTAAAAATAAAAATATTGTCAATAAGCGAATAACCCGGAATAACGGTATGTGACCCACGCAATAAAAATCAGCTATCTATCAATCACCATATATATTTCAAGACCTTGAACGTTTAAACATATTGGCTAATGTAGCCTATAAAAACCAAAACAGTATATTTATGTGTGTCATCTTAAATCTAGAAAAGGCTAATTTCACACATTCACTGGGAAAACATTTCCTGAAAATTTTGAGTTGCATTCATCATTCAGGGGATTATGGTGATTTATGTCACTGTTTGAACAGAGACAGACAGACAGACGGACATACAGACACTCGTTCATAAATTAATTCTTAGTATTATTATGAACATTTCTTCCTACAGGACCCTCGTTCTGAATTTGACTTTTTTTGACGATCACAGTACTTCCATTTACTAACTAAACATGTAGGTAATTATTAAACCAGCTTCAGAATCATTAAAGAAAAAAAAAATGAGAGTCACGAAAATGTTTTAACTTTACAGCAACTCAATCACCATTCCAATCAACATTTTCATAATAATTATTCGATCAATATCTTAAATAATGAAAGAACGACTGAAAAGTAATTCCTGGTGGTGAGAGGAGGAGAAATGCCAGGCGACTCTCTCTCCTGTAGAAGTAATAATTAATTTTCATTTTGTGTAAGTATGCGATTGCAAGAGGTATTTAATTTTGTTTAATGTATCCAGGGGAGACGGAAGAGAGGGCCACATGGCCCTAGTCTCTCCCTGGTAAATTAAATAAACCGATTCAATCAATCAATCAATCAATCCTATTCTTTATTTGCTCGTCGAGCACATTCGCCCGTTTGGGCATACTCAGGGCGACGTGGAGTTATATGGTCCACAGTAGAATAAAGAATCTGAGAGTGAGTCGCCTGGTTTTTCTCCCCCTCACACCCGCACGACATCGGGAAATGCGACGACAAGGAAAAGATGAAAAGTAATCGGTAATATAAAAACGTCATAAATGCAAACTGCATACATGCATAACCTTGAACCTTAGGTTACTTCCATTTTACTTTTACATAATTAGGAGCGTCCGTACACGTTCGTTATTCAGTCTAACCTCTCTGCCACTTCCTACGAGACCGGCGAACCTTGGTAAAATTGGGAGTCTTCTTCACCTTCCGGCCTGGGTTATTAATTTATTCAGGACGAAAAAGAGCTTTTCAACCGTGGAGAATCCCCAACCATTTTCTATCTTCGCTGAAAATCCTTAGGCTCCCCAAAGTAAAAGAGATATTAGTTTCCAGAATTTATACGCCAAGAAGTGATTTTGCCCTCTTAACTTGATTTAGTCCTTTAACAGCCCCTTCTTTGGGACAGTAGATGCTCCTTGTAAAAATAACGAGTAGGAAAGACGGTCTCTACTCTGGCCGAAAGGAGGAGCCCTCTTGTATTAAGTATCAGTTCCCTTCATCACCTTCGTTTCATATACCACCCCTAATAAAAATTGTTTCGAGCCCTCCGCCTTATTCGTGTAATAAGGCCTCGACAACGGTTTCACGATTTTCCTTCGTTTTCCTCAATCTACCTGCTTCTGATGAGAAGTCAGTGATGTTCGTCATTTTCGGATTGAAGTATCTGATTATATTATTCTTTTGCGCTTTGTCGTCCAATGTATTCTGCCTAATTTTAGAATCGGCACTGTTATGTTAACTATTCTTCGTTATTTTGGAAGCAGCGAAGTTCTTAGTGACAAATCAATGCAACCCAGATCAACTCATTGGGCGCAATTACTAGCGTTTCCAAGGTGAAAGTAGAATGTACGAAGATTCTCCAGTATGAACAAAAGCATCCGATACAAAAACTCCTGTCACCTAGCATGACTATATGGACGAATTTTCAAAGACTAGAGGAGAGTGTTTGAAGAATATTAGAATAGAATATTGGAATATTTGAAGAATATAGAACGATTTCTATATTCCAATGAATTCTTAATTTATGTCATCATCAAGTATTTTATTTTTCCAAAATCCTCCACAACAGCTGTGATAACTCAAGAACTGATAAATCTCCTGAACTCGTTATAGTCTCATCCATGATGTGTCGCCATAGTTTCGTTTTAGAGCATATAATTAATGGTCAATGTTTCGACTTGTTTCAGGCCCTGAGTATTGGGGGCGCATCAATCCAGAATGGAGTCTTTGTAACAAGGGAAGAAGACAAAGCCCGATAAACGTCGAACCGCACAAACTTTTATTCGACCCATACCTCCGTCATATCGATGTCGACAAATTCAAAGTGAGCGGTGTTACATTCGACTAATTCATTGCTCATGTCACTTTCCGTCACACAATCTGTATGGTAGATAATGAAAAAATATTATTATTCCTTGCTTTTTCATTGTGTAAAACACGTTTGTCACGGTAAGTTTAATCAGGGAGGAATTTCCACCGTTGTATTTCCGAAAATGGTCTCCTCGTTCCTCCACTTAATTTCACTTCAGTCAAAAGAAACGTATATCACGTTTATCTGATCGGCATATTTTCTTAGAAATCGTCTTACTAACGACAAGAGTAGCTGAATTGGTGAATATTATTTGCAGTCTTTTGCTGTTTTATTGTAGCTTTATTTATAAAAATCCTTCTCTATATCTTGTTTTCGTCTAGAACGACTTCATCCGTTTTAATTTACCGACTTCAAAGAAAAAAATACCGCTGACGATTACTTTCCCCCCTTTTCACTAAATGGTTTTTCACTGTCTTTTTTGTGGTACTGATTAATTGCAGCTTTTAACCATTTTTTTCTGCGCGTCTGCTGGGCCATTTCCCGATTTCGATATGTGATCAGAAGTCCATATATTGCTTTTCATATAGGTGCTCCTGTGTTTTCGCGATCAGCTTCTGTCCTTTATTCAATAGTAGGAAGACTGGAACGCTGCAGCGATTTCAGCAAATATTTACAAACGAGCGGATGAAGCGTCGTAATATTGAATCTGGCCAAAGGCACGAAGAGACCGTCAATTGATTGCTATTTGCAGAAACCTAAACGTACCATACCCAAGTACGCAATACTACTGCATGAAATAGGATTGTTATATACCGGCTCAGGAGCTCATGGACTGCCGGTAATTTTATAACACTGTGTCCATCGGAGAAGCGATTCACATGAACTTTCTAACCTCGCTCAGTTTCAGACATACATTTAATATCGATTTCTGGCGAAGAGTATTACTATTCGGTTCATAAATCCATTTCTATGCTGATTGCCAAACATGTTATTAGATATATTTCTTAAGCGGCCATTAATTTAGGGCATTCTTATAGTCAGGAAACTGGGAAACATATGAGACAGCCCAACGTTTTTGGCTAGTCCTTTCGCTGATTTTCTTCAACTTTTTTTTTTTTTTTTTTTTGCAAAAATACAACTTCCTCTTTAGCTTTTCAGTCTAGAAAGACTCCTCGAGTTATTAACCACAAAGTTATGATTGAATTTTATTTTTCTGCTTGACAGGTGAGCGGTACATTGCTAAACACTGGTCAGTCGTTGGTTTTCCGTGTCGACAAAGATACGAAACATCACATCAACATTACGGGCGGTCCGCTTGCATACCGCTATCAATTCGAAGAGTTCTACATTCATTACGGCACGGTGAACCAGCACGGCTCCGAGCATCGAATCCAAGGCTACTCATTCCCTGGCGAGGTGAGTCTCAGCCTTATACAATCGCTCATTACCACTAGGCTCACGTTCGTAGATTGTGAGACAACTGTAGGTAGGTTAAAGAATGGTATTAGATCTCTTAGTTGAATGAAATGAATATTTACCAATAACCGATGAATATTGGTCACCCAAAAGCGAGTGTTTGTACAAATCCATTTGGTGGGAACGATACGATGATCTATAATTTCAAAATTAAAAAAATCCACAACCCTTCGAGCGAGTTCGTCCCAGCCTAAAAAAATAACAAATAAAAACGCTGCTAATGATTGTACAGTGGTTTATCACTCCTTCGCTTCAATAATAATTTAGGAAGATTATCCATTTGTGATAGAAATTGTTCCGCAGATTTGTGAACGTTCCTTCCGAAAAATAGATTGGTTACTGTAATTTTAAACTTTTTAATTTTTCTTGATTTCCAAACTAATAGCTCAATTTTCGCTAAAAATGATTAAAATACGGAGTTCTCCCTTGTTCTTCGATGGGAACGTTCACACATGTTCTGAATACGTATTATACTATCACAAATTGATAGTCTTTTTAAATCATTATTGAGGCGAAGGAACAATAAACCACTGTACAAAAATTTGCACCGTTTTTATTGGATATTCGGATTCTACTGGCCTTGAAACGTATAACATCAAATTACGAGGGGGATTAGAAATATTTTTTTCTAGAGCGATTACAATGGTTTTTTACTGAAGAATAAACCAAAAATAGCATTCAAAATTGGGTGAATAATTATGTACAAGTTCAGCTAACGTAAATTGTAGAATGATTGATTTCAAGACGAGACGAAGTTAACTTCACGGTTGGCAACTAGGGAACTGTAAGATGACATCTTGAATTATTACTGTAGGCTGTCAGCACATTCTCCTGTTCCGAATCGAGCTGATGGTGAGCGGCAAGATCGCGTTACTATCCTGCCAGTCGTTCCGATTTCGACTCCATGGGTTTTGAAGATGGAAGTTTGGCCAAGCCGTTTCTTTCGGTGATGTCCTCCGTCTGCGGCACGAAAGAAGTATGACCTAGGAGACGAGCGCATGTTCGCTGCCCTGCCTTCCCTCTAAAGGCATCTCTCTCGAAGACGTCTTGGCAAAATCGCAGCGATGCTGCTTCGTTCTGAACCCGGTGGCTTCTGACCCAGTGGACTGACCTGTTTGAATTTGGGAAGTCTGGCACGCCGTTCTCGCCCTTCGTCCCATTAACAGTTCAGAAGGCGTAACGTCTAAAGTTTCTGAGTTATAGTTCATGAAAGTGTCAACCTTGACAAGTACAAAAGGGACAGCTTCGCCAGCTTTCAGGAAAAACATAAAAGCAACAAGGAATTATGAGTGAGGGGCTAAATCGAAGAAGATGTAGGCACTGTCGAATCAATGACTCATAATTCTCATTCAGGCCAGAGCCGTAGTTCTGAAATACTTTCGTAAATGCTTGAATTGCGTGTTGCGGGGAATCATGGCGTACTAATTCATAATGATATAAAAAAGCGATCGCGGTTTTCAAAAGATCGGTGTTTTTCGGTCCAAAATAAATTAGATCCTGAAAATTGTTGAACGTATTTGTGAGGATGAAGAAACGAAATTAGCATGGCCTGGGTCGTATTAGCTGAGAGCTGTCCAGGGTGAGCGAAAGTTAGGTGCACAAATGAAGTTGAAGAAATTGGACGGTGAGAGAGATGAGATCAGGCAGTGGGACAATGGCTCGACCGCATTCGTTGTGGTTTATGACCTCTCGATAGAGAATTACACGCAACAGGTGGCATCCACTTCCGTTGAGCCCTAGGAGGTCACCCGTTAAACGTTTGCCTCTCGCCCCGACGAGTGTCACGCACTCACTACTATCGTACACGCACGAACTGACTCGCAGCCTCCTCCCTAACACCATCACTCTGGTTGATTCCAGCACCAGTACCCCCCCCCCCCACTTCCAATCCCTTTAGATCGTATTTCCTTCGCTGTTGTCAAGTCACGTTGTGGTTTCTGTATGACTTTTGCGGTACGATAATTCCCATAGTTTCACGTCCAAGCGGTTCTCTTGAATGTAACATAAAAATCACTCACATGTGTTGCAGTTCAGTGTTGGACCATCATTCTGTCAGGAGTCCGGAGAAATCAAGAGAATTCCTGAAATCATTGTGTACCAGAGTAACGAAGGTCAATTTGTCAATCTATGAGTCTGTGGTTACAAAAAGCTTCAAATCTAGTCAACAGCGCAAGCACTAAATGATTTTATTCTTATTTAATTTTGCTAGAAAATCTCAACAAAAATATAATATAGGTAATTTAAAAAAAAACTTCAAATGATTTTACAGTGGTTTATTATTCCTTCCCTTCAATAATGATTTATGAGGATTATCCATTTGTAATAGTCATTTTTCCGAACATTTGTGAGCGTTCCCTCCGAAAAACAATTTATTGGTAACTATAGGGGAAAGCTCCATACCAACGATTGTAATTTCAATCATTTTTACTTATCTTAATTTCCAAATTATAAGCGAAATTTTTCGCCTAACGGTGCAAAACAGAAGAGTGTGTTAGACGACCATTCCAACGAGAATAGAACGATTTTTATAGTCCTGAGAACTCTCGAATTATACCCCAATGCTTAATTTCTGAAAATCACCTGAGTTCGACACAAAAGCTGCGATAATTCGAGAACCAATAAAGCTATCAACCCCGCGAACCATGAATTCAGCGACCATGAATCTATAGAAATTGATACCAAATATATACCTTGTTCTGAAAAACGTTGGAAAATACGTATTTTCTCTCCCTCAAAACCCCCCAATAATACCCTTAAAATTGAGGTGGCGATTTGGCTGAAGAATTGAGCTAGTGTCAGACCAAGATTAATTTTTTGTGAGCATTTCTAATAATCTTCTAATAATCTATCTTTACATGCCTTGAAACGTAAAACATCAAAATTTTTTTTGGGGGGGGGGGGGGGGAGGTTAGAAAAATAATTTTCTTGGGCGATTACAATGGTTTACAATAATAACAAACCCAAATTTAAATACTTATTAGGCAACTCTGTAAATTTCTCGTTCTTCGATTTTACCTCCTGACAACTTGCTCTTCATTTTACCTGTGCATGCCAACCTGGAGATCTGAACAAGCAGTTCTGTCCGTTCAGTGATCCCCTATTTTACTTCCTCGTTTTCGCGGAGCAGAGAAGAGACTTGGTTTCATTTTCAAGATTCAGAAAATTTTCATCCCGTAATTTGAAAATTCAACTGGCGCATTTCAGACATTGGTGAACATTTCTCGATTCGTGCCTATTGGTCTATTGGCATTGTCCTTGTAACTATCATAACTCACTCCATTTTCATCCGATTTCGATAACAATTTTCACAAATTATCCTGCTCAATATAAAAACGGTCCCCTATCAATTTAATTATGATTGCGTTTGCTTCTGTAAATCATGGCAAGTAAGCATGTACCAACGACATCGCGGAATATTTAGGGTGGTCATGTCGTCAATTGATTTTGACCTGAGGTTCGATATTCCGATAAGATAATTCAAATCGCTGTGTTAAATTATTGTTTTTATTCTGTCAGGGTGCAGTCACATAATATGCTAGTTTCAATACTCAGGAGGAATGAATGAAGACGTAGGGTTTTGTGGAAACTTCTCTATAGACTAGGAGAATCCCGAAACACTGAAGCGAAAGCTGCAAAACCGGTAACTGTCGTTGTTGTTCGAAGTCGTTGGAATGTTGGGTGGATCTTCGTGCCCTTGAGACAATACTGAAGGAAGTTCGAGATCATGGTGCCGTCCGTTAAAGTCGGAACCGAAACTTGCTGTGTACTGCGGAACAATATAAATATCTGTGCATCAGTACCTCTATATGATGAGGTAATTTAATTTTCCGTACCTTACGAAAGGAATGATTATTCTTCATCCCATGGTACCAACAAAACTCAATTTCGATCCTCCAAAGGAAGATAAACTACTAACAGTTTAATGCAAACAGTTTCTTTCTACCAGAGGTAGCGTGTTCATTATTCCACCATACTTGGCGCATTTCAAAGTAGGATTTCATAGCAAATAATTTCCGCGAACTGCTGTCTCCAAGTGACAAATTTGAAAAACGGAAGACAAATAAATCATTTGTGCTCGGATACACTGATTTTTACGAAGTGAGACATTGCCACTCGGAAGATTGCCGCACCGCAAGAGCTTCAAGTGATTCAAGTTAGTAATGTAAACTCGTCAAAATTTATCCGCCAATAACTTTCAAACTCATTTTCCACGCATAAAACGTTTGCCGATATTGTTAACGCGACCAATATACAACTATGCTAAGAAGTGCGGTTTCCCTAAAACGACGAGGTTCTCTGCCTACTTTTCATTTCGGTTTGAAAAAGAAAGAACTCGAAAACCTGCTCCAGGAATTTTTCAGCCTTTGGCCTTTAGTACTCTACTCAAATTTGTTCGCTTGAAGGAGGAAATGTCCCAAAAAGAGAAAGCTGGTTCAAACTTCCTTTTGCAATGTATATTTAACACTGGAAAAAAAATCACTGTTCTGTTGCGTTATCTTATCTCTCGATCAAGTAACTATAATTATAACAGAGAGAAAACCGACTTCTGAGCGCTCCTCATGATGCACAAAATGTCCGCAACAAAATTATTTTCCCATCGAATAAACCGCCGCCAGTTCCCCAATCCATTGCTCCTCGTTGGGTCCCATTACACATTATTTTTTCCTTTGCTATGACCATAACATTAAGGGAAGTGAAACTAATTTTTGAGTGTGGTTAGAATCTTTCCAGGGTTGGAAGTACCCTGGCTAAATTCTCGGAAACCGGAATGTCAAAAAATACTGCTGGTCGAACCTACTAATGACTTTAGCCGACTCAGCATCAATGACGAGCCGACTTCAATAATTTTGTCTCACTCAGTTTTTTTATCACTGGTTTCGAGTTTTTTTCAGTTTCGAAAGGTTTGCTTCATAATTAAATTGTAAAGTACATACTGTTAGATTGTTTCATCGTCGCGTCCATTCGAATCACTCTCGTTTCCTCAATAATCAATCGTTATGATACACTGAATAATTAAATTCTCACGAACTACGATTCTAAAAACGTTGTCATAAGGTCAGTCGTGGCATAAAAGAATTACTTTATAGCTGAAATGGAGATTAGGGGTTACTGAGCAAAGTCAATTTTCCTTAGCTATATTATTTTGTAATTAGCAGTTGAAGTTTACAGTGAAAGAACAAGTATAGCATTCCAATGTTTTCCATTCCATCACACCATGCTACCTACTTAAGTATCCCCACTTCATCACTTAGCCCGAACGATAATATTTAAAGTTTGGCGTGTCAGCCGAACTAAAAATTATACGGTAGGAAACATTTTTGTGAATTGACAAGTTGATAATTGGAGGGAGGATGTTGGTCGTCAATACACATTTGTCACGCAATGCAAAAAGACTGCGGTCATGATGCACTGCTAACAAAAACGCAAGAGGCTCACAGCCTTCCAAATTAACGTTTGAGTAGAAAAGAACGTTTTTCAGTTATTCCGACAAATATAATACGCAATGATTGCTTTATAAATACTAAATGATTTTTTTTTTAAATTCATCCTAGAAAGTTGCGAAAACTCGAAAACCAATATTAAGCTAATGACTGTGATACAATGGCTTCTTCAGTAGCTTTGAATTTCAACTCACCACACACTCAATCATGAAAAGTAACATTCTTCTGAACACTAAATTGTCAACTTGAATACCTTCCTCTGATCCGATCACGCGGATCAACAAACTCGTAATCCCTTCTACGAATATAGGAATTATCGACAAGAACAATATTTTTAACAGGCTGACCACGGCAGCTAACTTGATTGGTATGAAGATTAACCAAGTATCAGCCTTGTAAGGACTCAACCTCACGTGCCTCATGTTTCTGACTAAAGCGAATTCATTTCCGTCCCGAATTGGACTTTGTGATGATACTTTGCCGGTTAATTATTCATACATTGCCAGCACCAGCTAGGGCCAGCCAAGAAAGCTAAGGTCTTATAATGTACGTGATCCCGTGCACTCTAGTGGCACATGATAGCATTACTTGGATGCTACAACTGAAAACACTACAGGATTCTGCTTACACGGTTAATATTAGTTGAAGGATGGTCCTAGGGGGCCTCGTTTTGATTCCAGTCAAGGTCACTTTTTGTTTTTCTTCCTCCTTTTTTCATCCTGTTTGGACAAAGGTGAGTTACTCAATCGGATTTAAGTGTCGAGTTGGACAGTCTGGCCCTTCAAGGAAGGCATAATCAAGATAAGTTCAAATAAACTCATAATGTTTTTTGTGGTCAGTAATTTGCAGAATCGGATTGCTCTGGTGATTTTCTTGAGGTAAAGATGCAAAGATTTGCCATAGTGACAATGAAAAGGTGAAAATAAACTGAAATGGACAAATTGTGAATCCATGGTCTCCTGGTTGACTCAATTGCTTTGTTTTTTGCTTTGTTCAAAATTGTTGTGCCTATGATGACCTAGCTTGACTTGTTCCTCCGTTAGTAGGCACGCATGACTCGTAGTTGTTTCCCAGCTGGCCACCTATTCCAGTTCTCATGCCAAGCTGCACCTGATTATAATCACCATAAAGAGGCAAACCGCTTGGAAAAATAAAATAAATTAAAAAATTGAGAGACAGCTTCCTGTCCTTGTGTTCATCTGTGCACTTTAAAAACTAGTAACCTAAGATGAATTTTTCGGGAGTATTTCAGAGCCATCTATGCAGTGTTTGAGCTGAGGACAATTTTATTCAGAGCACTGAGAAGTTGCAGGATTTGTGATGGAACATCAAGTCGAACCGAGGTGCGTACAGTTGTATCGGTGGTAGGGAGGATATGAGGCGCGTCGTGCTCGAAGTCTTGATAAGAATCACACTTAGTCATAATAAGCAGGCTCTCCGGATTATCAGCTGCGTTCATCGTGACAAGGGCCATTACGAAAGGGTTAATGGCCGAGGGTTAAACCTCCCTTTATCACCCCATTCGGTCGTCGCTCAACCTCAAACCATCACATCGCCGTGCTGTCAATATCGTGTTTCGTTTTCAACAGGCCTGTCAAAATAATGTTGCTGATCATCTATCTGACTAGGAAAATGGTTTTATTGACGGCTATTCATTTACATTTCTACTCACAAACTTTTGAGCGTCGAACGCATTTCTGCTTTTGCTTACAGGAAATTGTTTGTCTTTTATTTATATACCCGATGTACTTTGCATGAACATCAATAATATTTATTATTTTGCTGGAGTGGCGAGGAGAGAAGAACAAGGCGACTCACCCCCCGACTATCTTTTACTTGCTGTTCACTTAAGATAATTTGGATACGATCATAGAAAATTTATAATTCGTAGGGTTTTACCAGCCACCCAAACCAACTCTTTTTTTCCCTCTCATTACTTCAACACTCGAGGTAATGTGTAGCACGAAAAAGAAGAAAAAATGAACTATATAAATCTTCGAGGGCTTCTTCGTTAATGTATTATTAGTTACTCTAGATTAGATATCATCATAAACTTTTTCTCACAGAGTGAATATTTATATCTGATTAAAAGAGGAACCATATTTAGATCCAGTCTTCGTGCGCACTTAGCAGCTCAAGATGTGCGAAACTGCCTCTGCTGCAGCTCCCTGATGAGATCGTGGTTAAGCGTCTTTTGAATTGATGCACAGTACCTACTTCAATATGGATTTCTTACGACAGCTGCGGACTATTCGGCTGAAAAAATTTTTGCGCGATTCATTATTGACTCAATACGTGTACGTTTCAGAAACGCAAAAAAAAAAAAATATCGCTCACATAAAGATAATGATTACCTGTATTTGCGAGAATACCAGCCCTTCGTTTATTGTATAAAAAAATACTACCGAGACAGAAGAAAAGTCGTATTGAGATTATAGATAAATAAAGGAAGAAATGAGGAAAAGAAGGTATGTGTCTTCATGGGGGAATATTTATGGAGTGATGAAGGAGGTAAGATGGAGAAACTGGGTAAGTGAGGGGATCGAGTTCACTGAGAGTAGGTTAGGATTTGGGGGAGGTAGCATGATATCGAAACGGAAAGTGGTAACTGGCAACTATACTACGTAACTGCGTTATGCGAATATTGCAATTGGCTTTATGTTAACAAACTAGGGGCTGAGCGCCCCTGGCGGCTGCCGCCGCCCAACCCCCTCAGAGGGGGGCTTCGCCCCCCTCAGCTATCGCGCGCGGTCGGCCCGTCGGAGGGGCTACGCCCCTCCTTTTGGGCCTTACATAAATAACTCGGGGTGTTGTCCTTATCACTCCTATATATAGTACTATAAAGTATATAATATATATAGTATATAGTATAGTATATAGTATAGTATGTAGTATATGGTATATAGGTATAGGTAGGTAGGTATAGGTATAGGTATGGGTAGGTAGTAGTAGTTTATTATTTGTGTATGGAGAGTGGGAATCTATAGGTATTTTTATAGTAGAAAGTACTTGGTAGTAGTTGCTATAATTTGGTATGTAGGTGGAGGTGTTTGGATGTACTTTGTATTGGGTTTTTCAACTGGAGCAAAGTAGGAGCAAAATCGGACATAATAACTGTAAGTTTTCCAAGATTAGTAACTTGCACATTGGATAACTCAAACAAAAAGTCGTCAATTCAAATGTTTAAATATACCAAAAGATAGGTAATTTAACTGTCCACATTTTCCCAATGTAATGTACCTATCAATTTTTCAACCGTTTTTGCGTTATTCAACAATATTAGAAGACTAAACACGAAAAAATGACATTTTTCAACTTTAAACATTATTTTCATCTATTTAGTGCGAAAGAAACAAAGAATGAACCATATATTATTGAAATACACATCATCAACTATCATTATGCTGAATTTGAGCGAAATCCATTTCAAAAAATTTTTCGCGAAAAATCCAAGGGGTACCCCTGCGATTTTTTTCAACCGACCATTAAACGAATTTTTACTCCTCTCTCAATACAGATAAAAATCTGAAATTTTTAGGAAAGTTGTGTCTTACCATGATGTATTTTTGTGATTTTTTTTATTTCTCGGAAAAATCTGCAAGTGGTCCAAAAAAATCGGTTTTTGAAAGCTCAAAAATTGACCTTTAACTGTGATTTTCGGGGTCAAAATTAATGCAAATCAATTTTTTTATTATGCAGGAATCTTCATTTGAACGCCTTACACACGTACATAGCAAAAAATTCGGCGAAAAAAATTTAAACAGAGCCAGAGAAATTATTTTCCGTAAATCGAGTTTTTCGCCGGCCGAATTTCCGAGCTCCGCTGGCATCGGTATTAGTGAAAAATTAAATTTTCGTTTTAAAGCGATTTCGAAAGCTATTCTTATAGGAAATTTAACGCTGAATCCGAATATGACGTCAAAACGGCGGAAATTAGTCGGCAACTATCAGTTTTTCCAGGTTTAATACACGCCATTCCTACGTTTTTCATCTTTGAAATTCCGTAGCAAATACTTACAGTCCTGTTAAAATTTGATTAATTAATGGTTCCTACAGGAAATTAGACGTAGAATTCGAATTCGAAGTGAAAAAAATCAAAATCGAACGATTAATAATATTTCTCGAATTTTTTTCGTTTTTCATACTTTTGAAGTTTCAACTTTGGGATTTTTTTTCATCACGTTCCCGAAACGGGACAGATTAGGTGCTGTGGAAGAAAATGTAGGAAATTTAACGTAGAATCCAGTAAAAATACGAAAATGGCTAGCGTATATGATAGCTTTCGAGGAATATTCCACTTTATGTCAAAAAACGTGTTTTGACTTTTCTTCAAACGTTAATAGCTCCGCGGGGACATAACATAAAAATATAATTAAATACACCAAATTGTAGGATTTTGATAGCTCTTTCTCGCCTCTGAGTAATATACCTATGTAAAAGTAGTCGGTTCAAAAGTTATATGCGAAAAACATGCAAAAAAACGCAAAAAATCGTGTCATAAAACTTTAAAGTGCAATAAAATTTGAACAGAGGCCTAATTTAAAAAAAGAAGATTTTTTCACACGATCAGTTTGTCTCAATTGAACGGCACTATGACCAAAATTTGATTACCTATTCCCAGTTTCTCAATCAATTGGATAACCAAAATTTTGTGACCTTGGCTTCAGGCCGCTCTAGCTCCGGCAAAAATCGATCAACGAACGAATTCCTGTACTTTTTCGTTTAAAGAATTTATCCATGAACAAAATGCGCTCATAAAATTCAATCGCGTTGTGAGAATTTTTCGAGAAAAACGCGAAAAACTGGGAAAAAACGTGGTTTCGAAAAAGCTCAAATTTCGACATTTTCCTCCCTCTCGAAAAATCAAGGTCGAAAATCAAAAAAGTACGATTTAACGTACTTTTTATTTTCGATTTAATTGACGAATATAGTGTCAAAAATTTTTTATCGGTTCACAATTTTGCTCCACCCGTTGGAGTTTTTTTTGAGACTCGGCACCTATGTTTCGACTTTGAATCGCTGTAGCTCCGCGGAGGTGAGTCTAATCCGATCGATCCAAATGACGAAAATGTTTAGAATTTCCCGCACAACAGATCTGTAATGCACATGGTATGTACGAAAATCGATATTTAAGCCGCTACAGCTCCCGATAGAAAAAATTCCGCGATCGCGATTTTTCACCAAAAACACGTTTTTCGATACATTTCGAATTGTTTTGAAAAAACGAAACAAAAAATCGAAAATCGGCGATTTTTTCAGCCGATGGCCTTAAATTTTAAACACCCCCTATTTTTTTCATTCAAATCCTTCCAGCCATCTCTTCAATCAATCGTATACCTTCTCCTCCTCCTCGCTGTGTAGTTTTATATATATAGATATCAGATTATGAAGTTAAGGGCGAACAAAAATGGTACGTATTTTCCATATACGTATGTCTTATTTAATTTAGTTTCCAAGTACGTTATAATAATTTTTTCCAATTAATACCACAAGTTTTTTTTTTTTTTTTTTTTTTTTTTTTGCTGTAGATATTTCTTCAGTTCAATAATAAATCTATCGTCATCGCTTCACACCTTCTCAAAATATATTTGTTGGATTTATATTTTCCAATGTTTTTGAAACACAGGTACGTTTGACATAAATTATTATAGATTTTTTGGCGTTGAATCAAACGGGACTATAACTTAGGCGATAGCGTTAATAATTCTCAAGTTATCGCTTTTGGTGGAAATTTCAGGATTGTGAGAATTTTTCAGAGATGGTATAACTCGAGAATTTTCAGAGCTATAAAAACCGTTTTAGACCAGTTGGAGTGCTCGTGGAATACGCTATTCGGCTGTATCATCATGTATTAATTCGTCCTCAAATTAAGTTATTAAGGTAAATAAAAATAAGTAAAATTACGATAGTTGCTATAAGGAGTTATCCCTTATAGTTACCAATGTGTTGGTAGGTGGAAACGTTCGAAATGTTAGGGATAGTAGGCGGTCATTTTAAATCACAAAGGAAGCAAAAATGATTAAAAAACCACTGTGCACAAACCACATTTGCAGGTTTTTATTATTATTTTTTTTTTTAACGGCGTGTGTGAATGGAAAACAATTAATTGTTTGTTAGACGTGGTTTTCGAATGGCTTTCGTTGAATTCAGTTTGGTGTTGGTAAATGCCTACAAACGTCGGCGTTCTCTCAAATGTTATCAGAGTCCAGAAGTCCAGTCAGATAAATTCAAGATGCAATATGAATAACAGAAAACTCATATTTGGATTTAATATAACAATTTATTTGAGTATGTAATAGGAACGTTAAAATTTGTTCGAAAAGGATCGCTCCTTCATTTTTTGAATTAGTTCAAAGGTCTATCGGGCACTCCTCTATCACCAAGCTTCGTACGATAAAGGCCGACCACAAGTTTGTTTCAGAGTTCACCTCCCCTTTCTCAAGGAGGCAGAAATACTTGTTATTGATAGCCTCACGTTCAATTCATCGTGATAAAAAACATAGCAGTTACCTAACAAGATCGTATTTTTATGAGAGAAACACAAAAATTAGCTAATATTGTAATTTTTGTTCACTTACAATTTCAGTTTAGTCCTTAATTAGTGTCGATAAATTGGTTTATTAGGATCGTTGGGAAGCATTTCCTGAATTGAATGCGTCAACTAGTCCTCAGCCAATATTACCTTCAGCCTCTTGAAATTTGACGAAGTTTTGCTTTTCCTTTCATTACCTTAACTTAGGGTTGATAAGTGACAATAAGTTTTGACTTATTAAGAACGGCAAGGTGTCTATCAGAAGGGAAGTTTAACGTTATTTCTAACGATACGTTCAGATTTTGAATTATTGTTTTTTTTTTTTTTTAATTAAAGGTAGCTATGGCCATTTTTTATCGTAATATCGAGAGCACATAAAAATCTGAAATTGTTAATAAGTTGAATTTTTAGTGGGCTACGCTTATATGATTTGAAATACATATCATCCGCTTTCGGATCTATAAAACGCTGACTACAAAACTACCCACTGAACTAATGAACTGACAGGTGAACAAAACGATTATGAACAAATTTGCGTGATGTAGAATTTGATTAAGCCACTCTTGTGTTGGTGGGAGGTATAATATACTACACCGACACAGGATGGCCTACTACGTACGTAGTGAGGAGGCTACCTTAAGCGAAGAGCCGTAATTTGTGGTCGAGGGGGCGAATCTGTTGGAGCGTGGAGACACCCTTCCTATAAAAATAAACTCGGCTGCGCTCTCTTGCACTCGCTAACTCTCTCCTATCGCCGTCCCCTCTCTTTCTCGACCTGCAACTCTATTCATCTGTCTCTTACGGAACCCTGGTATTGGGTTTTCTTCTTTTTTTCTTTCGAATTGTCATTCCATCTCTATTTATTCGTTTGTCCATCTCTCCTCTGAGCACGCATATTTTACCATTCTTCGAACACCTTTCTATTACATTTCCGTATGATACCAAACATATAAATTCCTTCACCGCTGCCAAAACGTCTTATTTCACTCCGTATTCCAACACGCCATCACATTTTTCATTGTTCCTCTGAATATCCGATTCTGTTATGTTAGCACGTTATCCGCCGGCTTCCCACCCAATATGACGAAAGCAATTTATAATTGATATTATATATTAAATCCGGCAACAGTCAATCGCTGTTCTGAACATATCAAGGTTTGAAAGTTAAAATACATCGAGTTTTGCGGCTTTTAAAAATCAAAATACTAAATACGCACTATCGAGTACGTGAAAAAGCTCATAACGTGGAGGCGCTGCGTGTGACCCAATGTACAGAAAATCTAGCGTACTCTGCTCGCCATATCAAACATTTAAAGACCTCAAACGTAGAAAAATATTTACTCATTTATCGCCAGTAAAAATGAAAGCAGAAAAAACGTTGAAACCTTATATAAATGCACTGTATGTTAATCAAAATTCAATAAAAGCTTATTTCTCTCACATTTTCTGAAAATGTCGTTGAGTATCATTCATTTTTCAGGGAGATAATATGTGATTTCTGTCGGTTTGTGATCACGGACACACGGACAGATGGACACACAGACACGCAGACGCACAAACACTTGTTCGAAAAGTGATTCTGAGTACAGTACTGAAAAAGGTTTTTTCAACAGGACCTTGGTTCCGAGCTCGAATTTTCAGATGATCACGTAATACTTCTTAAACTTACTACGTAAAAATGGAAGTAAAATCATGCGTCATTCAAGAATCTTTTCAACTCCCCCTGCGCTCAAACATAATATTCATTTTTGCAGTCTGAAGAAACAAAATATTGTCAAAATGTCAATAACGTGGAGGTAGGGTATGTGACCCACGCGATAAACATCAGGTCAATCGCGAAAAAAAACATTCAATTGCCGTCCCGAACATGCCAAAACCTGCTCGTTCAAAAATATGTATAACATCAAAATACAAAATACGTTCTAGTGAAATAGTGAACAAAGTTGGATGTACGGTGTCTGAGCCAATAAATGAAAATTCAAGTACCATCTGCGCATCTTTATTAAGCACGTCTTTTCTGCAAACATTGTAAGACCCCAAACGTCAGAAAATAATAAAATTTTTCATGCTAGTGTTATTGCCAGTTGAGAGCGGGATAGGTAGTTTCAACTAGATTCACACATTTTACTTTAGCACACACATTTCATTGTGAGTCGAAAAACAAAGTGCAAGGTGGAGGAGCCTTTTTGTTACGCTATGAAATTATAAGTTAAATGTGATTAAAATTCTAACGTGAGGAAAATGTATAATAGTCTGAAACTGATGGAGAATAATTTAATGATCGTTTAAAAAAACCACCACTCTCGATCGTTCAGCGATTTAGTTCTTTGTTAGCTGGACGGAAAATGAAAAGGCCGGAAAATTCAGCCCTTGAATATCGAATGGTGGTTAGGTAGGGCAAAAAAAAAGAAAAGAAAAAAGACGTTAACAGTGAAAAGTAACCTTTGATGGAGCAATGGGTGAACGGAGGGAGATCTCGTAGTAATGAGGGACGTGACAATTAACTTTAAAGCTTCTGTTTCCGCGTTCGATGGCCCTTGACCAGCCCAAAACGCTTAGGCATTAATGATTTGAGTAATTAGAAACTCTCAACAATGACGGGGCTTGAGAGGGCGACCGGTGGTTCGAGTGGAGAAAGCAGAGGTGAGTGAAGAGCCAGAGGCCACCCAGCTTCACTCTCAAGATAATGAGCAAGTAGGTAACAATCGGGTTACCCAACAAACAACCGCCTCCAGTCCACGCTTGACCATTGTTCGGTTCGACATAGTATTTCTAACCAACGCAAAAGTTTGTCCGTAGTCGAAGCTATCAAGACACGAGTACGTCCTTCCCTCCCCTTTAGAATCCTTCGTAATGTATGTTTCGCTTTTAATTACATGAAAAACTTGAATGCAGGTTTTCATCTTAATCTTAGTAGTATTTTAGTTCAACTGCTCGGGAAAATAAATCCCCGTTCAAAACTAGATTTTGTTTATTTCAATGAGAGCAGAATTCGAGTAGACATCGAATGGGCTGTCAAAAATTCCATTCCCCGTCAGCCGATTTCGGGAGAGTTTTTGAATGCTCTTATTAATACAGCAGCAAGTATGGAATTTTCACTAGAAGTAATTTTTTAGCATACTCAATTCTTTGGCCATAACGCTACCAAATTTTCATGGACACATCAGGGAATTTCGAATATCACCCCGTTTTAACTTGCGGCTTTTGCTAATTCGGACTTCTAACAACTAAATCGACAACACAGCGTAAATGATAGCAGTAACCGTCACTCGCGTTAATTTGTCTGAAAAAATCAGCGATTTTGACATATTATATTACCGGATCTATTAATCGAGAATTGAAAGAGCGATTAAATCTAGAAAGAAGCCTCAAATAAAATATATACATATATAACAGGCTTACATGTAAATAGGTCGATTGTCTACATTTGAATTAAAAAAAAATGTATTAATTAATTTATTTTTTGTTGTTAATTTGAAATGAATCTTTACCTAGCATTAGGCGCGAAGAATGCGTATTGATCAAATTAGATAGATATTGAATTTCCGGGGAGTACACCAATTGTGCACGCGTGACGCGCAAGTTGTAGCGAAATTCAGTTTCAACTCAGCACTCAACCACAGCCGCCTCTCTGGCGAGACCAACGGCATTGTTGCTGAGTTGAGAGAGCTAAGAGGATTGAGATGTGTCGCAGTCACATCGCCCCGTTATTCACGTCGCTATCAACCCGATGGCATTGGGAGACCGAACGAACGACCGCTAAGTAATAAATAATCAAAACAGGTGTTCCACTTGTCAGCGATCGAACAGAAAGAATAGCCAATATTGGTGGACACCGAATTTTAACCGGTTTGTAATCTAATTAATTAACTATCCATACGCCGAGGGCGATTTACTCCTGTTGAAGCCGATTTTATCAAAGTGCTTTTAGTGCCTATTTACTGGGAATGATCGATGAATCCTTTGAATTCAGGTGAAGAAACGTCTCAATTTATTGAACCGGCTGTAGTAATTATCCACTGAATTCAATAAACCTACCTCATATTTGCATGGTATTGCAGCAAAACGGAAATGCATACGAGTGTCCAGAGATATTTGTGATCAACGGCACAAAGAAATCATCCCACAGTGGGTCAAACCAACCAGACTCGCGACATCGGGCAGAACAACGTGAAGTTTTGTTACGACTATGAGTACGTTTATCAATCGCCGATAAATCAGAAGTATACTAGAAATAGCATTATATAGCTCAAGTTTAACAAATGATAATAAAATTTTAATTAAAAAAACTGAATTTAAGCTATATTATTAAATTTAACTAATATAATTTATCGAATATCGAACTCATAAGGCTTCAAGTTAATTATTCAAACCATTGTAGTACTCGTTCGCGAAAAAGTTCTAACCTCCCTTCAAAATGCGATGTTTTACGTTTCAAGGTACGTAGAATATTTTTGCATGAGATCCATCAGAGTTGTAGATGTACCTGTACCTACTTGTTGAAGATAGAATTCCACTTTGTGAGGGTCGGACCTCATACCTCCGTGGTATGTTAGTAGGTTAGAGAGTTGGCTAACCTGCTGCTGCCAGCGAGGCAGTTTTGCAGTTGTGTCGCGGCCATTATGATTATGGTTATGTTATGTGCTCGTGCTCGTGTTATGTTTGTGCGTTTATTAGAAGTTTTTCTCGAATTTGATTTATTTTATTTCGACCACCTCTCACAACTTTTATTTTCTGGGATGTTGTTGGTGGGAGTAGATTCAACTATAACCATCTATTACTACCATCATTAGTTTTGCTCAAAACCTTAAGCTACTGTGCTCTCCATTTCGTATCCACTTAGTAATTCTAACAGGTACGTGATAACTATACAAACTACAAATTGGAGATGAAGTACAAGTTGCTCGTGGCTGCATAGTTGCTTGCTGCGACTACGAAACTATAGTGGTTAGCAAGAAAAAAAAAAGAAGTTTTTCCACAGTTCTGCCGTTCATAAATTACGTACAATAATTTCCATCATCACTCTAATAAAACAACTACTTGGGTCCATTTATTGCTGTGGTGTTTTTCAACAATTATAATATCATAGATATTATATGGAAAATCCTCAGGCAGGCAACTGTACGGATAGTTCGTTCAGAATACAGACGATTAAATTTTCCCAACTATTTTCTTATTAATCTCCGTTCTAAATTAGGTATCCTGAAGATCGTCATACTGCAGTCATTCCGTTACAATGATTCCTGTATACGAAAAATGCCAAACTGGCTAACAATGGAAACGCCGAGAGTTTCCTAGCAAAAAGGGCCTTGATTAAATCGAGCCAAAGGTTGAATAGTTTTATCCTCACTAGTTTTCCAGAAACTTCTTTAATCAAATTTCAGGAGGAAACAGCTCAAAAATGTAACATACTGAACCAGCTAGCCGTCATCTTCCTCGGCCGAGTTAAGTCGTCCTGTGAAATAGCTGCGTTGTCTTGTCGTGACGGTTCTTTTTTCTCGAAGTCGAAGTTGTTTTTATTGAAAGAGAACTAGATTATAATCCCGAGAGGGAACTGTTTTCTTCCTCTTACACATTCGTGCCGCGAGAAACGCGGTGACGCTACAATACCCGACTTGCCAGTTTACCAACAGCTCTTCAGGATATTCCCAGTTCACTTTTACACTGCTGCCAATGCCGTCGACAACTACATCCACTGTTCAACCCTCGAAAACGTTCGTCGCTCCTTGTGAAAATGTTCCATGTTCTCAGTGAATACTCTTTTGCTCCTTCCTCTTGTCAGAACTTTTTACATTCTTTTCACCGACTTAACATCGCATCCAGAAACTTCAGGAACGCAATTCTCAAAAATTGACTGAGAACAAAGCCCTCTGTGCTTCTGGCCATTTAATTTGAAACGGAATTAAGTTTCGCGGGAAAAAAATCTTAGTGCTATATAATACTCGGAAAAACTTTCTGAATGAGTGATCTGTGAGCCCGTCTGTGCTTCGGTGATCAGACGTCTTCATTATCGTCTAGCTGATAATTTTTCAGAAAGTGTGCATCATTGGCAGTTGAAGATTTTAGATTATAAACAGTACTTTCGTGGTATGATCGATAGAAAATTTTCTATGCTGGTTTTCAACTGGCCGCAAAAAAAAAAAAAAAAAAAAAAATTGAACAGTGACCCTGTTAATGTATAACACACCCCGCTATTCCATGAGGACGAAAAACATTTCGATGTGATCAAATTACATTTGTTCCAACGATATCATCAATAATGCGAAAACGGTTGACAAATGGATTCAAGTCAAGGAAAGAAAAGATTCTTTGACTACCTTTCGATATTTAAGTCGAAATTTTCCTTTGCATGAAGTACTTGACGGAATGAACTTGATGGCTTCTGCTCTTAACACATTTACAATCACGTGGTTGTCGTACTTCTATAATGTTGGATTGAGGGAGATAATAATTTGGCAATTTCTCCATTCTTTTACTCGGCCGAGATCTTTCGCCCCTTTGGACATTTTCAGGGCAGCATATAATATGGTCCGTCGGGTGCCTAAGACCCAATGAATGTGTGTCATAGAGGTCAATTTGTTCTCCCTCCCAACCCAATAAATGTGATATGTGGAATTATTCTCGTTGACGCGCGATTTTTATCACTTATATTACTGGAAGGTAGTCACGAGTCACGAGAGTGTAAAACATAATTTCCTTAGCGATTAAGTAGCATCGTCCATTCCGCACCATAGCGGCTTGTATAAGTATACTTTTCAAAAGGAAAAAAGGCGGTCTATTGGGAAAAAAAAATCTGGATTGTACGTCCTTATCATGTGCAAACAGGAATTTTTCTAACCAAAAAATGATGGAGCGAGTAGTGAGACACAGCTGTTTACATTTGATTTACACCTACTACCGGCCCGATTTTTTTTCGCCCACCAGAACAAACAGTTGTCAAGTTGGGGGAAGAGATGTTTATGGAAAGCCCTCAAAATCAGAGACGGATTTTAATTACTGTGTGCTTCGATGTCGGTTTTGGGACAGTGGCGCGGGGTGGTTGGCAGGCGACGAAGCGAAAGCGGTGAAATACGGGCGTTTGGTCGGCTGAAGTGCGATACGGGTGTTCGGTTGCGGCTGGATAGTATGGTGGTAAATTAGGTGGGGGAGGGTTGATGAACGTGAACTGGATGTGAGATCGGACGGGAAGGCTCGGCTTGTAACTACATTGTTGGATCTACATTAATTCACAGTTATTGATTCGCAATAAATCAGCTAGAAAGACAACCGAACCCTATAGGAAAGAGGAAGGTTGATCGTTGTGGATGTGAGGGATCTCGTACATTCCTTTAGATCTACTCCCTTTTCTGTACCGGTTCCGAAGTACCTACTAGACTGTGTACGTGTATGTATAACATATCATATCGACACCCCTACTACTACCACCAACAAACTCTGATACGCGCCCTTCTCTTGCCGTCTTTAGCTGTACCGCAAGGAGCCCAGAACAACCACCTACTTTATCACTATCCGGGCACATACATTACATTCCGTTGCCCTTCATATTCCGCTTTCTCCTCTTCTCTTAGAATTCTAAACCTTGGCATACACAAGCCCAAGATAAGGCCCCAGTTTTCGAACAAGGACGCGACGCGTACCTAACAACATAACACATACCTCCCTCCATTCAAACCACCTTTCCTCTGACATCATACGCCTTCCGCTCAAAATATCCGTATATATTAAGTTCCATCTACCCTTCCTCGGAACGCCTGTATCGTATCGGCTCTATTACCAACGTATCACCTTCGGTACGAGGTTCGACACGCCTTCTATCCATCCCATACCTCTCTAATTACGTTATTGTTCTAAGAACAACTGAAGCCGAACGTGAAGTGGACCCTGATTCGAATAGCTATATAAGGGTTGCATTCGAAAGAAGCCGAGTAGTTAAAATACGGCTGTATATACATAATAATGAACAACGGTACATGATATACGCATAGAATTTATATAGAATACATTTATACGGTTTTTATAGTACAAAACGAAAGGTTGCAAGAAAAAAAAAAAACTCAAGATATAGGTCTCTATATAACTGGTACTACTATAAAAAAAAGTGCGCATAGATCACATAATGCTTCCATGTTTGAGTGTGTAACAAGTATTTATAACCAATTATAAGATCAAAAACTCATACAAAGGCCGCAACGTTAGTACTCTGGAACTGTTACTGAAAACTAGCCAGGAGACTGAAAGCACAGAAAAATGTACGAATTAGATTAATAATGTGGGAGTGCAGAGTGTGAGCCTAACTATACTAGGTAAATTTTTAAAATGGAATAATTTTTACAGCAGCGACACCCGAAATGTACAAACAGCACTGAACGTTTCCTTGTAACGAAAATTTAAAAACCTTAAGCGTTCAAATGATTTTCGTAGCCAGTAGAACATATCTACAAAAAGATGATAACATGGAACTACTGTGTGCGAGCCTAAGTTAAAGACCAAATTACATTTGCCACGGGTCTGGCTGCAAGCAGTATTGCATCAACAACAAAACGCGCATCCCGCAACCTGTAAAATAAAATGAATTAAAAACAAAATCAGTAGGAAAATATTTGTATACGCAGAGAAAAATAATAAAGTTACGTATGTTTCTCTTATAATAAATCCGTTATTTGATGAAAATTTAATTATTTGTCTGAGAACTAAGATGAATAATAAAGCGTATCAACGTGTATAGCTAAGTTCCGATTCTATGTAAAGGGTATGATAAGTATTATTAAAGTTGAGCCGATCAGTGTTCTTTTTTAGAGGTAACTGTCGTTCATATCTGGATAACCCAAGAGAATGGCCGAAATCACCAAATTCGGTCCGACGCGGCGGCTGTAATCCAGCGGAAATAAATATAGATGTCGGCCATAGTTCTCTTCGCCTTTCTTCTCGATAAAGTCAAAGTTCAATGAAAAATCATGTCTGGTTCTATAGGTCCAACACAGACGAATGCTGCCAGGTCTCAAGGGATAAAGAAAGGCGTAGATCAAATAAAACGGCAATAGAGTTGAAGAGAGGACCTAAATAAACAGGATAAATTGGACGAGCGGGAGAGTGAGGGCGACGAATGTGATGATTCAACCAGAACGAGTGAGATAGAACGGATGTGAAGAAGGTGCATGAATAATGTAAAGTTGCTGTTTCTACTCTCTGGAAAGAAGAGACATGTGAACTAAAAGTAAGGAGCAAGACAACAAGATTTCTCCTGAAATCCTTGCTTTTCAATAGCATTGACGTTTGAAGCACCTTTGGCTCAGTCGGTTCGTGAACTGTGAAAGTTAGCCTACAGTTGAGAGTTGAGACAGACAGCGGCAGTCAGTGGATAATGGCGTCCAACCAGAAAATCAGGTTAAACGACGGTGCGGGGAGCTATTTCAGAAATAAGCTTATATGTATCACCTTCAGTGCTAAGTCAGTCGGCTGGAGTAATTAAGACTTTGTTTTCATTAATGGCAAACAAGTTCGTTTCCCTCTGCCGATGTAATTTTTATTACCTTCAACAACAAAAGAAACAGCTACGTCCAATTTTTCAAGGGGTCACTGGCGAAAGGCGTGATCATTTTTATTTTCAGCTGTTTCTCTTAATAAGAGAATTATAAAGTCGTAAGGTCACGTGACTGTGGCTTAAGCCATTTATAGACAAACCTATCTATTGACGATGATTGAGACCGTTAAAACATTTATGTTTTACGTATACTACATTCCAGTAGCATAATTCAGTCCTGTGAGCAGATGACGGTTTACTGGAGTTGGGTCTTGATAATTGCGTTGTAAATTTGTTTCCTCTCCAAAATCGATTCTTCTGGCGATCACAGTGCTTCAATTTTCTCCAAAAACATGAAAGTGAAAGTATCTCATTCCACTCCTATTAATTTGTGATAGCTCTGCAGCTATGTAACGTTGCCAAAACATAACAGTCCAACAAAAGACCTCTCGATGGAGCGGTGCCTTCAACTACAAAGAAACTCGTGGGTGGAAGGAACGGATTTAAACTAAGTGGAAAGCGGAAAATGAGAAGAGATGAAGGAGGATAAAAGACTGCTATGAAATTCTTCACATTCCTTTCGGGAGAATGGTTCTAATTCCCATTCAACATTGACTTTACTTTGAAAGAACTTCCACTTTCAAGCAGTTCAGACACTACCGGATAATCTAGCTACAAGAAGTCGAATATACAAAATAACATGCATTCTTCTTTTGTTTGTGATATTCGTATTTTGGGCTGTGTTATACTTGCAAGTAGCTCATCAGAGTACGTATTTATGCGTAACAAATTAATTAATGAGCCTTCTTACTTTTCTCAGAGAGGTTTTGACGACTTACGGCGAACGGACTGAATTAATTACCTCTAATCGATATTCGAATTATACATGCCATTGAAACAGAACACATTCAATTTTCAGGGAAGGGATTGGAAATTGTTTTCTCGGGCTTTTACAATGGCATGCTATTGAATTATGAGCCCAATGTTTTTGGTTTATTATTCAATAATAAACCATTGTAATCGCCCAAGAAAAAAAAATTTATAACCCCCCCTCAAAATTTGATGTTTTACGTTTCAAGGCATGTAGAATCCGAATATCCAATAAAAAAAATTCTGTCTGTCCGCCGTACGCCGTACGCCGTACGCCGTACGCCGTACGCCGTACGCCGTTAGCAGTTTTCCGGCCAAACCATAATAGAAAAATTCTTGAAATTTTCACCAAAAATCAATCTCGGTCCTACGACGGCACAGTTCTTGAACCAACTTGCTAGCTCAATTTTAAGGGTATTTTTGGGGGGTTTTGAGGGGGAGAAAATTCATATTTTCCACGGTTTTTCAGAAAAATGTGTACGTGGTATCAAATTCTATAGATTTTTGGACGCTGAATCGAATGAGACCATCGCCGGGTCGATAGCATTTATGGTTCTCGAGTTATCGCAGCTTTTGTGCCGAATTTGGAAGATTTTTTAGAAATTTGACATGAGGGTATAACTCGAGAGTTCTTGGAGCTCTAAAAATCGTTCTATACTCATTGGAATGGTCGTCAAACACTCTCTCCAGCTGTAGGGTAAGGCAAAAAATTTGGCTTTTAATTAGGAAATTAAGAAAAATAAAATTGATTAAAATTACAATAGTTGCTACGGATTTTTCCTCTATAGTTACCATCTGTTTTTTGGTGAGAACATTCACTAATGTTCGGAATAGTTACTATCACAAATGGATAGTCTTCATAAATCAATATTGAAGCGAAGGAATAATAAACCACTGTTCAATCATTTGCAGCGTTTTTTAATCGAAAATCGGACCAGATTTTCGCTCATTGCTAAGCGGGAAGCTGTTAGTGTTCAAACAAGCTGATGACAGACGAACGTAAACAACACGCTAAGGCGTAGTACATCAACCTCATTCTAAATCCTAAGTGTATATATATAATCACAGCAGTACGCTAATAACAGTATTTTAGGGAAAACTCGAAACACTCAAGTTGATTGGATGTACGATGAAGATAACGAAAGCAGTTTGAATGAAAATGACCGTTGTGAAGATATTTTTCATTTAATTCTTCCGAGATGACAGAAATAAAACTTCCCGATAATAAAGGCTGAACAGTTTATATAACTCTCCCGTGAGGAGGATATTTTAGGAATCAAGTAATATAATACCTTCTTTTTCATATCTTAGTTGTACAACATCGAAGAAAGGCTCGAAACAGCAGCTTCTAACAATGATTGTTGCCCGAAAAAATGGCTTTGTCGATGCTCTGATTGGGGAATATTATAGATCAATGTTGAACGCTTAATAAAATTCCATTGCTGACGATGGAGACCCGTAACATTTGTCAGAATCTCTGAATAATATCTAGGAGACGTGGAATGAGTCGATAATTGAAGCAATTATAGCTTGTACGGTTGATCGTTGTAAGCGTGGGCTGCACTGATGAATAGTTTTTGAAGAATATTAACAACTTATGGAATGAGTGATGAAGTCTGACGATGTTATAAACAGTAGTTTGACCAGTAATCACACCGTCCATTTCGGACGAGTACTTTTGATGATCGTTCAAATGTTTAAGGCAACACAGTTTCAAATAATTTTGATGGTTTCATACGCCCTTTATATGAACGTCTTGATTTTGTAATTGGTTATACCTGTTTGCCAACTCAAACGTAGAAGTACTCTGTAATATATACGCACCACCTTTTTTCACAGCTTTGTTCCTACCTCAGCTATACTACCCATCTATGAGCCTTATTACTTGTTTGTCGGATATGTCATTCAATCAGAGAATATATTTCATTTCAACTTATTTGAAAGCAATTTTATTGTACTAAAAGTTATAAGTTGGATACATACAACACACAGAGTGCAGTTGTATACATACCTAGCTATATACATACCTGCATTCACGCGATGAAACGGTCTGCCAAACACTCCGTTCTACTAGAAATGCAGAAAAAAAAAGGCGAGGCGTAATGTGGTCTGTTACAAGCTTGCATTCGTCTCTCCTCTTTTTCCTGACTACATTTTAGCATATCTCGCAAGCTGCAAGCTTGAACGCTCTGAGCACACACGCAATTGATACGATGCCCTGAAGCGGTGCTGTGGATAAGGTCGAAGGAATGGAGAGAATAGGATGGATGAATCTTCTTTTCAGAATTTCTGTTTGTCTCGAAAGAGAATCCAATAAAACCTTCCCTCTTACTTGAAGAATACTTCAATAGTTCCGTCTCACTCTTCGCTTTGATCTACCGTGGAGATTAGTCCACACCCATCGTTCTCTCGTCTTGCTCAGTGTTGTTCCCTTTAAAAAATATCCACCCTCAACGGATGACAATTGTGGATTATTTCATGCGTGAACTGTTCGACTCCTCCCCACCATCTGCCTAACTTCGTTTGAATCGAAACTTACTCGCGTTGCTGTTTCCTATAACAACGACCGAGTTCGCTAAACTGGCGACTGTTTGGAAAATTGAACGTCTCCGACTGCTCTTTATTTAATTCAAAATATCTGCGGATATATATATCTCAAAGCCTTTTTTCCAGCTGTTTTGTCAGAGAACGGTAAATTATTGAGCACTTGAACTGAGCTAAAGGTTCATCCACAAATCCCTTGAAGTTTCTTTTTCTTCTCCAGAAGTTTCTTGTAAAAACAGAAAATCTTACTGCATGTTTCATATTTCCTAGAAGGGTGTTGACAAGGGTTCTATTTATTCGATTCCCGAATAAAAACGCTAAAGAGAACATCATGACGAAATGAAATCATTTGCAATCGAAAGGTGTCACATAAATATGGCACACTTAAATCTTGAAACGAGGGCAAATACATGAAGAAATCTATGGTAGGCATTCACTCAAAACTGGGATTTCAAGATTTTATTTTGTGGGAGTTTCAGTTATTTTGGGTGGGGCGGGTGAAAAATTATTTACTATTGAATTAAAAATGCAAAATGATTCATAAATGAGAGACTGCCTGAAGTTATTGTATCAGTGCTGGGAACGGCGACGGTTAACTTCTTGTCACTTGACACACGACGGCGATCCCGAAACGCTGTACTTCTCGCAAGGTGTTCACAACCGTTCTCCGGTCCTTTGACTTGGCCTTTCACTCTAAATGGACCAAACAGGTGAAAGGCACCAGTCATTTGCAACCCAGCGAAGATACTCTCAGCTCAGCTCAGCTCCCAAAGACAGCTCGAGATTTGCATGACCTCACCTCAAAAACAACCGCTGGAGGGCAGCTTGTGTTGTATCTTTTAAGAGGTCACGTCTGCATTTCAATAATTCATCCTTTGCTAGGGCCGCCACCTTCCTTTACTATACCGTAGAAACAGGCCAGACTAGGTATGTGAGCTCCAGCATATCGTCATATCCGTACACTTAGCGAGCGGGATTCCCGTTACCGTAGAGATGCGAGGATTTGATTAATACCCGAGTATCTCTGGCTTTTCAAGAGAAATTTTTTCAAAAATAAAACCATCGCTTGGTAAAAAACAGACCAGAGTTCGATGTTCGACTTTTCATTTATTTGAAAAATTCTGTTTTTTCATTTCTTTACGATCCCTTCAGTGGATTGAGTTTTCGAGGTTGGCCGGTATTAGACTTCAGCAAAAAAATATGTCTTAAGAAGGTACCTTCTGCATTCTCATATTGATATGAAAGACAACAGAATCTTTCGATCACTGCAATGAGTATAAAACAATTTGCAAAGCTTTAAATACTCTTGAGTAATATTATTACGTCAAATTTCATGAATTCCTAAATATAACTCAATACGCTTCAATAACTTGAGAATCGTTGAAACTAGTGACCTTATTTGTTTTCTTAGATTCAACTATGACGCCAAACATGCTCATGACTTGATAAATATGGGTGGTTATATTCTTCTATCTCAAACCTTCCAAAAATACCCTTGAAAGAGGTAGCATTCTGGCTAAGAATTTGTGCCATTACTAGCTCAAAAAGGATTTCCTGTAAATATTTTTTTATAATATTTAGTAGCCCTCGTAGTTCTCTCAGAAAAGTTTTCACGGCAGAACTTCGGAAATTATTCATGACTTAACTAACTTTATTAACCGCCTAGAAATAGTATTCTAGCAACCCTAATTTGTTAATGTTTTATGTTTCCAAACCTGTGATATCTGATTATTTGTTGGAAAAAATACATCCATCCAAGCAACCATCCTCTCTTTCTTCGATAAATAGAGGAAAATTATAGTATAGCATAATATACAACGAAAGAGAAATTGAATAAAATATCTGACTAAATCAATTGTGAATGTCGACCAAGTTAATACACGAAAAATGCGAGCGCGAAGAGCTGTATCGGACACTTTCATCGCTCATTCTGGAGCATTTTATTTGGGGTTTGTCCTTCTATGGGTTTCCTATACCTTCGTCCTGTGTATATTTAGTTAGCAACACAATTTAGATTCGAAATTTTTGGATTGTGCTCCTGTGTATCTTGCTTCTACGCCCATGGTATGAATTCAAAACTGATTTTAATTTATGATTCTGATATATATAATTCGATTTTAAGTTTGATGAAGTTGGTAGTTGATAATGTTCAGAATTCTTGATGTTGAGATTATTTTTTCATGTGATCTGACATCCAAATCGATTCGTAATGGCATGTTATCTGATGGCCATCAACATCTTGATACATGATAGCTTGTTGACTTACCATAATATTTTTACCATTTCCCGTACGCTTGGCGACGAAAAGACCAACGCTAGTGATTCTTGTAACTTCCCTCTTTTTTGGCTGAATATTAGCCGCTCAGCATTTCATTCAATGAGAGTGACACTTATGAAACTTTGAAAGCCACCCGAAACTCCTTGGAAACGACTTCTCTTCGGTTTTTTGGCTTCCGCCTTTTGCACATTCAATAAAAAGCTCAATATGAAGAGAGCTTGCTTCTTTCAACTCACAAGTATCTCTTTCGCACCCGACCCCTACTTCATCATTCTACCGTTCTTACCCAGGGTTATCTGGAGGGAAAATCGCCATAAAGATGTGTATTTATAGAGCGGCTTGTGCTCCTGTGGTGTGTATAGGAAAGGGGAGAGGACCAAAGCAGGAACGGAGACAGTAACTCTCTCTGCTCGGCTGAACTGGGCTCGGTGTCTGCTGAGCTGTAGCAGGGAGCTCTTGGAGCAAACTGTGAGAGGTTTTTGGATGTTAGACCGTGGCCAAAGAGTGAGAAAGCACGGAGAGAGGAGTTTTGATGAAATATGCCGCCTTTCCTTTGAAAATCCTCTCCGCGACCTCTCATTTCAAATATCTTTTGTAGACGTCGGGATGAAGCGAAGACACGAGAAGAGATGGATGAGAAACTTTGTGGGAAGGCGGGAAGAGATCAAGAAATATAACGTTTTGACGGCTGAACCGTTGTTCGTTGACCAACTTTTGCCTTCGATTTGCGGTTGAAAAGAATTTCGGATCGGAGATCTTGAAATGTTTATCATCTTCTCACCGTTCAAAACTTAGGCGAAACCGACGAGGCCGAACGCCGCCTGTTTATTGGACCAGAGTTTCCGTTTTGTGAAGAAAACAATTATTGCCCAGTCCTTTTTCAATGTAATAATAGGGGTACTCATGTAAATCGAGAAGTTGAGGCTGCCATAAAAACGTTTGAATAAAACCGTTCGCCTTAGTAATACGAACGAGAAGTAGACGAATGAAAACGAATTCACAAAAACAGCTCGTCACCCGCTTACTTTTATTCCGATAGACTTGCGCATCATATCCATTTTCGTAAGGCTTTCGCGCATTCCTGGCACGAACAACAAAACGGAAACATCAAGATAAAAACGCTGCAAATGATTGTACAGTGGTTTATTATTCCTTCGCTTCAATATTGATTTAGAAAGACTATCCATTTGTGATAGTAATTATTTCGAACATTTCGGAACAATCCCACCGAAAAACAGATTGTAACTATAGGGGAAAACTCCGTAGCAACTATTGTAATTTTATTCAATTTTATTTTTCTTAATTTCCTAATTAAAAACTAAATTTTTTGCCTAACGGTACAGCCGGAGAGAGCGTTTCACGACCATTCCAATGAGTATAGAACGATTTTTATAGCTCCAAGAACTCTCGAGTTATACCCTCATGTCAAATTCCTGAAAATCTCCCAAATTCGGCACAAAAGCTGTGATAACTCGAGAACCAATAAAGCTACCGACCAGGCGATGGTCTCATTCGATTCAGCGTCCAAAAATCGATAGAATTTGATACCACGTACACATTTTTCTGAAAAACCTTGGAAAATAAGAATTTTCTCCCCCTCAAAACCCCCAAAAACACCCTTAAAATTGAGCTAGCAAGTTGGTTCGAAAATTGGGCCGTCGTAGGACCGAGATTGATTTTTGGTGAAAATTTCAAGAATTTAGCTATTATGGTTTGGCCGGAAAAGTGTTGACGGCGTACGGCGTACGGCGTACGGCGGACAGACAGAATTTTTTTTATTGGATATTCGGATTCTACATGCCTTGAAACGTAAAACATCAAATTTTGAGGGGGGGTTATAAAATTTTTTTTCTTGGGCGATTACAATGGTTTATTATTGAACAATAAACCAAAACGGAATGGATAACGCCGTGATTCGGCGGAAGGGATCAAAAACGTTAATGGGCTGAAAACTTCATCTCGATTTCTTGATGTAATTCGAAAGCAGGCCGGTTCACGATCGGTTCAACATCGACCAAAGTGCATTTCCATTGAAGAACATCTAATTATTAGGATAACTACTTATAATCACTATGTTAAAAAAGTGTTGCTTCATTCATTTTTACAGCAACCGCAAGGTCTCGATTTCGATTTCCTCGAAAACATATCACTAACCTATTATCCCCCATCTCGCCTTGAACTTGAGGGGTTGATTTCGAGAGGCAAGTATGAAATTATAAGTGGGAAAATTGAAAAATGGTGAAACGTTGGTTATTTTCCTGTGGACGCATCATAAGGATAAGAAGTTTCGACCGAAATAGTAAATATAATTCTGTTAGAAGCGTGTGGCATCCCGAATCGAAGTTAGATCTTTGCGGACACCGTTTAAGAGGCTCCAATCGGAAGAAAAGTCGCCCAGAATCACGAAATTGAGGATAAGTGCCTATTTACAGTTTCGCATAAACGTGTTATCAAATAAGCGAAACAATCGCTCCAGATTACCTGGCAGGAAATGCATAGTGTAATTTCCCCTCTACAATTCTAACTGAAGATTTCCAATGCGCTAAAAATGATTTGAACGCTGAGCTTACTTATAAGTTTTATAGTATTTACCTGGTTTCTGTCTGTGTCTGCCTTAACTATTTCAACGAGATATTATTTCCATGTCCATTCCATTTCCATTATGTCCATGTGTTATTTCTTACTATCAACTAGATAAATGCTTAATCAGTGGATTTTGTTTACTGCCAACATTTTAAAATGAGAATGAAGTCGGTTATGGCCATCTGCTATCTCATTATTATCACCATTCCCGACATCAATATGAAAGAATTGTTTATCAGTTCACCTGTGTATTGAATATGATTGGAACGCGAAACACGTCTCATCTATGGGGGAATTATGGAAGACTAACTAGTCTAGCATATTATTAGTATAATTTTCAATCGTAATAATTTGTTGATTTTGCTGAAAAAATGAGCGTGTGAAATGGACGTGGACCGCTGGAGCCAATGAAATGAGAAGCATGTATTATTCAAGCGTGATGAATGAGTCGGAAGATCCTGTCAGCGTTAATTATCTCAAGTTGTGCTCCGCATCTCGGTAAGAGATATACTCGAACATTCTCAGTTGATGTGATATTGAGGAACAGCTATCGTATAGTTCACGTGGAAAGGGGAATGTGAATACGGAGAATTATGGCAAATGGGAAGGTTGCGAAGGCTAGCACTTCACGACATTAATGGATGCTACCACATTTCTTACGCACCAGATACGCTCGACTTGAGTTCGAGTGTACTAGTTACCAGGAGAAAATAACATTTACTACCTATTATAAAAGTTACCCAAGTACAAGGCTAAAATTAAGGAATCGTGTTCAAACCTTATTACCGAAAGGAACGCATCAATTGGTTATACTTTTGAGGAAAAATTATTTTTCAGCAACTATTATACATTCACAAGCAGTTCTGAGCACCTTGACACAATGTTTCACGAGGTCATCAATTTATTTTTAAACTTGGAAACTGTCGAGAGACCATTGATGAATTCGAGAAAAGAGTTCGACTTCTGTTAAGAGATCAATCGATGGGAAACCCGGACGTTGAAGCTAGAACGTTATGTAACTTACGACAATTGAGGAACTATTTAGGGGCCAACGTTAATATGGTGGACACAGTAATCACACTGAGTGTCATTTTCAAATAATTTGTTGCAAACATTTAGAGTCATAATGTTTAGTGATCCAATAAGTTTTTAGTGAACTTGGACTTGTGTCAACGACTGATTGTGTCTTTGTTTCAGATTCAGCTATACGGTTTCAACGCGGAACTGTACCATAACATGACTGAAGCTCAACATAAATCCCAAGGGATTGTTGGAATCTCCTTAATGGTTCAGGTAAGCTTCATCAAACATCAGCTGTAAGCGTTATGTGCTTGTTCAACCATACGGATATCGAAAGTACAATTTATGTGTTTAATTTAATTTGTGAATAACTACCCTCGTAAGACAAAATCCGCGAAAACACCGTGGGTTATTTTTTATTTAATTTATTTCCAAATTTTACGCAAAAGCACATTTTCTATCAATGAACGCTGAGCGGGCTCGGATAGTTTCCAGCTTTAAAAAATAGAAACGAAATACGAATGATTTGCTGAAACTTTGACCGAACCGGAAACCAAACCGGTTCATCCAAACAGTGTTCATCGTTCAGTTTCCCTCAATACCATTTCGTTTGGATTTTATGCACACCTTGACATCTCCTTAACGTTGTGGAAACATTGTATACCAACATCTCAGAAACTCGAAACGGTAGAACGACGTTAGAGTGGACAGAGCATCAGCCGTATTCAAACGATTAATACCGTCGGAAAAATGTATTACCCGTTGGCAGTGTTGTGACAGGCTAGGTCGTTCTTCCCCAACTTAGCAGCCACTGAGCAATGTGCATGTCTGGTGCTCCTTGTTCTGTGAAATACCCTTCGGCGTTTTTTTTTGCGTACATTTTACCTGAACGACTATGCCGTATGACGAGTTCCACTACGAATTATAACAAGCCTTAGGTGAGAAGCAAATTGAATACGCGGAGCTTTAACTAATTAAATATAATAGTCCACTGATCTATTCCGCACGAATTCTTTATAACCAATAATTTACGAAACGCTCAAAAGTATGTTAGAAGCATAATAAATTGATCAAGTACTATTCCCAATTTCTGTCAACCTCCCATATATGAGTATTGTTTTAGAAAGGCTCGCAAAAGGCGTTAGATAGGGTGCTATAGTTGTGAAGCCTATGATATTTGCGCCCCTTGATGAACTTCAGCTGTGTTGAATAAAAATAGAGCCGAAGTCTAAACTTCGTATTAAAAGCTGAACGAGCAATTTTATTCTTCGCAATGGAAAAAAGTCTAATGGGAACGAATGAAAACTTCGGCGCCGAAAGAGATGAGAAGATATACAGCAGTCTATAAACAAACTGGTGACAAAGGGTCGTGCAGAGGGCGAGGGCGCAGACATTTATCTTGTCAACGGTGGCAGGGGGCGTCCTGGCTCCGTTGACATCTCGGAATCCAACTGAATAAATTGCGCCTTGCTCACTCACCACGTTGAGTCCAGGCGGAACAGTTAGCGGCCAACCTGTCGTTGAGTCGATGGTGCTGTGCGCTTGATGTGCCCCGACCGAGACACTCATATTTGTATTACTTCCGACTCACCCTAATGTTTCAAACACCCCTATTTTCAAATAGTCGGTGTAAAATTTGAAAATTCTCCATACCTGCCAGTCGTTAAAATGCGTGTGTCATATACATGCATCCTCGTTCATTTTCACTGATTCAGATTTAATCAGCGCACAAGGTTAGGACACGAAAAGATAGTCACGAATTCAACTAAATTGAGTAATATTGTTAATTCGATTTCGAGGTTTATGCTATCATCAGTAACGATCATACCATATTATCACCATCTTATCACTTACTGATGATGGCCTAAACGTGGAAATCGAATTAACAATATTACTCATATGAAATTAGTGGAATTAGTGACTATCTATTAGTTTCTGTTCTTTGTGAACGAGGATTCTACAATCTCAGATCTGACGAGTCATTAAAAAATTTATTAAATAAAAAAATTATCAGCTCTTCCGAAACGATAGCTGATGGCCGCGGTTACGCAAAGTGGATGAAGATAAAAATAAACTTCATTCTGTTTGATAAAAATAAATATTCTTATTGATAAATTGTTATGTTATTGCTGGTATGTTAATTATTACTTGTTTTTTGTTATATAAAAGCCAAAATCTGTAGGGCTTACGTTATCTTATACCTCTTAAGCGATCTCAAGTTGGTAGAAAATGAGAAATGGTCGAAATGAACGATGCGGGTGAGAGGCAACTTGATAAGGGACCTGTTGATGGGCGTGTGAAATTAATCTTCTTACACTAATCTTCGTCGGTTCAGGGAAAACTTCCCTCTCTCGGTCTGCCCGAAGGGCTGAAAATATTATGAACTGAAAAAAAAACCAAGATAATAATTGGACGTTGTTATCACTCTTGGCTCAAAATTTTGAACTCATCCTCCACGGAGAGAAGCAATGGTCTCGGAGCCAGTGGCAAAATATCGCGCTTATTCGAAGGCTCGGTTTGACTACGAATTAGGAAGATTTGTAATTAATACCTAATCATTGTAAAAATAGCCTTGTCTGACATTTAAACTAAATTTAACCTGATTCACTCGCCCAGTTTAGTTAATCTTTCTTAATCAATGGGGGGCATCCTAATATCTCCACATTCAGTGATACCTTTTTAAACAATCAGAATGAGGTGTACATTAAAGTGAATAGTGGTGATGCTCTCTACGAATTTCACGATCCACGCACTGTTGACCGCGAAAACGCTCATGCTATCCAAATCTTCAATTTATATAACAGTAATCGTATAAGCAGAGCACTGTTTGTTTATTCTGTGTCCATCTTCTATGGTGACCGAGAAGGGCAGGGTATTCTAAGGATACGTTAAACACTAAATTTAAATAATTAAGTTAAATAGTTTATTTAGTTAAACGTTAAATATTAAATCGTTTAGCCTCAGAATGCAGACGAATACTCGGAACAATTGTTTTCCATCACTCAAGTTCAGGGAATCTCATCCGTCGAACATGAAATACAATGTGGCTTTTAAGCGAGTTTAGAACTGTGTTTTACTAGAAATTCATTGCAGAAATAAAATTTTATCGACAACTATACTTCCCCGATTTTGGGGTTTTCCCGTCATTAGTGTAGAAAGTTAGTGTAAAATTGGCACTGCGGCTATTAACCTTGAGAAAGGTTTACACAAACAGCGGTACCACAAAACCGAATGTAATATAAATACGACTGAAGTGATTTCAACTTATTTTTAAATACTGTTATCAAATAGTAACATTAATATTTTCCAGTGATGTACTAGAAACTAGCTACAGTTGTAGATTCTTAAAATTGTACGTTTTTTGCCGTCATTCAGGAGACTTGTCAGAAGCATCGCCAGCGTTCTGCCACGACTAGAAAAGGTTAGACGGAAGTTATATTACGAATCGTGGACGGATTGATTTGGCATCTTTTAGCTGTGCTCCTCACTTCTGAGTGAAGACATGCAATTCTCATTCAGAGTAATCGTTAGATAATTTAGATAGATAGATAATTTATTCTTGACTGCGATTTCAAAAGAATTTCAAGTTGAGCACAAAATCTTGAGGGAAAATGGCGCGCTCGCATTGCGAAGATGGTCTGGAGAAGGAACAAGCGAGAAAAGATAGCGAGAGCAGAAAAAAAAAACGAGTTGGTGCGGAAAAATTTAAGTACCTGAAAGAATGGGACGAGAAAACGTATAAGTGAAGAAAATTTTCTACGTGCAGATGATAATATATAGAAGCGGAGATGGTAATGTAGCGCAATTGAGTCGGGAGCATGGGAGGATTGATGAAGAAGATGGTGGGAGTGGATGAAAAGGTTTCAGGGCGTTGGTTGGTTCCATCGTCGGTAATAAATAGTCCGGGATGTTTCATTACGGGAATTCCATGGAAAGTTTTTCTCGCCGGTTGTCGTCGTTAACCGCAGCTTTAATACCAATGGCTTCCACATGCCCTTTGTCTTCTAACGGATGGTACTGTAGCGTTCCACTCTCGCATACCGAAACATAATGCACTGCACTAGCAAGGAGAGTTCCTCTGCGGCATTTTACCCAGGGAATTTCGACTTTAAAAAGAGTCACACTTGGAAGCGTTTCAGTTAATTTTTTCAAGCATTTTTGTTTTCTTCTAAATAAACATACAAGTCATGTGTGGCCCTTCTAATCCAGTTCATAAATCACTGCAATAGAGGAAAATTTTGTACTAAAAGAGATGAACATAAAAAAATGACGTACTAATAAGTTTTCCGATTCGAATCCGAGAGTGTTGTTTTCAAAATAGAAGATATTATTCATTATTTATTATAATTATTTCTCGGGCGCTGATATTACGTCAACCTTGGAGATCGAGAGACAAAAGAAAAACTGACCATTTTCTGAAAGAAAATGCCACAAAAATTCGGAAATTTATATTGTAAAATTAAATTTTCCGCCAAAAAAATGAAAACATGGACCAAAGCTCTTTTTTCCTAGCTGCTTTTTCAATTTCACAGGAATCTAGTCAACAGTCTACGTGGTACCGAGCACTCTAGCGACGAATGACGTTTCCACCGTTGGGCTTGCCCTCGTTTCCAACGATTATTTCCATTTTCACCGAAGTTTTCCATCAAAACTCATGCTTTTATTACACTTTCCCCGATTTCGTTGTGATTTTCGTATTTCGCAGGTCCTAACAAATTGGGAATTTCTTTTTAAATCATGTTAACACTTCATTCCATGAAAACTAGATTGGTATCGCTCAGGGCTAAACTTAATGTACGGCTGTAATTAATTGTTTCAGATTGGCGACACACCAAATCCTGAACTGAGGATTATCACGAGTTCATTCAACAAAGTTCTATACAAAGGTGAGCTACATTTTTACTGTTGACTGCAATAAATATCAACTGATATCTAGGTATCTAATATTATCTAGGTGTCTGATATTTAGGTATCTTCCTCTTGTTCTGTGATAAAGATTCTTTTTTTTTTTCTCTCCACAGAGTAATAATCTGAACAACAACTAGATAACATAAATAGTTTCCTGTTCGGGATACAAAAAAGAGAAGAATAATATATACTATACCGAAGAAAAAAAACAGATACAAATACATTAACAACATTCAACATGTGCTATTCATAAAATTGTTGCATTTCTCCGGACCATTCAAAATTCCTATGCTGATCGCACTTATTTGGACTCAAGCTTTGTATAATAAAGTCTCCATCGTTAGTCAATTTATTGGTGGAGGTGCGCGCAGCGATTTATAGGAGGTTCATGGGTTGATTTTCACTTTTTTTGGGGTTTTTAGGTGCATAATATGCTTGTCCCACTTTCGATCATCCCCAATAAAAAGCCCTAAATATTCAAACAGGTATATCAGCAAACAGGTATATTATTTTATTCAGGGCTAAATTACTAATATTATTCTTTTATGTTAGGAAAAATATTGTAGCTCAAATTCAGCCTTGAAATACGCCGAGCAGTACATAGGAGTATCTGTACTACCAGCGTCATTTACCGACGATGAAATAACTCTTGACCAAGTCCAACTTTCTATGCACAATTCCATTTAGCATTTCCATTAAGATGTCCCTTTTCGAGTCTAAATTTTCCGATGGATCGGACTGAAACGGATCCGATGGATCGCGAAGAAGAAGCCCTTCCCTTCCGCGATAGAACAGTGAATTTTTAGTAAAGCGAGTGATTAGTAAAGCGCCTCTCAACCCTTATGCATTTCCCAAGTCCGAACTGTTTTACTGATGTAAGGCTATGCAACTCAACTGATTTAGTAATTAAATTATAAATACCGCAGTGAAAGTTTGCGCTTCATTCGACTTTACAATGAGTCCAAAATTGAAAATGTAATCCATTTGATTCGACTGAAGAAACACTTTACAATGAGATTATTCCGGAAGTATTGATAAATAATGAATGACCTCATCATATTGCCTGAGCTCGGTTTGAATGTTATTCATCTCCTCTTCTCAAGGATGAACTCAAAATCCTCCACTTAATGAAGCTCTCCCAACATTGGCTGGTCTCTTCTTTTACCCTTGCAAATCAGATAGATCTGCGATTCATTCGTAATTATTCTTTTTATCGCTCGTTTTGGTTCAGGCTTAATGATATCGTCATCAAAGAGCCTAGCCTCGAGGCACTACTCGAAATGATTGGAATTACACATTCAAAGCGTCGCTATCATCGGTGATATAAATCCATCTGTTTCAATATTATTGCTTGAAGCTGAAAATATTTGCCATTAGTTCCTCTTTTAACGATTCGAATAAAAGGCAAATAAATTACAAGCGTATATTTCCTCAACGCACTGAAACTAATTAACAATTCAGAGAAATGTAAAATAATTTTAAATAATAATAAAGAAATTTTATAACCCTGTTTTTCGCGTTTTTTATAAATTTAAATAATAATAAAGAAATTTTATAACCCTGTTTTTCGCGTTTTTTCGCATGTTTTTCGCAAATAGCTTTTGAACTGACCACTTTTACATAGGTATATTACTCAGAGGCGAGAAAGAGCTATCCTACAATTTGGTGTATTTAATTATATTTTTATGTTATGTCCCCGCGGAGCTATTAACGTTTGAAAAAAAGTCAAAACACGTTTTTTGAAATAAAGTGGAATATAGCTCGAGGCCTATCATATACGCTAGCCATTTTCGTATTTTTAATGGATTCTACGTTAAATTTCCTACATTTTCTTCCACAGCACCTAATCTGTCCCGTTTCGGGAACGTGATGAAAAAAAATCCCAAAGTTGAAACTTCAAAAGTATGATAAACGAAAACAATTCGAAAAATATTATTAATCGTTCGAATTTGATTGTTTTCACTTTGAATTCGAATTCTACGTCTAATTTCCTGTAGGAACCATTAATTAATCAAATTTGAACAGTACTGTAAGTAATTGCTACGGAATTTCAAAGTTGAAAAACGTAGGAGTAGGGTAGTATTAAACCTGGAAAAACTGATAGTTGTCGTCAAATTTCCGCCGTTTTGACGTCATATTCGGATTCAGCGTTAAATTTCCTACAAGAATAGCTTTTAAAATCGCTTTAAAACGAAAATTTAGTTTTTCACTATTACCGATGCCAGCGGAGCTCGGAATTTCCGCCGGCGAAAAACCCGATTTACGGAAAATAATTTCTCTGGCTCTGTTTAAATTTTTTTCTCCAATTTTTTTGCCATGTACGTGTGTAAGGTGTTCAAATGAAGACTCCTGCATAATAAAACAATTGATTCGCATTTATTTTGACCCCGAAAAACACGGTTAAAGTCCAATTTTTGAGCTTTCAAAAACCGATTTTTTTGGACCACTTGCAGATTTTTCCGAGAAATTAAAAAAATACCAAAAATACATCTTGGTAAGACACAACTTTCCTAAAAATTTCAGATTTTTATCTGTATTGAGAGACGAGTAAAAATTCGTTAACTGATCGGTTGAAAAAAATCGCAGGGGTTCCCCTTGGATTTTTCGCGAAAAATTTTTTGAAATGGATTTCGCTCAAATTCAGCATAATGATAGTTGATGATGTGTACATCAATAATATATGGTTCATTCTTTGTTTCTTTCGCACTAAATAGATGAAAAGAACGTTTAAAGTTGAAAAATGTCATTTTTTCGTGTATATTCTACTAATATTGTTGAATAACGCAAAAACGGTTGAAAAATGGATAGGTACATTACATTGGGAAAATGTGGACAGTTAAATTACCAATCTTTTGGTATATTCAAACCTCTGAATTGACGACTGTTTGTTTGAGTTATCCACTGTGCAAGTTAGAAATCTTGGAAAACTTACAGTTGCCATGTCTAATTTTGCTCCTACTTTGCTCCAGTTGAAAAACACAATACTTTATGATACTAAGTACGATACGATCCCCACCACCAACATACCAAATTATAGCAACTACTAAGTACTACCTACTAATAATAATACCTATAGATTCCCACTCTCCATACACAAATAATTAACTACTAAACCCATACCTATATCTATACCCATACCTATACCTATACTATGTACTATACTATATACTATACTATATACACTATATAGTACTATATATAGTAGTGATAAGGACAACAACCCCACCCAAACTATATGTAAGGCCCGAGAGGAGGGGCGCAGCCCCTCCGACGGGCCGACGCGCGCGCGATAGCTGAGGGGGGCGAAGCCCCCCTCTGAGGGGGTTGGGCGGCGGCAGCCGCCAGGGGCGCTCAGCCCCTAGTGTAAAATAAGTCCAGTCCTAAACATATTTTTAACTAAATATTTGAAATCTCGACATTGTAATTTTCTTTCATTTTTTGCCATTTGGCCATTTTCTTATAATAGATCGAATTTCCTGACACCGTTGATTCGACTTCTACTTTCATATTTACGTAGTTATTGGAACTATTGGAAGGTCCTGTTGGAAGAAATTTTCATAGTACCTACTATTTTACTCAGAAATGTGTTGAGCAAGTGTCTGTTATTTTGTACCTCGAATTTTAAAGGCTGCAAAAATCAATATATTTGAACTGTCCTGAATTGTTTGGGTTGGCGATTGAAGGACGACTGGTTTTAATCGCGTGGGTCACATACCGTACTTCCACTGTATTCGCATAAATTGACTATATTTTGATTGTTGCAGACCGCAAAATTATTTAACGGCTGGGGGCCTTATAGAATTTTATCTCTAACTGCTGAATGTCGCTGGATTTTTATTATTGGCTTCACACACCGAACGTTCCTGGTAACTCACAGGACTGCAAAGAGTATATAAGGCCACCAGATCGACTGGTTCGAGGTGACTTGGCACCGTTGTAACTTCGGCCGCCCGCGGGAGAGTTACTGATGATGGGAGGAGGGACTGCAAAAGCAATTAACTACTCCGACGCTTTTGGATCGCGCCACTAAATGGGTCAATATTTTAATAAAGAATTTTGAGTCTTTTTGTTTTTTAGTAAGAAAAACATATTTTTGCATCTTCTTCAGTCTCATTGAGATAATTAAAAACACGAAATTAAAACCAAAAATCGATACATTGGTGAACCCAAAATTGACAGAAGGCCTAAAAAATAATAAAAAATAAATTTACAAAAAAAACCCGCAAGCCAACCATAATAACCTTCTCCTTTTGAAGTCGGTTGAAAAGAGAGTCCAACGCCCTTAAAAATTTCGAACATGAGATCATGTTCTGTTGACGATCCCGTAAACTATGAAGTTACGCAACACTTACTTTGCAGAGAATAGAACACTGTTCTGATTTTAGTTCAACTATTCTCATCTTAATTTATTATTTATTTTTCTCTCCTCTACGAGGAAGGTGTATATTATGGCAGTCATTGCAATCTTATTAGAGTCATAAATGACAATGATGGTTGTGTTTCTCAGTGATGCTAAGAGCTTTCGGAAGTTGGGATCAGTTGCACGAGAAAATTGAATGGGGTTGAACTAAATAAGTCTGGTTGGCACATTTGAACAGGTTCGTTTAATTTAATCGAGATTCAACGTTAAGTAAGTGAGGGGGTGGTATCTTATAAGTATTCACTGGGACTAAGAAGGATGCGGACGTTGGAGAAAGAGGGAAGTGTGGTCTACTAAGAAGAACGACGAACCCGTTTCAAGTCTGAAAGCGAATAGCTAGGGATAGGAGGTCTCCTGGATAAGGAAGTAAATAAAACTAAGTTGGCAATAAATTTGTGGGTTTTAGGAAGGGCGAGACCTAGTGAGCCAGGCTGGGCTACCCCTATCTCTTAGAGGCAACTCAGGTTAACAATTTGGCTGAAATGCGAGATGGGCTAGTGGGCGGGAGTTCGTCTCCCTCTTTTCGATATGCAAGTGCTCTCACAAATATTGGTTCTCCTCGTCTTGTGAGAAGATATACCTCGTCACTACCGCACCAACGCGCATGATATGCCCTTTTTCAACCTCCGTGCATACGTCATTGTAAGCAGTATTTGAGTAGTTTGTTGGCGAGGTCGGCTTGCGAGATTCGAGTTAAGTGATACAACTCCTTCCACTTTCTTTCTTAGTTTCCCCACTAATGGAATCAATTCGAATAAAAGTAAAACATTTCAACGCTCTGTCTTCAAATTTAATCATGCTAAAATTTATGGATGAGAGAAACCCCATCACTCGCGACACTAACAGTTCTAACGCAGATTAAATATTTTTTCAAGCCCTTTTCCACTTATGCCCAAAAGCGGTCTACGGATACCGCGGTTAGTTAGTTCAAGTTTATATAAATTATATCCAACATTTTTTTTTTCTTTGCATTGAGTGAAATATATAGCTCACCCGGGAAAGTGTAATGTCCTGAAAACCATCATGCGAGCAATTTTGAATTTCAGTTTGTATGACACTAAAACAGGATTAATTCGTTAGGTTGCCTCTTCTCCCGCAATAAAATTATACCTCTCATATCGAGATGATTGCTTGCCAGAAAAATATGTTTTCCTCAGTTAGTTCAAGGATTAGGTTTGTTTCTCATCCATTGGAAAGATCTGGGATTTCAGCCCCCCCCCCCTTATATCACAATTATGATTATAAATTACTTTGCCTGCACATCCCATCTCGTGAGTAGGATTTCTTTAAAAATAATGCACAATGAGACGAAGTAATGCCGTATTATGTTAAGTTTGGTTTCTATCTACTCCAGTACCATACGGTGGTTGTCTGAACATAAAAGTTATTGGTGTTTGCATAGTATTCATTCCACCAATAACTGCGGCTTGGTTGCTCCCACGATAATGAAAATTAATTATCAGCCACTAAAACATCTTCCATAACATTAAATACTGAAAATTTAAAATACAAATGTACATCAACTTATAATTCAAAACAAATAAAAAATATATATCACCTATGTGGATTGGAACCATCATAAACTAAGAAGAAAAAAAAACACGTCAATAATGTGAAGTAAGTACGGCGGATGTCCTAACTCTAAAAAGCTAGCGTCATTCATTTGCCCTATAACAAGCGTTTTTAACGCTCGACCCCTTTCCATATCGTTATTTTGGATGATCCTGATACTTCCATATTCCGCGAAAACATGAACGTAATCACTAAAGTTATCCAATGTCATGAGCTGGGTAAGGTACGACATCGCCTCGAGGATGCTCCAAGTGCGTAGGTCCACTCCAACACTAAATAATTTTTTAGAACCTACGTAGGTACTTCAATACTTCAATACTGAATTACCCTGCGAATATTGCCCATCGTTGCTGCTCCGAAAGCCAGCAGAATTTTTTTGTTCCTCCGATCGATTTTCCCAACAGCGGTTGGCAGATTGATCAGACCAGTTATAAAAGTCACGCTTTCTCGTCCCCTTTAAGTCTATTTGTCCACGTGCTATAACTAATGATGTGAATACTTTGAACAAATGACCAGCAAGAGTACTCGTGTGAAAGGGGAGTAAAAAAATGAACGACTTGGCTGCCGTGGCTGAGGAATGGAGTAAATCTTGTGGAAGGTTACACCGCACTGGTGTCGGCTCATTTCTACTCCACGATCATCAGGTTCTTTCAGCTGCGCTTTCACCTTTTACGCTTTTACCCCTTTTCTCCCTCTCCATTTCAAATCGGCGTTCGTTTTCACGCTGTTGAGTAATGTCTTGAGTATTGTACGAGCGACAGGTTCCAACAGGTGAACTCGCTTCCCAAGCGAAGAGCCTTATTGTCCCTCGAATAGAAAGGAAGAGCACTACCACCGCTAGCCTTGAGTTCTAATGCATTCAGAAATCCGTACTCTGCGGCATTGAGAAATGCCTTACGATTCATAACGTCAAGTTGTATCAAACGCTTTGCTTTCATCTGTATTGGTGAATATTTTACTATTGTGAAACATATAGAAAACATGAAAATGTGCCGTATAGCTAATCGTTTATTGGTATACATTTTCGCTACATATTACCCGCATAGTACCTATGTTAGTTAAGTAGTATTGATTTTGATGTATTAAGAACCAATTAATGCCCCAGCTCCAGCTGATTTTTTTTCTCTATTTTACATACTCTTTTTTTGAACTAAATTAGTCGAAATGATATTGTGGAATCCTATTTTACAACTCCTTAAACGGTTGTTCGATGGTTAGCGGCCTAAACACCGTAATCGATATAACTACATTGCTTATTTAAAATGAGTGAAATTCGTGATTATCTCTTCGTCTCCTCTTCTTGTGATTACATACGGTGGTTAGGCTGTCCTGTAGTAGCTGACCGCCAAAAGCACTTTGAAGCTAAGATATAATAACTTTGAACGAGTAGAGCTGTCTCCACTTCGACTCTACGCAAGTTTCCTCTTCAAGCAAGTTCCAATACAAGTTTCAAGATATTGCTAATTTTTTAGGAGAAATTTATTCGACTTATTCATTGTTTGAAGGGGCACCAAAGGTGTTCATAGTGTTCATTAGCACCAGTATCAACAATCGAAAATTTGATAATTGCCGTAGGTTCAAAATAGACCACTATTGATTTGATTAACGCCTTATGACCGAGATTTTACTCACGTCTTATCCTATTGAATGCTAATGAAGTTCGAGGAAGAAATTTTTGAAGTTTCTACTACTTGCAAGTGGTGCTCATAAAAATTCTCAAAGGTGACGTCCACGACCGAATTTCGAAAACGAGATCCTTGGTACTGTTGTGGGCTCAGGCGGGACACATTCATCACAAACTGGGATTTGAGTCAACCTTTTGGCCCAAGCGGGGTTCATTTTGCCGACGTGCGTGCCCGATGGAGCAGCAAATCACTAAACGGCGACTGTGAAATGTCCCCACCCGACGTGGGAGAAATACGGTCACAATATCATCAGTAAAGGGTAACGCGCACAGGAGAGAGGTGATTGATGGCAGCTGTTCGACCTCGAGGCAACCAACAATGTTAGTGTGTGGGGGTTAGAAAAAGGTACCTACATTATAAAAATTAGCTACTTTCATCGTAATAGATTAATGAATAGGGTTACGAGAACGCAAAATCCTTCAACTCCCCATATGAACACAATTGATCTCATAACCTTTGTTAATTGAACTTCAGTAGGAATTATTCGATTAGAAGAGAATAGGGAAAGTTTCCCCTCATCATTGTGGTTACCTTAGTTATATTCACATTCATAGCTATATACCTTTGTAGTATATCGATACATACACGCGAAACCGAGGTTATTACTGCTACAAACACGAGTTTATCTACTGATAGGTTATCTATAGTCTTTTTTAAAGAGCGTAGTCCGTTAATTTATTCACTAGTGAATTTTCGGCGAGAACGATGCTATTTTAATCAGCATCAGATAATCGAAAAAAAACCTCTGTAAATGACTGTACAGTTGTACAACAGTGGTTTCTTATTCCTTCGCTTCAATAATGATTTAAGAAGACTATCTATGTGTGATAGTAACTATTCCGAACGTTTGTGAACGTTCCCGTCGAAAAATTGATCGGTAACTACAGGAGAAAACTCCGTAGATTCTGAATTTAATCATTTTTATTTGTTTCAATTTTCAAATTGAAAGCTAATTTGTCGCCTTACGGTTTAGTTGAAGAGAGCGTTAGACGAGCGTTCCAACGAGTAAAGAAGGATTTTTATAGCTCCAAAAACTCTCAAGTTGATCCAAAATCAAAAAAAAGAGAAAAAAAATCGAAAACCAAATTATGCCGAATTCCTGAAGATTTCCCAAATTCAACAAAAAAGCTGCGACTACTCGAGAACCAATAAATTACTCCGCGATGGTCTCATTCGATTCAGCGTCCAAAAATTTACAGAAATTTATACCAAAGACAACCTTTTTTGAAAAACCTAGGAAAATATGAATTTTCTCTTCCTCAAACCCCCCTAAAATACCCTAAATATTAAGTAGCGATTTGTTTGAGTAGTTGAGCCACTGTCAGGCCAAAATTCATTCTTGGTGAAAATTTCCAAAATTTAGCTTTTATAGTTTCCCCAGAAAAGTGTTGAAAGGTGTTTCGTCACACTTATCGTGTCTTCACAAACCTATCGTTCCCATGCCCTTCTCATGGGTCCAAAGCAGTAATTTTTCCACCTTCATGCCGAAGAATTATTTATTTCAAGAACTTTCATTAAATGAAACGATTCTATTTATCAAACGTTTTGTTAATCATACGTTTACATAATGTTCAAGGGTATTGCGATATTTTTGCAATAAGTTGATGCTTTCGATTCGAGGAACTTTTTCGATGTTTTCGGAAGTTATTGAAGTGCCCATATATTTATCAATTTGATGAACTGACGAGATGACGTTATCTACCACTCCTAGAATAATTTATTCACTGTTGGGTGATTATGAAATCCAAAAGCGATCCCACATTCTAAAAATGTTTGTCTCTTCAGGTGAGGGAATATAAATAAGAGGAATAATGGTCCCAGGAAAATACGCCTGTACAATCATTAGCAGAGATTTTATTTCTTCATTTCGAAGGTACGCTACTTCTTGTCGAGTCGAGTCAAATAAACTAGGCTTCTTTGGAACAATTAGCGAAGAAATTCAGCTTTTGGCATTATTGAAGCATAAGACCCTACTTTTTCAAGATTTTTCAACGTTCCGCTGCGCTTGGTCAAGTGGAGAGAGGTAGAAAAGGCAAACGATGAAGAAAAGTAGTTGAAGGAATGATATTATAAGCGAAGAATGAGAGGGTTGCGATCGGGGAAGAATTTTCGTGCTAGGACTGAATAAGGTCTGAGAGGGGTTGATGGCAAACCTGCGTGCACTGGAGGATATTACAATAGAAGATGCCAACTTGCAGAAGAGCGTAGGCATTAGATGGGGCTTCGGACGGGATGCTATTTGTGGATGAGCTAGGACGGGAAATATGAGGGTCTAAAAGGAGCTGAACGGGTGAAAGGGTGAATGGGGGCATCAGACCAGTGAAGAACCAACAAACGATGATATGGGACGGTTGGAAGTAGAAGAGGAACTGTGGCGACTGCTTGGGTGCCCTGGGTCGGGATCTGGGATAGCCATGAGGGCGGTCGTCTTCCACCTCTTAGTAGTGAATATATAGTCTGGAATCCTGAGGATAATGTTGAGTATGTGTCTGAAGACGGGTATAAATTTTGGGTCGTTTGGCCAATGCATCAACTTAAGCTTATGCGACTTGCCTCTCGTATGCTCCACCGAGACAAACTAAGTTTTTGAGAACACGCTGCCAGTGTCACTTTTAACGTCTACATTAGTAGCAATTTAAGGATCCTTTACATAAACCTTGAATCTTCAAATTGAAAAAACAGGTGCTCAATAACTAATCTCTATATAGATACATAAAATTCTCGTGTCAGGGTGTTTGTAACAAAACCGATGCATTAGAGATGATGATTCGTTTACGATCGTGTTATGAATAATGCGAAATCAATTTTTGTACGATCGGCTGAAAATATTTTGAAGGCAAGAGAAGCACATTCCAATTTTTAACGGATTCTGCTTTAAAATTCCGAAAGATTTTCATATTGGAACCATTCTCTGTTGTATTTACCACGCTGCCAAAATTCGAACTTGCAACAAAAATGACAGAATACTCCTAAAATTGGGGGAAACGACGAAAAATCGTTATTTTAACTCGAAATTCCAATTACAAGGTGAAATTTGATGAACTCATTCGAAGACTTTTATTGGATTAATTGTTGACGATTGAAGGTGGAGGCACGGACTTTATTGGTTCTTATTCAATTAGAAATTTTCCTCTTCGGAACAAGCAAAAATAGTTTATTGTAATAAGAGAAGAGTTTTCCAAATACTGTAGCTTTGTACAATGGGGCCACGTCCCATAACGGGTCCAGAGGGTGTTCAATTCACGAGTGATGATCAAAATCAAGTGCTCCGAAGAAAATATCAATTAGTACCTCATTATTATCGAAACAGGTTGAGTGAGGTAAATTGAATCGGCGGGTTCAAAACACACAGTGACATGTTTATCACGTTGAAAGTATAGTTTTATTCACAGAAGTACTTGCATATCCTCGTTGTTTTTCAGCTATTCATATATTGACGCATCTATTGGCTGAAATTTCTACTTGCGAGGTTTTCTCGGGAATCGTAGCCGAAACACGCAGGAAGCATTTAACCGCACCGTTTTCAGCTACGTTGCTCACTGAGGCGATGGTACTTTGAATCGTGTTATACTCGGCCTTGAGGTTCCTCAGATTTATTTGCACAGAAATCGCCCCTTGGGTGATGCACATATTGTATGTCATCATACCAGAAGAGCCCGCGCAATCCAAACCAATTTTGATGATACTTAACTTGATTTCATTTCCTCTCTAGGGGAAAAAAGTAGGAAAACGTTAGAGATAGCAATCTTGAAACAGTTTGACGTAAGTTTACCATTATAATTGTCTATTGCACCCGAGAGGTCAATGGATAACTTTATTATAATAGCAATAACGCGTTTTTTTTCCAAATAGTCATTCCTATTTTTTTACTGTTACTCACATTGATGGCAGATTGAATATTGTTGAGGGCTAGCTGAAGTTGAGTAACAGCTGATTTTCGGCAGTCGTCAAGATTGGTAAATGCTTCACGGACATATGGATGAAGAGCGCTTCTCGCCTCCTCGATGCAATGATCAACGGTTCTCCCTTCTTGTTTAGCTTTACTGACCTTTGCCTGAAAGTGATGCCATGTCTCATCAGGAATATATTGAGAAAAACACGCCATTCACTAAAACTCTCTACATTACATTTTAATTTATTATGTTTTTTTTTTTTTTTTTTTTTTTTTTTCTGTAATGAGCTTGGTTTTCTTGCGGAATGTCTCAAATATTCAACTTAATATTTCAAAGTTAGTTCGGACGCCAATGAGCCCCTAATCATTTTCGGGTGCGGCAAAACATTATACATCTAATTAAATATGAATAAGCCCGTAATCATACGCGTCCGACGAATGTGAGACTGCATAAATATAACCTATGAGTTGTTGTAGGCAGTATGAGCCATCAGAAAGGGTGTGCTTTCGAACATCGTTGAAAATACAAGAAAGAGAATAGCAACCATTTATTTTTATCCACAAGTTTAACTTATTATTCATGGCTGTAATAAAATGAAAAAAATTAAAATCCTTGGGAAAAATATTGTTATCTTATTCAAAAAATTGTTTGAGTCCATGGGGCCTCAAAATCAGCTTCGACATTCAGACATGGACGTGGTGATATAGGTGATATTCTTGGGCGGTGAAATGAATCGGTCCCATAGTGTTCTTTATCTTCGAGTTACAGTTACGAAACTGTAACTTATATATTTTTCATTGTAATTTTCCTTAATTTTTTTTTTATGGATGAGAAAAAAACTGAAACTAATGCCAATAAAAATACCATTCTTACCCGGATACGGTCAATTGATGGGTTCACGATATTGTTGACCGACTGCTTTTGTCCGAATACCAAATTGTTTATTCGATTTTCGAATGTTTGCTTCGAGTTTCTCTCCATTCTCGTCAAATCGGAAACCACTGAATTCGTTTCCGACTCGATCCTCTGCAGAATATTTGACAGCTGGATTCCAACGACGCCCTAGCCCGCAAGAACTTATGATTAGATGTACAATCATCGATTATTTATCATTTACGATGGTTGGCGGCCGTGCGCCAACGAAACTCTTTAGATTCTCGATACCTAATTAGGGTATCGTCGGTTCCATTTTTTTTACAAGTCACTTTTTGTGTCTTTTTAATCAACGTGATGCAAAAAAAAAATTTAAAAATTATATAGGTAACGGAGATGCGAATGAGAAAAAAAAACGAGCGTGGTTGTGAAACATTGGGAATTTTTAATTTTGCCTTCTTCCCTTCCTTAAAAAATAATGTAGATAGCCGTAACTTTTTGGAATGCGATTCTAACATTTTCGTCAGAAATGTGAAAAATCCATGATTCTTTAGCTCTGAGTTTCATAGAAAATCTCTCAGTTTAGGTTCACAGTGGATTATTTGGAATAATTTGGATAGAGACAAGAAAAATCGTTACGCGTGCTTTCTGCTGTAGATCGGCAATGCTTTGTGAAGGAATTATGACCTCAATATGTACCTATGAAAAGTCCAATGAAAACAATCGTTTACCTACGAAAATCTTTTAATTAAGTATATAATTTAGGTGTCTGAGGGGAAAAAGGGTATTTTCAATGTTTCTGCAACACTGACAATTTTGGCACTAGGGTCAATAGTTGTAACGTACGCTACAACAAATTATACCATAAAGGTTGTTGATGATAGCTACAGTTATTAATTTGTTGCTCTGTCAAATGTAGCACCATGATTACTTGGGTATCGCATCAATCACGCATTGTATCAATTTTCAAAAATTAATTCTTATTGAAAATCGTATTCTTGGAGAGGGGTAAAAGATCACATTAACAGAGATGGGTGTGAATTTTCAAACAGCAAAAAACACTATAATGAAATTATTAAACCATTAGATATATCTATTTGCGATTTTTTAAATTTATATTATTGTAGCTGTGAGGACAGTTTATTCAATGTCTATCGAAGGTCTACTCAATTCCTATACAGGGTAAAGGGTGATGGAGGATACAGTTTCCTCTCAACTAATAATTCAATAATGAAAAGAAACAAAACTTTGAAGAGTTACGATTTGACAGATTTGGATTTGTTAGCTTTGTAGCTACCGATGGTTTTTTTTTTTTTTTTTTTTTTTTTTTTTTTATAACGGGCATTGATCCTAGTTAAACAATATACCGAATCTAATTTGAAAAAGGCTTTGTGGAAGATTTTGAACCGAGCACAGTTTGCATAATCAAATTATGAATTTAATCAACGTTTCCTAGTTGAATAGATTTCGTGGTTGAGTTTCGCTTTTGATTAGATTTACTGACTTACATGGACCATGATGATGGCGAGGCTCAATTTAATAATTGTAACTTCACACGTCCACATTTTGTTCTGATCCGGTTACAACGTTCAACTGTTCCCCATGCTCTGTTTTCTCTTCCTTTTAAACGTTCGTTATTTATCTTTACATAACATAATAAACCCATTATCACGCGATTCAGTATAAATTTCAAAGGTTTCCTTAAATTTTCTTGAGAAATAGGAAAATTTTGTCAGAAATTCGCCGAACAACAAACAATAAAAGCGGATACTGTGGTTTAAAAATAGATTAGGTATAAGTTACCTATTCCAGTTTAATCTTATCTTACGAGATTTTTAATTGGCACTCTGCTCTATTATGTAGTGTTCTAAGACTTTCTTCGCTAACAGTACACTCGAGATACAATTTGAACAGGAGATAGGCGATTTTTTTCAAATAGTATTATCACATTTGAAGGAAGAATGATTGCGATACTGATATTTCATATACGAAAGATACTGTTGAATCAGTTCGTCAATATTTTTCCTTGTCGTTGCATTTTTTTTATGTCCATGGGTTTTGAGGGCGAAAGTTATCGGCCAGTCAATAAAGAATCAGAGAATGAGTCGCCTGGTTTTTCTCATGATTAAAACCCAAGAACAGCTCATCAATGTAAATTGTAACATTCGCTTCAAATCTATTAAAATTTCAAGATGGTACTATTCGATCAATGATCATTTTTATCGCAAGCAATCAAATTCGTTCACGTCAAACCGTGTGATGTATATGTCACTCAAATGTTCGCTTGTTCTGATAAGCCTTTCATCATTTGATGGGGGAAAATGATGTTAAGCTTTCGTTACTTTTTTGGGGTATTGGTAATTTTCTCTCTTAAAATTCATTAATAATAATTATTATTATCATGACTTAATGAGGCCATCCACTAGTTATAGCAAGTAATCAAAACTTTAGTTAGCGTTTCACTTAACAAAATTCATTTCATTCTGTTCGGGACTCGACCAGTGTACTTCTGGAATAAAGTTTTTATTCTGATTTTTTTTTTTTTTTAATTTGTGAATTCTGGGAGCACAAAATTCGAAATTGCCAGATGTGGGGTAGGTATCGCTGCGCCGGCGAAAAAATTTTAGACAATATTCCGAACACCTTGGAATCGCTCGTGTAAAGGGATTTTAAGCGCACGAATGACTCATTGCACAAAAACTATTTTTGACTCGTTAATTTTAGAAAATAAACTCTAATTAATGTGAAACTGATATTATACTCGAATTAAATGATCGTATAGCAAATTATTTTTGATTTAAAAAATTAACGCAGCGTTTGAACGCGTCCTATGCGTCTATCATCGAGGTGAACGTGCGTTTTCGGAGCTCGCCTGATGAGGTAGAGCCTTTAATGGTTTCTCTTCAAGCCGCAATCCTGGAAATAGAAGGCCCTTATTATAACCTTCTTAAAGTTTGGCTTGGCGCACGATACCCATCCTAAGAAGCGATAGGTTGCCACACAATGGAATACTAATTATCTACCTCAACTCCTACACTACTCTTTTGCCGACGACCGAGATACTTCGCCAACTTCGGCGCCCCAACTTCATTTAAAGGGGATCTTCTCTGCTCTTTAAGTGGTTTGTTGTTCCCTTATTAATTAGTTCATTATTAACTTATAATAACCTACCCGTTATACCCGCACTTTCGCTAGCTGTTGGATGATACACCGTTCGACACTTCATCGCCTTATAACTCTGAGCTTACCGGATTAATACTTCACCACGAGCAATTGACTGTTGGTACTTTTTGAGGCGCTTATATCCAATAGCACATTTCCCGTACCGAACGAAGTTGACCTAATAAACAGTAATAATCCTACTTTTAGAATGAAGTATATATAGGAAAGCACATCATTAAAATCCAAGCGATTATGGGAAACCACTGCACTGCGCGGCAAATTAGTGTGTAAAGTTTATATGCCTTTCCTTCCATAAATTATGACTCAAGGAGACTATCCCCCTGCATCAGTAACTATCCCAAACATTTGTGAACGTTCCCTACTAACGAACAGATTGGTAGTTTAGAGGAAGAAAACTCGTCGCTAGTAAATATCATAATTTAAAATATTTTTATTTTTCTTGATTTACTAATTGAGAGTCAAAATAATTGCTTAATAATACAGCTAAATAAGTATTCGACGAGCATTCCAACGATTATAGAACGATCTTTATAACTCCAAAAATGATCAAAAATACCATCTTGACGAATTCCTCTAAATATCAAAAATTCCACTTAAAGCTGAGTTAGTATGAGAACCATTAAAGTTCTCAATCCTGCTATTTCCTTCGACTCAACATCCCAAAATCTATAGAAAATGATACCTAACACACCTTTGTCTGAAAAACCTTGGAATATACTCCTCCCCTTTAACTCCTCCCTCCTCCCCTTTAATCCCCCTCCCCATGCCATTAACATTGAGTTGGCGATTTGGCTAAAGAATGGAGCCATTTCTCCAGAAAAATGTTGACGGTAGACGGACAGAATTTTTTTTTTTTGTAAATTGGATAATATAAGAGCGATTACGTTGGTTTAGGTATTGGAATGTTACGGTAAATATTAGAATGTTGGGAAAGAAATAAATATTCCACGAACTAAGTTAAGATGAGCAATATTCGCTCCGCATAATCTTCAGATTTCCATTGTTGCAGTCTCCTTGCATGTTTTGCTCTTGATGTGTGAACGGTGCCAAATCCATCGACCGGTATACGCCGAAAAGCTTTCAGTATTAATATTGTATGATTATAGTCATCCATCCCAGGAAGGGTGTTGTCTTCATTTTGACCAGAATCACTAGCGAATATTTATACAACATATCGAATTAAGAAAATTGAATCAAAAAATTCTTCATTTAACTGCTTCGAAAGCTGCCTAATTATTTGGAGAGGCTATCTATACTTAGGTTTTGAAAATGAGGAAACTGGTCGAGGAAATTAAGAACGTGGTAACAAAAGTTCAGAAAGTAATATGGAAAATACTGATGTTTACTGGGAAATCGTATAAAATCATTAGTCAATGAGCGGCTCAATTAGCCGAGTGGTTTATGGTTTATGGACGTATTTCACTTAGCTGCTACCTTTCGCGGAGGCCGAATTCATCAACCGCTTAACCAAAAAAATCTGGGACAGATCTTTCGTCACTCTTCTTATACTAAATGTTAGAGAAAAGCGATAATTTTGTTGAGCCTTGATGGTAAAAAGTTATACATAAAATAAAACAAATAACGCCAACTTGGGTACCCGTCATAGTGATGAACAATAAAAATACTAGTGGAGTCATCTATATGGTAGAAAAAGAGTAATGCGACGGTATTTCTTCTACCGATGTAAGTGGTCTGTTCCGTTTGTGATTGTTGAACGTTTAACAGGTGAAAAGGTTTTGGATCTTGCGGTTCCAAGAGCAGAGGCTAATGGAGATGATGAAATAGAAACTGTTTGTCGTGGCAGTGGGATTGAACTGGGGTTGATAAATGGACGGTTTAATAGGACATTATTAGTTTAGTCTGAGGGCCGAACAAGAGCTGCGGTCTAACCTTTCCAATCTACCAGGATATTTTTTGAACGACCTCTTTCCAGGAGAAGAAAGTATGAACGCGCGGTTGTGCGATAGAGAAGACACATACTAACGTAATATACTATTTGATTTGTTGTTGTTGTTGAGATCTAAGGGGATAGAGTTTTGTTATCTACGATACCCCAACCATCCTATTCCTCTGTGTCTGCAAGTGGTAGTAGTGAACAGCCCACCACTACACCACTCGCTCCTGTGTTCCCCTCACATTTCTTTTATAAATGACATTTATAAGGACAAAGATTTGTCCTGGGTGAAGAGGTCGGTAGAGGTAACTGGATTGAGTCCAAAGAACATCGTGAAGATGGGGGTTCAGCTCAGCTGCGGAAAACTGAGCCCGATTCGGATTGCCCTAAGCTCATTTCGAAGTTTTGCCAATTTGAGCTGGAGCCCTCCACGAAACTCGATGGTATCGCCATCATTATAACCACATACCTAATTACCTGTATAACCGTGCGATCTAAACTAGTAGTTCAAGAGACCCTTTCAGGAATTAGTTTATTATCCAATGCAAAACAGTTTTAACCATATAGGTACGAAAGAAAAATCGTCTAGCCTCTCCCTCAAAATATGGCAATTTCGATTCAAAGTGTGTGTGACAGTACTGTGAGAGCTACTGGGATCTAACCGAATACCGTTCAAGTAGGTACTGACAAATTCTAAATTCAGGCTATTTCGAGAGTTTTGCGAAAAATTTTTTTCACTTCTATAATACCCAAATTTTAATTTTAATTTAGCAGAATTTCTGCAGGATTGTGTAGCTCACAAAAGCTTCGATAATTCGAGAACCATTATAGCTATCAACTCCGTTCTAGTCTGATTTAATTCAGGGTTCAAAAATCCTTGTCGCTCTTTCGTTTTTCTGAAAAAAAAAAAAAATGTTCATGAAGTACGGCGCAGAGTACAATCAGAATTTTTCATTGGATTATAGGATTGTACATTCCTTGAAATAGATAGCATCAAATTTATGGGTGGTTCGACTTTTTCTACTGCAATGGATAACATTGAATAATAAACCCAAAAACCTGCAATTGTGCGTTTGGTAACTCATTGTGCTTAACTCATAAAACTGAAAATCTAACTCATGAAAATTCGGTTGATAGGGGTTGGTTAAGGAGGTGCATATTTTTAATCAATGGTATTTTAAGTCAACATTCCTGCACAAAAATGAGTGATGACAAGATGCAGTCTCGAAACTCTGAGAGTGTCACGAAAAATCATCCCGAAGATGCGTGAAAACACCACTTTCGATACGCACAGTATTGTCCATCAATGGGGAATTGCATCGGTTTTTTATTTCAAACATGATCATCAATAATTATTATAAATCCTTAAGAACACTATTTCCAAGTGAAATCGAACAGCAAAAAAAAAAAAAAAAAAAATTGAAGGAGAAATCGTCGAGATTGCTTCGTTTCGAGCCATTTTTCAACTCATCTATTTTTCTAGCATCTATAATTTTTTCACATGCAATTTCAGGCATTTGAGCCGTCATTCGGTCCACGTGGAATGTACTTTCAAAAATAAAACTAAAAAATTCGAAGCAAATTCGCTATTCACTCTTGAGTTCAATGAGCGTAACAAAATTATCTATTATGCCAACAAAGGTATGATTGTTGAGTGATTATGAGTGTGAACTTGATATTTAAATCGTTGACTAATTTTTAATTCTTCTCTTAAATTAGTTCTTCCTCGATTCGGTCGGCGTACTTCTACTTCTTTTAAAACATCTCTTTGCGTATTATATTTTTCCTTTACGACAGGGAAACCGAATTGTTTTATGTTGCAGGTGCCGAGACCAGCATCAAGCATCTATCCCTTCGCAGTTTACTTCCGGATACCGAGCACTACATGACTTACGAAGGATCGACGACGCATCCCGGCTGCTGGGAAACGACAGTATGGGTCATCCTCAACAAGCCGATCTACATTACGAAACAAGAAGTACAATAATCACTTCTTCAGTATTGCAGTTCTTGTTGTCGCTTTTCTTACATCATCAGAGTGGCTTGGGAGAGAAAAACCAGGCGACTTATTTTCCGTTCTTTTATTGACCAGCCGAGTACTTTTACCCATCGGGTATTCTCCGGGTGATGTGGGGCTACTGGTAACCACACGCCTGGTTTTTCTCCCCCTCACCACTCTGACGAAGCATTGTAGTTGAAATAGATTCTAAATAAAAATATGGTCGGTGTGGAGCTATTATGGGATGTAATGTATAATTATTTTGTGTCATCGCCAATGAGTCAGTCACCTCAAACTCAAACGATACTTTTGACGAATGGATTTGACCAAACAAATATCGTCATTAGACGAATTGTCGATAGCTGCTGTTGAGTCGAGGCGTTGAGACAGATTTGTCGTTGTTTTCGTGAGACCATTGGATGAAAAGACATTAATACGGAAACCCTGAACGTTTTGGAACTTGTTTCATCGAGAGTTGAGCACGCCACGCTATCCCTTCATCATCATTTCACGGCCACTTGGCTATTTCCCTCTTTTTTCAAATGTTCTGATAAAAGATCCGTTTCCCAGTCATGGGCTGTAATTTTCGGGGGCAACTGAATACTTATAGGGCTTTAAATAGCGGTTCTTTTTTTGCGAATTGATTTCATAGCGAATCGAAGTTTTTGTACTTATATTTGTACTTATAAAGAGTCTCCGACCTTGTCGAATCTTTCTAGCGGAACTACAACTACCTCTCTAAAATACAAGGTACCTACCAAAGGAAAAATGAAAAAAAAAAAGAAGAAAAAAACTCGATTAGTCAATAGCAAATGAACTGTCCGTTGAACCAGGTTGCTCTCGTATTCATCCAGCTAGACGAATATACTTATTTATTGTCAAAAGAAAATGACAACAACGAACCACATAATTATCGTTATTCGTTATAATACACCAACCAATCTACCAACTTCAGGGCCACCCGTGGTGTAGTGGTATGGAGCGTTAGCTCTCTACACGGTGGAGCCGGGTTCGAATCCGGCTGGGGTCAAACTCATATTTGGCCCGCCCTTTCGTCCTCCACACTCAGGGGGGTGAGGCAATGAGTAGCCGCGAGCGAAATCGTCAGAATTAATAAGTGCAGAATTGATTGTTAAATCTTCTGATTTCCCCTATGGGAAAAACTGACGACGTCCACGACGGGAAAATATTCCCAGTTGGACGAAAATCCAAGGTGAAACTCCTTGTTTACTTACTTTACTTACTCTACCAACTTCATATTGGTCCTTCGTATCAGAGATTCACTAAACCCCTACAAATCATTAAAATCTGTACAAGTCTCACCGATTCCTTAGGCCGATTCTCCTTAACTTAGAAGAACATCCAAACGAAGTTTCAGCTCGTGGTTTTGGATAGATGTATTATAAATATGTTTCTTGGGAATTTAATGAAGTAGACCATCGCATTTTTCATTTTTGTTCTCAGCTGTATGCGCTTCGAAAGCTAATGCAAGGCTCAGAAAAAATTCCTAAAGCACCTTTGGGGAATAACGCTCGCCCACTACAGCCGCTTCACCATCGCACGGTTCGCACCAACATCGACTTCCAAAATCTTCAAAACATGCCAACAGTGAGTAAATTGAGGAGAACTTTATATATGAAAGCTCATTATCACGTCAAGGAAAATGTGTTGTATGTAAGAAGCTGAAAGCATTTAACATAATGAATTTTTGGATTATTTTAAAATTATTAAAAGTTTGAAAATAAGTAGCAAAAACACTCAAAACAGGTTCCAATTTATAAATCTCCAGGAAATTTAAATGTAGAATCTATGAAAAAATGTAATACTGCCAGTAGATCATTCTCTTTTCAGAGCTACTTTGGGCGTCTGTTCATATGATTAAAAAAGAAAAAACTAGGTACAACAATTTCTAAGCAGACTACAACATTTAACAATATCAATTTAAAAATTGTTTTCACAAAAAACCTTTTCTCTTTAGCTCCTTTTGGATTTTTGGGAATGGTCAGTTTTCTATTTTCGAACGACCGTCGAGACAAAAAATAGATTGCAATTTTTAGAGAAGCTGCGTCTCACCAAAACATAATTAATTTTCGTTTTAAATTCTTGAAAAAGTGCAAATTGCACCGGTAAATTCACCGAAAACTGAGCTTTTTCGAAGTCAATGAATTGGTATCTGGTCGACATGATATACGTTCACATTGACAAGAGTTGCCCAAATACCTTGAACAAATTCAAACAAATAAAACATCAAGAATTGAATAAATATTAAGGTTTTTGTTTTTCGAGTTGTTAGCTTGTTGAGTTTCTCTGAGTGTCAAGTAATTGGGAGTAGAGTTTTAGAGTAGAGTATTCAAATGATCATAAAATGTTTACATTAAAACTCACTACTCTTCATCTAACATCTAGAAAATGTCACGTGGCAAGACCCTCAGTATGTCTCCTCCGATAATTTTTCCAAGTCGGCGCCCCCGCTACCTGCAGATTCTGCTCAAGAAACTTCGGAACCTGAATCAACAAATATAATGCAATCACAAGAATAAGAGGGCACGATAATTAAAATGTACATACGTTCACTGTCTTGCGCCACATAAAGACGGCGAGGAATTAGCTGAAATCGTTAATGGTATCAGTAGTCTTCGTAAGCTGACGAAGGTTCATCAGGTTGACAAGACTTGATAAACATGATCGTCCCTATAGCCTCCCTCCCTCCATAGTAAATCTGGGCACTGGTACTCTTAGTTGAGTTCATCTTGAACCCTAAATCAAAAATCTAAAGCCCAATCAAAGCAATGCAATCAAAAGCTACGCAGCTCTTGTTCAATCCAAAGCTTCCCTTGTTTCAGAAGAACGTCTGTACTATCAGTATGCACAAGGAAATGTACTACAAAGGTAAGTATTCATAAGTTTATTTACATTCCTTGGCCCAGTAGGGTATTATTCGTTGTTCTTAACACCCTGTTTAAGGCTTCCCATGGAGTGCCATTTTCGATTGATCTTTCATTGCAAATGTATTCAAATGTTCATGTTAGAGAAAAATACTTGCGAGCGTGCTGAAGTAAAATGTGAAGTGCTATAGGTTTCTGATAGTTAACAACGATTGGAAACAATTCAACACGAAACATTTGATTAGTTATAGCGGGACAGTCATGCGGTAGGAAATATGAATCAAACATCAACTCAAAAACGACTGGGAGTTAGAGTTTGGTTTAGTTGATATCATAAAAATATATTACTATCCTCGATAAACTCATGCTCTCTATTTTTGACAAATTTACTGAAAACTTGTGTGAGAATGTGAGTAGGGTCAGGGGAGCGAGTGACCACGAAGGGTAGGTAAGTTTGACAACGAGTGTAAGTACTTGTCGACTTCAGTTGTCCATTATTGATTTTTTTTTTTTTACCTCGAAATAGCATAACCCGTGGTCCAGGGAAATTTACAGCCTCGCGGTAAATTGCTTGGAAAGGGAGGGTTCGCCGAGCAAAAGGGAAAGAAGAATGCTGTAAAGAGGTATACCAGGATGAGAGCTCGGGTTGTAGAATAGAGGATCAGTGAGGAAGGAAGGCTCTCTACCGCCTTAATGGCTCACAGCAGCCGCCGCAACCCTGACACGCTCATTTCCTCCTATTTAATTTATAACTTGTTGTCTCGGGCCGGCATGAAATGGGTTAAACCACTGATTTCTTCTAGACTTTCTTCTTTTCATCCCATTTATTTTTCTTCATCTGATTCTTCTAACTTTCTCGATTGCATACTGTATTGCTCTGGATTTACAAGGAAAGCAAAGATATTCTGGTCTGGAATAAGCGGAAATAATATGTCGAAAGATTTGCCCGCGCTTTCCCAAAACAGAGGATGAGGAATTCGGAGAGATATGGCATAATTAAAAGGGCACCACTTTACAGCTAATTAGCCGCCAAACCCGTCGTATGAAATTAATCCAGATGAACAACTTCCCTTTTTGCTTGTAAGATTTTCGTTATATTTAATGTCCTAAAGTCACTATAATGACGGAGAAAGCTATTATTCAAGGGAGGCCTTTATCTTGGAGTATAAACCTGGGAAGAATTCCAAGGCAAACAAAGAATTTGGAATTTCCGTCGAACGTCAAATCCCAAGTATCTCCACTCTCACTCGATTCTCCTTCTCCCCATTTAATTTATTAATCCCATATCATCGAATATTTTTATTCACGTTTCCTTCCCCTCTGTAATTCGTTACGTACATTTCTATTATATAGGAAAATGTAATTTTTAAGAATTATTTGGAAACAAACGATGTAAACCGTTTCAAATCATAAAAAACCCTTAGTAATATTAGTCAGGGGTTGTAGAAGTTCATATTTTCCATGTTTTTGGCGACGTTGATAATATTTTTCATGGCGTTTCCATTCGTGACACTGAAACAAACAAAACCGAACAGAAACATCTTGCATTAAAAAAAAAATTTTTTTAATGAAACTGATTTCAGAAATATTCGAGGACCTACATAAAAAAGAAAACTGAAAAAAAATTCAAACTTCTCCAGGTGGTCGTATTCCTTCTTTCTGCAGGTTGAGGGGGAGAGCAACGAGACGACCTCTTCTCCATTTTTTTGGTTTGGTTTTTTGGTCATTGGTCCTATAATGCCCTGAAGAAGCCCGAACGGGCGAAAGTACTCGGCGTAATAAAAAGAAAAAAAAAATGGAGAAGAGGTCGTCTCGTTGCTCTCCCCCTCAACCTGCAGAAAAAATTCAAACGGTTCACAGCAACCCCATGAACTTCGAAAAATGCGGCGACAAGAAAAAAAGTTTTCAATATATTTTAACACTCCTTCTAATAATTCCACAATGATTGTAACTAATAAAAATCAATGACTGAAAGGAAAGGATTCTGGGGTACATAAAACAATTCCAACGAACTCAAAAAACACTTTTACCAACTATTGTATTTTTCAACATATCACGTGAGCAATACTTCCCGAAGGGGAATCTGGAATGCAGGGCGATTTTTTTATTGCTGGTTTGAGCCTAATTCCAGATAGAATTTGTAAATTTTTATTAAGGACACGCTGCAAACAACTTCGATAATACAGAAATACGCTAAATCGGCTGATGGGCGAGAAAACATCATTATATTTTAGTACTCAAAACGAAAACTGACCACGAACAATATCATTCAACGTTGGATGGAACGTGGTGTACTAATTACGGTTGACCAATTGGGTGAATTATGCACTCGGTTTCATATAAATTTACTAAACAGTGTATTGGTCTTATTTAATTCCCTTCGCTTTTAACCTTGTATCATTTGATTTGTTTTTCTTTCCACTTTATTCTAGGACTCAGACAATATTTTTGATTACGAAGAAAAAATAAAACTTTAGCCTTTCCTCTTCATCTTCCGTACGTTAAGTTGATTTTCTAAACCCTTTACTCCTTCGCTCTCTTCATTATCTAACAAACCATCTCTACCTTTTACGACTCTTTTTCCCTTTAATCTTGAGCTAATAACTTTCGTCCGTAATTAGCTTCGATTGCTTGTCTCTACTCCTTTTCGCTCCAACACGACCGAATTCGTGCTCTCTGTCGTAGTCTGATCAACGATCACAGCTCTTTGGCTAGCAGAAGATAATCAGTTCTGAAGAGAGAGGGTGTTTCCGCTTTTAGATGTTCACTTTCACACTCAACACACAAATCTTATTTACTCGTTCTCGCCTTCAGATTTCTTCGCCTTTGCTTTATCCAGCCCTTCCGAATTAGGAATGGCAACTTAGTGATGTGCACCGTACTGGTTTCAACATACTTACTTATATTATTGCAAGACCCTCGAATCATTTAACGAATTTCACAATCGATTGATCCATTCAAGTTACCATCTCATGGACTTTCATAATCCATCACCGATTGTCTACTTCTTCTATAGTTAAGAAATCCAGTTTTTTTTTTTTTTTTTTTAATTGCGGCGATTAATAGTCACATCAGGCTAAGCGGCTGGTAGCCGCGTTTTTAAATTTCATAGGTCATTTTTGAGGTTGCAGTGATGGGGTAATGTTTCGAAGGGACTATCAGCAGTTATAAACAGCAGTTGTGAATTGAAATAGTTACTAGCTAACCCGTTGGTGAGGTTAGAGTACCCTAAATCAAGAATAACTTATAGAAGTTTCTTCATTACACTGAGTTAAGTTTCGTTATCCGACTGGGCCAACGTATCATTCGAAATTTGTTGTCTGATGAGGAATGATAGCTATTATGGAATAGGATTTCAAATAATACTAAGCTTAGTATTGAATAAAAATATTGTTTCAGCCAATAAATGGCGAGAAGCGGAACCTTTGTACGTCTAGAATGTTGCTGTTCTGAACCCCTCCATCAGCATCATCTGTTATGTATTTTTATTATAATTATTGCCATGATAATTATTATTAGGTAGCAAAGAACATTGCCACTCTACAAATGGCCAGATTCTATATGAAATTCACCTTTTTTTACTGAAGTTGAGATAAACTTTTTATCAGATCTTTGAATTGGACCACAAAAGTTTAAAAGTGTCCTATTAGCAACTTGCGTTTTTGTTGCACAAGCATGAGTGAAGTATAATGGACAGAATGTATTTAGGAAAGTTACAATAACTATACGTACGACTAATTCCTAAGTCTGAGTATGCATCTCCAACAAATTGGAGGTTCGCATTATTCGGCTTTCATGGGTTGAACGTTTGATGCCTATAATACCGTCATTACTTGTAATAAATGTATAGATATATCATCTTGTACGAAGGCAAGAAGAAGGCTCGGTATGCTCAAGAACAAGGCGCGTTCTAAAAAATGTTAGAAAACTTCTTTACATCGATTTTCTATAATTCAGGCGTTTTTAATTTGCGTTGGGCGCCATTCACGCCTAGTGAATACGATTTTTTTACTTGTACGCTTCGTAGATAGAACTAGCGTTGTTAACGAGCATGCCTGGTGGTTTAAATGCCCCTTTTCGTACAACTGTGACACTAGAGTTTTATCGTTGCCACCAATCTCCATACGTTGTTCTTCGCAAATATGTAAGCCATCCTATTTTGTGGGACATATTATGTTCAATTAATCTTATGGGTCTCCTTCAAAATTCAAATTAGCTCGATGAGAGTTGTGTATCATTTCGAGTTTCTCTATAGGAATATGAAATCCTAGTGACGATTACTTTGTCAATTTACATCACCTAAAACACAGTTACTGTCTCCCGGCCTGATGTAACAGTAATAAAATGTTGAAACGTATCAAAAAAACGTCAGCTATGAGAGCACTATTTTCTCGTCTCTTATACAAGAGGGAATGATAACGTTCTCTTATATACAAGAGAGAAATTAACATGAGCTTCTGGGGGAAAAAACCAGAATGAAAAAAATACGACAATATTGTTCGGCGTTTCAATCCTACTTGCAATAACTGAGCTACAACCACTTCCTCCTTTTGAAACTGACAAGTTTTATAAAAATAAGCACATATTTCCCATTCCAGTGATAAAAATTGTTGTCGCTCATAATATGGATGTGCATCTGCATCCGTAAGAATAATCGGAAGGCAGCATTTTCTAAATTCGAGACATGTATTTCATATATTGTAACATAATTATATTGTTTGAATACTAGCTGGTAAGCCAAGTAGCCTAGTTAAATTTGATCTCCTGAGTCTCGCAGACAGCGCTATAAGTGAAAAAAACCCCACAAGTTCAATGTAAAAACCTGATATTTTCGGCGCACTTGACATTCAAATAACGACATACACGTGCTGTAAACCTTCCGGGTGAATTAGTTGAGACTTAGCGCTTCGGTGTTCGCTTCCTCCAAGGCGACCCATTTCATGATGAATCTTCCTGTCCTTTCGAATTCGTCTCAATAATTGGTCCCCTTAAGCTCCACGGTACTGTCAGCCCTTGATGAAATCTTGGTGTTGAGTTCAAAGACATGTTTATATTGATTGTAACACATATCAAGAAAAACCAAACGTTACCTCATGCCTTACATACATGGCAAAAAGAAATGAAACATCCCCTGGCATACAAGCACAAGTGCCACTTATTAGGATGAAACGAAATGATCTATCGTGGAACGGGAAAATAGCATCACTAAGCAAAAAGATGATAATAGAATACGAGTGTCTGCGTAACTGTCACTCGATAATGGCGTCAGTTGAGATGAGCCTCTGTGACCAAAAACAAGAATGGCAATAAATACAACGTTGTTCGGCGTTTCCCTCCCACTTGTGAAAATTGAGCTGCAACCACTTCCTCCTTTTGAAACTATTAATATAAAAATAAGCTCGCATTTCCCATCTCCGGTGACAAAATTATACAGAGATGTCACTCGTAATCAAGTTAAAAGCTAAATATTATAAATGAACTCGTGATTGCTGTCACCGCCGCGGCGGTTACCGATGATCGCGGTGCGCCAAAAAATTATGTTGTTGATATAACTACAAAGCAGAATTTCCATGGTAATTGAAACAAACTAAATTATGGGAATATTGGAAATTTCCTCATCAAAATTGACGCTGATGGAGTGCGTCTATCTATAGAATGTACAAACCTCCCTAGTGATTATGATAACGACAAACAGACGAAATTGCAAAATATTGTTACGATAAAAGTGAGTAATTTTATGTGCACTGTCGACTCCTTTCTCTGTCAGTCTGCCTACGAACTCATTTTTTGCCATCTTATTTTATTGTTTGGTTCTGTAAAAAATTGCATTTTCTTAGGGTATTTTCCATTTATGTTTATTATATCTCCTCAAAATCCAAAATCGCTCTCACTGTTTGATCCATGCCTCTCTAAATTTACACGCGGTAATTTCACTGATCTTTTCACAAACTCTGGTTATGACGATTGAAGCCATGCTTACTGTAAACACGTTTCACTCATATAGCTTGAGCCTATGAGTGGCCAGAAGGTATACCTAGTAAAGGGAGAGCCCAAAGCAAAACGCTGCTAATGATTGTACAGTGGTTTATTATTCCTTCGCTTCAATAATTATTTAAGAAGATTATCCATTTGTTACAGTAATTTTTCCGAACATTTGTGAACGTTCCTACCGAAAAACAGATTGGTAACGATAAGGAAAAACTCCGTGGCGACTATTGTCATTTTAATCATTTTTATTTTTCATAATTTCCAAATCAAAATCTGAATTTTTCGCCGCAAGGTATAGTTGAAGAGAGTGTGCGACGAGCATTCCAACGAGTATAGAACGATTTTTATAGCTCGAAGAACTCTTGAGTTAAATCCCCACACAAATTTTGAGGGGGGTAAGAAAAAATATTTTCTTGGGCGATTACAAGGGTTAATTATTGAATAATAAACCAATATTGAATAAACCAAAAGCATACATCAGTTGCATTGCATAAAAACGAATATTTAAAGCGTTGGTAACATTTTGCTATATCTAAACGTTTTTGAGAGGCTTAAGAAAACGTAATGCAACTCACTTGGCACTTTGATCTCACTTGCATAAAAAATCGTAAGCTCCGCTCTGTATCTGGGCATAATATGGGCCCTTCACATAACATACTATCTTGATTCAAGTATTTTAGCTCATTAAAACGTGAGCAAACGAAATAATAATTTTTGCTCTGGACTCTCGCCATCCAACTATGTGTGCTGCTTCTTCAACAAAAAAAAACTCACGATCAACATGAGGTAGTAGCTTGATCAACGAATCTGTACCAGAGATATTTAAAACATCGTTCGTCCAACTATTCTACCATGTTCGACTATCAAAATATAGTATTTACAAACATCACTTTGGTTAGAAATTGTAAGAGTGGGAAGTTCTTCGTTATAGCAACTATTAAGAAGTATTTTTCACTGGAATTCCTATATATTTAAGATCTGCGAAGTTGTACTCATGGAAGCTAAGATTAGTACTTTCTCATTTCGCACGCTCCATCAGTGCCACTTTCGAATCTAAATTCCGTGCAAGCGAATTGTGAAAGTTGAGCTTAAGTATTTACAAATTGAGATAGATATATTGTGTGATCGGTGGAGTTGTATAATTTACGCGAGTAGAAGTTAAAAATAAATCTATCATCTGGACTGATGGATGGTGGCAATATACCGACTAACAGTGTACTTATAATAGTAAAAAATATTATATCAGACATAAAATAGGTTGTCGCTTGATGCTGAAATAATATTGATGACTTAAGATAAAAAAATAGAAACTGGTATTGTATTATGCCTAAGCGAGAGATTTCTATTAAACAATGAGAAAATGTGAAAGAAAAATCTGTCAAATTTAGTTAGTTGTAATGCTTGATGGCAGTGCACCTCAGTAATCCTCCATCATTTATGAATGAAATTTAGATACCTATATGGCATAAAATTGTAAATATTCATAGACACAGATATATTTTTGTCGCAGTATTGGTAATAAATAATCCTGCCAGTGACTTTATTACAATAATAATAATCAATCGAAACGTTGAGTAGAACATAATTCCGCAGTCGCTGAACTGTTCTAGCAAAGATCAGGAAGACACTTTATCATGCATCCTAACGAGTTTAAAACGTTGAGTATTGTGAATCCATTTATGCTTTATCGTTTCTCAAATTCAGAAATTTGTGTGTCATGAAGATTTGCTTACAGTCTCGTTGTATGTAAGAAAATGTAAATTATGTAAAGCATGTAAGTAACCGACATTTACTTTCTCTTCCATACAGGCTACGCAACGTTATTGCTAATAAACTAGTTTTGTCAAGAATCGATCATTTCTGTTGGCCCTCATCACAACGTAAAATAAAAATAGCTATGAAACGTCTATCGGAAAAGTGTAAGAACTAATGGATTTTCTTTCTACCAGAAGATAACTAAGGAACAAAACTTCAGCAGACCTCTGACTTCTCGAATAAACTGCTTCAATCCTGCTATCAGTTATAGAAAAGAATTAATTGAGGAATATAATTATTGTTAGAAGAAAAGAAACTGTAAAGTGCTGGCCTTGAGGCATTGTTTTGTTTATTACACTTTATAATAGCACAGTGGAGCTATATGTTTCCAATGCTCATTTCTCGAAAATGAAATTGTACCACTGGCGGTATGAACCATGCCATATGAGGTGTTTTGTTTGTGGAATTTGTATAAATTTTTTGTTAAATAAACATCGTTCAAAAAAAAAAAAATTAAAAAAATAAATAAAAAAAACTGCTTCAATCCAAACATGAATTATTAATTATTATAATTCGGTCCTGGGAGGGCCCACCTATGAAAACGTCTCCTATCATTTCAAGTATGAATTATTGCATATATCTATCATCAATTGCTCTGTAGTTCTGGATTTGTTATTGGGTACGTAATATAGACTGGGGAGCGTCTACTGTTGACTTCCGCATTTTCGAATTTGAACGACGGTAAGTGTGATTCAGTATGCATGCTCATATCCTATTCACACCTATTCCAAAAAGGAGAAATTAATCGCGATCAAGAGCGAATGTAAATAACTTTGATTTATTATACATTTCCTTTGACACGTATCCAATAATCCATGATAAAATAATACTCTTTATCTTCGACTCTCCACGTTAAAATAATTTAACCACACACCGATACAGAAAAAGAAAGTATTTTTTAGTGAGGACCAGATATAATGCATCCACAGTCATGCAAACGAATACCATGATATATCAAACTACTATTTATTTATTTTATATTCCATTTATTTATTATTAAACATATTTTTTGGCCGAAAACATAACAATCTCACGATTTTGGTACATTTGTTGTATTTTTGGAATTGAGATCGAGAAGTTGAATTAGCCATAAAAACGAATGAACAAAACTATAATTCATTTCAAGGTTACTAAGAGAATTAACCAACAGGGGTAACTTTTATTAAGATTAGTACACCATCTTCGAAACATTCACGAAACATTATTCACAAAGCAGTTTCACTTTTTGTACCAATTTCGCTCATTCCACGAACACGAAAGTTTCAGTTTTGATATTGAAATCTCAATTCGACTCCCACCAATAGTTAACCACGATAAATTTATTCTTCGCTTGTTGTCGTCGCATTTGTTGTAGTAGAGGGGTTGTGAGGGGGAGAAAAACCAGGCGACTTATTCTCCAGATTTTTAATGGCTGGCCGAGCACTTTCGCCCATTCGGGGCTGTGGACCTCATGATTCCACGTCGCCCTGAAGATACCCGAATGGGCGAAAGTGCTCGGCCAGCCATTAAAAATCTGGAGAATAAGTCGCCTGGTTTTTCTCCCCCTCACAACCCCTCTACTACGATAAATTTAGTATCAAAAGTTTTTCAACTCCCCACAGTTGAGTGAACTCGGCCGATGGTCTTTTTGATTGCCTACACGATCTGTTATGGAAGTGGGCAATGCACGTTAGTAGTATTGGTTGAGGATCCTCGATCCTGGGACGTCCCTGACCTCTCTTCGAACGAACTTCTACAACTTTGAGGTTGTTATTGTGGAACCCCCCTCTTTACAATCCACTCGTATAGAAAAAAAAAAAAAAAAAAAAAAAAACGTGAGAAGTGAGTGGCTAACCACCGGTGCATAGGCCACCTGATTTCTCCAAGGGGTCCTTACAACTTTTCGCGCTCGATATCTCTCTGTTTCACTCTTGCACGCATACTTCACATATGGCAGCTGTTGTTCCCTCCCTACATCGCAATACTGCGCAGAAATGTATGCATATTCATAAAACAGGAGTCCGTCGGCTCCAGAAGGTCCTATTCTACACCTTGGATGGCTAAAAACTGGGAAATGGAAAATGTACGGTATGTGTAGGAGGCGAACAGAACTCATCCGAAGTACGAAGTACTAGTGGGTGGCAAACGTAGAATCGAATATTTATATTTGACTTTTTGAATCAGTAAAAAAACTACTCATTGATTTCCTTAGACAATGGGAATATCGAGAACAATTCAGTAAGGTTTATTGACATGACGGTGACGATTTCTCAATCCTACTCTCACAATTTGTGCATATTCGTGTCAAAGTATAACAAGCTTAAATCATCTTATTCGTATCAGATTTGTAGGAATCTTAACTCATCAAAACCGCTTTTACTCCTTACTATTCAGCACCACGAAAAGGTATTACCTAGGGGCATTTCCAGCTTCCCAAATACTTTTAGATAGGCTCCTTTTTAATTTAATTTACTGGATTATATAAGAACAGTAATAGGACAGAAGCTGCCTCAGCGCCGACATCCACTTGCTCTTCTCGTTATTAATGCTAAATAGTGTAAAACTGATGGAAATTAGGAGGTGTCTCTGTTGAATTCCAAACGACGAAATATTTGGACTAAAGAGGAATTGATCATGCGCGTTAGTTCATTGTCCTATAAATTAAAAAGAAGTTTGAAGAAACGAAATATAAATTATAAAATATTTTCTACTTGTCCGTTACAGCTCTCAGACAACTGATCATAGCTGGCCGAGATATCGTCCCGCACGGTTAGCCTTAGCGAAAATTTTGAGGCCATGACGGTCGAGCGATTTGTGCCCGTAAATTATAGCTATGGAGCTCCATGGCATGGTGGCTTAGTGGGAAAGGGAAAGAAATGCACGTTTCGACTCAGTGATATGACGAAGTGGTCGGCTTATGAAGGATGATAGGAAGCCGATGTTCACGAGGGGAAGCACTGAACCACTGAGGTATGAATGGCACCAAGCTGCTCTTATAATGCGCCCCTGAAAACCGCTCAAGTTCGATGACTTATGAGCCCCAAGTTTGTCAGCCGCCTCCCTGTGTTGTCGGTCGAGTTCGTTCCGAGAACAATGAGAACAGAACGGCGCAGTTTTCCAAATATCTGAAAACGAAATCGATTGACGGTTGAATTGAACAGGATGCGCGGAGAATGGAGAGGAATAGATGAAGCAATATTGGCTGAAATAATCTAGCAACGCAGTATGTGAACGAAAGGTGACACAGAAAGTGTCTTCGATTTAGCTGAACAGGCAACGCTAAACAAGCAATGTTACTTGAAACTACACGTGATTATAACATTACTTGCTGGCGTTGTCTGTGTAGCTATATCTAAGTTTAAAGTCAACTCAATTTTTTTTTTTTGCTAAAATTTTTTTTAAATTTTTTTTTTTTGGAATATGAACTTTGCATTTTTTTTACATACTCGGGCATTATTATGTTGCTCAAATATTAAATGTATTTTGAGCCATTCAGATCAATTCGAAGTTAGATTGAAGAAGAAATGCAAAAATTCCGTGCACATCATGATTTGGGACTATCGTATACTGCTCGTTAGCTGGCGAATCGAATCCCAAGTGATTCCACCAATTTGCCTCAAAGCGTTCTACTTTTGGTTCTTCATATGACTTAAATGGCGAACCTTGAGTGGGATAGGGCGGACGTGTACTGGGAATTCTAACAGGAGGATAAGAAGTTCCCTGACATTGAGCTGGAACGCAAGTGATACAGAGAGAGACAATAGGTGATGGATTACAAGATACTCAATACAGCCAGGACGTGTACGTGAGGGTTGGATAGGAAAACATAGTAACGGTTGGGATATTAGTAAGAAAGGCAAGATATTTCATGGAAGTGAAGGAGGGGAGACAAATGGAAAGGCTGCTAGAGAGAAAAAATAAGCCCCCGGGCTGTCAGCAGCGTGAACGGCATGCGAGTAGGAAAGATTCCAACCTCAAAACGCGAAGATATTGGAGACATTTGTTGGTTGTGGAAGGTACGGACCATCCATCCCCACCCTCACAAACAGCCTAAGAACCGCTAGCCCTCGAACGCTCTTTTGCTTCGCTTTTCTTTTGACAAATAGACCACCTCGAGCTAAATGGTCTTCAGACAACCAGCGTCTCGAATACTTCTTGAAACGCGTTCTGTCTCCATTCATCTCCAGAATTACTCCACAGACATCATGGTAGATGTCAATATGTAGGTATGATGTGTTGTGTATAAGTGGAGGTTAGCCGCAAATAAATGGTTACAACATTAATGAAACATTGTTGGTAAATTTTCATTTGCAAACTTACTTGGGCCCATATCATCGCAATCTATCAAACAATGATGATGACAAGAACAAGAATCGGTTATATCATAGAGATGATAAAGAGTTTTTGTTTGGAAAGGTGTTTTGCCTTGTAACTTGGTAAAGTCACACTCGACAAATGGTTACCATCTTGTCGACCGTGAATTGAGGGCTCTATTGGAGACGTATGACTTGACAAAGTAACCAAACTCCCCACGGTCACCGGCTAAAGCAAAAACTACATGGGTCTATGAGACTATGGCCTATCGATGGGGGGGGGGGGAGTTTTTAATATGATGATTTGCAGTCCTTCAGCCGTTTGGAGCAGAAAAGCAAAAACCTCGATTGTATATCATGATCGATGGTAAAACTCAAATAATTTAAATACGATTTTCAATCATGTATTTGCAGAGTTCAAATCGCTGCCCCAATTTCGAGACTATTTTTAGAGGTTTTAAGTCGATGAAGGCAATTTTCTTTTGGAGTTTTTTACCTATAAGAGCCATAAACATAGTTTTATATCCGTCTATATTTAGCACAATCGTTAAGAGTTTAATTTGGCATTGGTATGTAATTAGGAAAAACAAAGTATATATGAAATTATCCAGGGGGCTTGAGGGGGAGAATAACCAGGCGACTCATTCTCCGATTCTTTATTTGCTGGCGGAGCACTTTCGCCCGTGCGAGCATCTTCAGGGCGACGTGAAGCCATTGGGTCCACATGTGGTATTCAATTATATTTTTTATGTTCTGTCCCCGCGGTGCTATTCGCGCTCGAAGAAAATCGAAAACACGTTTTTTACTTAAAAATGGAATAATATATCTCGAATACAAAAAAATCCGTGTTTTTTTTCGTGTGTAAAAAAATTTTGGATTTCGATTTCGCTCAAATTCAGCATAATGATAGTTGATGATGTGTATATCAATAATATATGGTTCCTTATTGGTTTCTTTTGCACTAAATAGATGAAAAGAAAGTGTAGATTAGAAAACTGTGATCTTTTCGTGTCTATTTCACTAATATTGTTGAAAACCTCACTAACGGTTGAATAATGGATAGCTACATTACATGGCGAAAATGTGGACAGTTAAATTACCTATCTCTTGGTAAATTCAAACATCTGAATTGACTACTTTTTGTTAAACCTGTCCACTGTGCAAGCTATAACTCTTTGAGAACTTGAAAGTTGGAGTGCCTATCTCTGCTAAAACGTTGCGAAAATTGAAACCCCACCACTCTTTAATTGTTACCAAGTACATTAAAACACCACCACCTACATACTACTTTTGTCAAAAAATCGTGGCGTTTTGCATGAAACCGGTACTTTAGTTTCATATTGAACGTTCTATATAAAATGTAATGGTTGAATATCAAAAGATAATTGAATGCTAGTATCAAAGTACAATATAGTATGGGAAACGCTTTAGATTTTCAATCTCCGTACCTCGAAAATACCCTATCCTGCGCGTGCAAATTGACGGCGCGTAAATAAAAGACTTGACAGGTCGTCAGAGGGGAAAGGAGGGGTTTTGGTTTGGATGAAGAACGGTTTGTGATGCAGATGACATAATGCGCAGACCAGTGATGCAGAAGGGTTGTGGACTTGGGGAATCGTACGGCAGTGATATACTGAGAAGCACATGTGTCACGTGATGCACTGCCCCTCGGCCGCCGGACTGGCTGGCGATTCATTTGTCAATATCTCTTTTCCATCATCTAGTGCCTGCCAGGCAGCAGCAGTGCTGAAGTCTTTGCCTGAAAACGAATTTTTTTAGTGTCCGCTTCGTCCTCAAGCGAGCCGATTCATTTATTTTGATAACAGCCTTCCGTGAATTGACATTCTTTGGCACGTATTTGCCGACAGCTAGCTACTAAACGGAACCATTTTTTCCAGACTGATAATAACACGCATTCCGATGTGCACTTCAGTTCGTGAAGGAAAAATAGATATTCAGCCGAGCGATTTTTACGCATCCGCGTTTTACCTCAACTCTATATAGCTTTATTTTGTATATATATTTTTTTCTCTCGGTAACAAAAATATTTATGTTCTTACCAATTTTGAAACCCAGTTCGGGAGTAAAAAAAAAAAAAAATGAGAGAGGTTTTCTATTGAGTAGACGGATGAAAAAAAAAAACAAAAAAAAAAAAAAAAAAAAAAAAAAAAAAAAAAAAAAAACAGAAAAGTGGTGTGCATCGACGCACACATATATAATATATATTTATGACAAATGTTGTCGCAAATTAGTTGTAACAATCAAACCCTAGGAGGTTAATAAACCCTGTATAATTATTACTTCCATGTTTACGTAGTAAATGAAAGTAATATGATCGTCTGGAAAGTCTGATTCGGAACGGAGGTAAATTTAGAAGATATTTTCATAGTACTATTCTCAACTGTCAGTCTGTCCACGGTCAAAAAGTGACTTAAGTCGTCAAATCTCCAAAAAAAAAAAAATGAATTAATGGAACTCCACGAAATTTTCAGAAAATGTTCTCCCCGTGTAAGTGAAAAACAGCCGTTTCCAGATTTCGGATAACGTACAATACTTTCAAGATATCACCGTTACATGTTTTCTCTATTTCGGTTTTTACAGGCTATATGAGAAATTACTTTCAGCGTTTGCGGCCTTAACATGTTCGTAATGGCGAGTAGATAACCCTTGATTTTTTAGATATTGGCAAACACACCGTACTTCATATTATGAGCTTTTTTCGCTATTTCATAAGTGCAGATTCTATTTGATTTTTACAGGCCGAAAAATTATTTCGTTTGAACGCTCAAGGTCTTGAAATACTTGGGACGGCGATTCAATGAGAGCTGAATACTATCGCGTATGTCATCACCGTTCGTACTTCTGCGTGATTCGCATTTATTGCCTATATTTTGATTTTTACAGACCGCAAAGCTGGATATATTTGAACGCCGGGGGACTTTAAAATTTGACATATAAATTAAATATATATTATAATATCATTTTCATAGGTTCCCATTTCGAATGACGAAAACGGATAGCTGGGAATGAAGGTAGATTATTTAAAACATAAACAATTATTTTGTCTGTTGGTTACTATTCGTCCAACTCAACAAAGTTTACCAAGCAATAAAAATGTCGAGATCCACAATTTATCGATGCATAGAAGGAAACTGCCTGCGTGAAGGTGATTAAAAAAGTTAAATTTAACTACCTTACTGCGACTGTGATAAATACAACGAGTGCTGTAGGGACTTAGACTTCATTTAAGAAGACATTATGAATTTCCTCAGATGCGTGACAATGAAGATGCAAGAGCATTATTTATTTGTAACTTGACTCCCCCCACCACTAATTCGTTTAGAAAAAAATACTTTTGCTCGAGTGTTCATGCGAAAAGGCGTCCTTAATCAATGCGTTCTCAAGGTCATTTAAAGCTTGAAAAAAGTAAAACATTATTTGAAAACCGTTGAGCTAACGTTTTATCAGTTGTAACGCGTCCAAGTGTGACGCAATATCAGATATTACGTTTGTCAGACATCACAATTTATTAGATCACATCGTAATGATAACGAGACAACTTTTGTAAACAACGATTTCAACAAGCTTCTTCGAGTATAGAAACTAGCTGTATCAGTGCGTATCAGGTTTCTCCATACTAGATTGAATTCCTCCGCTAAGTAGCCGGAATTTATGACGGTGATAAAATGCTCATCAAGTGTAATAATGCACCTATTAAAAATTGGCAAGTAGGACAGATAAGGTAAATGTCAAGGTCAAGGAGCAGAGTCGTATCAAGAAGCGCAAAAGCGATTTGTTTCGCTGTTCAAGGTGATCTCGTTACAAAGCAGATGATTGATGAAAACCGACTCATTTCGAGAGCCATGGTAGTGTGATGATGAAGGGAAAGGTAGGACTTGTTCCTGAACAGTTGATCAAGTTGCTGGGAAGGAATGTATCTACTTCGATGGGGGACGACGCTCGATGGCAGAATGCCCGATCAAGTTGATCCTGTGGAATGAGAAGCGGTGCGAGGCATCGCCATCTTAATGAACGTGGCAAGGTGCCACCTTAACCTCGTAGAGATTCCTCCAACCTTCAAACCTCCATCTTATCGAAATTCATTAAGGCAATGCTCAAACGTATCTTCCTCTTTCACGTTCACCGTTATCCACCTGGGTTAATGGGTAATCCGCTGTTCGAGGCTCGCGCGATCTCGTTCAGCTCTCAATCTGCGCCTTGGCTCGCCAGCCAAATAAGTAGGTACTCATCCCGTGAACTACTGAAGGTCGTCGACTCCCATTCCACCTTCGGCGTTCTTGGCCCATCAACTTTCCTAGCAGTACTAATAAACACCAGCGGTGTGATCACACAGCACTTCCATTATTGAGTCGGTAACAGTTACAACAAATTATAAAATCTAGAAACTCGCACAAAAGCCGCAACGTTAGTACACTACAACAGTTATTGAAAAACTAGCCAGAGGACTTAAAAATATAAAAACGCCTGAATTGGATTAATAATGCGGAACTGCAGTATGTGAGCTGACGAAAGATGCCACGTTTTGTGAATTAGGATAATTTTTATGGGGACCCTAAAATGTACAACCAGTTCTGAAGAGGGATTCAAGCGTCATTCACTCACCACTACCAACATTAAAAAAACTCTATTGACCTATATTGATTTTGCAGCCAGATGAGTATATCCACTAAAAGCTCATAACAAGGAAGTACAAAATGTGAGCCAAAGATAAAAATCAAACGTCATCTGCTTGCCATGAAGAACATTTTAGGACCAATCGAAAATAGTGATTCTCATGGCAAGTAAAAACCAACATGGGAATTTATTTTAATCCTTCAATCTCGGAATTACTCTATGTTAGGTATCGAAATTCCTTCACATCGTCAAATTTTTCACTGGGAGAATATTTTCTGGAAATATTTCATCGAATGTGAATGATTTTTCAGTAGGATATGACGATATATTTACTACTCCTTTACCATAGATAAACGAATGCGAGGGCAGAAGTACAAATCAACGGATTTACAGACACAAAGTGCGCGAAGCGCTCTAGGATCAGGCGCGCAAAACGTTCAAGTATAGCAGACTGTGGCTTTCATATGGATAATATCACCTTTACTCAGGCAGTTTCATTCTATTTATCGATATATTGTAGATCCTGACACTCATTCCGCTTGGTAATCTTTGTTCAATTGGGCGAACAATAACCGACAGACGAAATAACTGTTTATGTCCTGCGGATGGTGGAATAATTAACAATTAATCTACCTTCATTCCCAGCTATCCGTTTTTGTCATTCGAGATGGGAACCCATGAAAATTAATGATGATGTATTTCACTTATATGTATGAATTTAGCATTTACATTTATGCTCTTTTATATAAATCTTACTATTCCTTGGTGATACCGTTTGATAATATATATATAGGTACATAAAATCAAGCATGATTCCCCGCCGTTAACGAACATTCCTAGACCATGAACGTTCAAATAACTGTATTGATTTTTGAGGCCAAAAACATTCTAAATACAAACAATATTCGGATAACGCGGAAGTACGATATGTCACCCTCATTGACGCTTCGGAGCATGTAGAATCCTAATACTAACGGAAAAATTCAGTACGTTTCCAAAGACTGTGTGTGCATACACTTGATATTGACACCGAAAATCGGTTTTGCCGCTGATTTGCCGCTTCCTGAAGCACCAGAATTCTCCGCCTTACCTATATGCTGACAATCTCGTATACGCTGTGAGTTGCGCTAAGTCTCCCGAGGCTTTCGAAGCCCTTCAGGCTTTGACGGACAAACTTGGTCAGTGGTGCACCAAGTGGCGGTAAAAAAAAAAAAAAAAAAAAAAAAAAAAACTTGAACAAATAAACCAATTTAAAAAAAAAATCGGTTTTGAACTCACGGTGGCTCAGTTCTTTAGGATCTGCCTCAATTTTTGTTATGAAGATTTTATATAATATATTGTTTGCAGTGTTTTTCGCGTACCGCTGAAATACATAGACGGATTTCAGAGGGAATGTATAATAACAGCAGTATGATATACATCAACCGTTATTGAAGATGCTATGTACAAGATTAAAATCAAACTTCGAAGATTGAAGGAGAAGAAACAGCCGCTGTCTTTTTCAAACAAGTGCGGCCAGAACGATGACACTTTTTTGCTCGGCTCATCTAGTTCATCTAGTACGTTCCCATCACCGTTGTAACTTCAGCAACTGGGGTTTCCGAGACTGCGGATTCGTGCGTGGGTTCCAAGTTGGCGCGGAAAATGGACGAAGGAAATATTTTATTTGAAGAGGAAGTGTACATGACGGAGAGAGAGAAGGATAGGTGGTGAGGAATACGAAGTCAGTGCGTGCGACCGAGTGAGAGGTTGACGGATGAGCGGGGACAGCGAGAGCTTGTGGGGCCCTAGAACTCCCCTGAAGATAGTAGAGGGCGTTCTAAATAATTGAAGTGCATTTGGAGAGTTTCGGCCTTGCTCTCGGCACGGCCGGGGATGAGGTCGGTGGTCGGCGACGAGGTTGAACCGGAAACTCGTCCAGCTAGTGTGTGATGGTTGTTTTTCTTTGTTGGCACTGCCGGTTGTCCCATCTTCTCCTTCCAACACGTTTCCTTTACCCATCTCGTTCGCACCGGTAGACTTCTCCGACTCGTCTTCTCTCTCACGTTCACTCTACTTCTCTCTGGACATCGCCCAACTTTGATGGAATGTACCAAGTTCTTCCTTTTATTGCCCTCACTTCTCTAATTACTCCCATGTCCTCCTCTTTCTCATCAACCTTCTCCTCATCATCATCTTCCTTTCTTTTATACTGCTCCACCTACTTCTCGCTTTAATACTCCCCTTTCCCCATCTGGTCCTCTATCGAGGAACCACCAAGATGGTCAAGAAACGTCCAAAGAAACTTGAAATTGATAGCGTCCATTTGGCAAACGGAAAATAAGAGTGAGGACCAAAAGGTTGTTATCCAGAATCCTACTGGATTAGCTCCCATATCACCAAGCTTCTGAATTCTCTCTAAGCTGATTCAGAAATCGGAGCTCGCCACGTCTAGAATTTCTGACAATTTCAGCACCTACTCAGCGTTATAAAACAACGTGCATAAAAAAAAAACTCGATTGTAAACGCTCTACAAGTAATGAAACGCTAAATGAGAGTAAAAATCATCTACTCGTTTCCGCTTAATATGTTATCAGTAACAACAAGGGCTACTTCCTCAATAAAAACGCTGCAAATGATTTTACAGTGGTTTATTATTATTTCGCTTCAATATTGATTTAAAAAGACTATCCATTTTGTGATTTTAATCATTCCGAACATTTGTGAACGTTCCCACCGAAAAACAGATGGTAACTATAGGGGAAAACTCCGTAGCAACTATTGTAATTTTAATCATTTTTATTTTTCTTAATTCCCTCATTAAAAGCTAAACTTATTGCCCAACGATACAGCTGGAGAGAGTGTTTGACGACTATTCCAATCAGTAAAGAACGATTTTTATAGCTCCAAGAAGTCTCAAGTCATATCAAATTTCTGAAAATCTCCAAAATTCGGCACAAAAGCTGCGATAACTCGAGAACCAGTAAAACTATCGACCCCGCAATGGTCTCATTCGATTCAGCGTCCACAAATCTGCATAATTTGATATCAAATACACATTTTTTTGAAAAACCCTGGAAAATATGAATTTTCTCACCCTCAAAACCCCTGAAGAATGCCCTTAAAATTGAGCTAGCGATGTGGTTCAATAAATTGGGCCGTCTTAGGACCGATATTGATTTTTGGTGAAAATTTCAAGAATTTAGCTATTTAGTTTGGCCGGGAAAGTGCTAACTACGTACGGCGGACAGACAGAATTTTTTTTTATTGGATATTCGGATTGTACATGCCTTGAAACGTAAAACATCAAATTTTGAGGGGGGTTAGAAATTGTTTTTCCTGGGCGATTACAATGGTTTATCATTGAATAATCGAGAGTTTTAGTGCATTTTGCATTTTTTGAAAACTTAAACGTAGGAGTATTGGTTACTTCATTAAATCATACGTTTCTTATGGTTACCGCCTTGTGGATGGCGGATTGTTGTGACCATTAGAGACATATTATGATTTAACGAAGTAACCAAATCTCCCACGTTTAAGTTTTCAAAAAATGCGAAAGTCACTAAAACTCTTGAATAAACCAAAACTGATATCGCCTCTCTTGGCATTGTTCGAGAACGTAATACTCTTTCTCAACTGGCGAACCCTCATTGAGCTCGGACGTGCACGAACAATAGCCACGCGGTGTGCGATAAAATCACCGTACCAACATAGGCTTGCATTTCAATGTTAACAAAACGAGTGGAATTAATGAAGTGTTAAACACGCCGGTCAAGTTGTGAGCAAAGAGGGAAAATTCGGGTCGGTCGACGAGCTGTGAAGGTGGAAGAGGGAAGACAGGGTTACGGTGCCTTCTAGACGAGCCGAGATAGACGTGATGTGATCAACCTACGTGCCTCAACGCTTTAATCGATCGGTATCCGCTCGCCCAACGATACGCAGCAACATTCAGGTCTATTTCTTGTAAAACAAACAGAAACCCTCCAAAGACTTCTAAAGTAAACTGCTAGATGCGGTATCAGGGTTGGGGCATTCAAGATTGGAACACTGATTTCACAGCTTGAACCTTGCTATTTCCCAACTCATAAAATCTATGATACCGTGTTCTCGAACAACACTAGCAACGTGCGGAAATCGAGGCTATTACTACTCTAGCCAAAGATGTTTTGAATTTGATTGGGAATACCTCTTGAATAGAAAAATAAATGGGTTTCTTATAAACTGGGTCCCAGTGTAAAATTAAGGAATTTGAACGAGGGTACTTCAAACTACCCTAAAACTATTACTAACTAAGACTGTTACTTATTGTAATGAGGTTTAGGGGGACATAAACTAGGTGACTGATTCACCAGTTTTAATTTTGGCCTGGCCGAGCACTTTGTCATTATTGTCTACCAAGTGATTCTAAAAGCTAATGTGCCGAACTTGGCTTTAGAAACGAAATGGTTCTATATCGCCCTGGGGATGCCGAGACGAGCGAAAGTGCTCGGCCAGGCCAAAATGAAAATCCGGAGAATCAGTCGCCTTGTTCATCTTCCCCTCAATACCACTACAAGAATATTGCGACGACCATGAGACGAACCGGTTACTAGTTGGAAAATTTATTGTTAACAACGATTCGGAACATTCTTCTCGCCATGGAAATTGGATAGGTAGCGATCATCATAACCACTGATAGGTTTTGCGTAATACGTTGACAATCTACTAAAATATTTTAACCCATCGTGCTGACCCCATAGAGGAGTCACATGGTGGCGCGAGAGAGAAATAGCACGAGGGGATGATGTGTAGGTATAGACGACACGTAGATACATGCGGTTACCAACCATTTGAGAAAAATATTCCGAATTCTCATTGGAGCAATCAAACCATTCATATCGAAGTCTACGAGGTTATCAAAAAAGGCTCTTGAGGGCAAAAAAAATGAATTTACCTCCAAAATTCGAACACTGGCCGATGAGATACGAGGATTTCAATCAGAAAATGCAATAAAAAAAATGACTAAAAATTGAGATACGAGGTTATCATATTATGACGCCATCGATAATCGTAGCTGATAGTAGGTTGTAAGTCTCCCCCGCGATGAAGCGTTGTGATTCGAGTTTTTACTATGATTATGGTCGAAATGCTTCAACGAGTAATTGAGTGAAGAGGAGAGCCAGAGGATGATAATTTTTGGGATACATGGAAAAGATGTGTTTCAGCCTTCTCTTCTAACCAAATTGTAGTGGAAAAGTAAATGCACCATGCTGAGGACTTGGTGCGTAAAGACCATGACCTCGGGGAAGAATATTTCTATTCTTGCTTTGTTTGCCACTGTATCCCAACCGATGAGTCATTCCGAGTGAAATCCTCGTATTGCACAGAATGTTGAAAAGTGCAGTTCGAGGTAGGAGAGGAAAGTTGGTGGAGACTGCGTTTCAGGACCTTGGGAAGGAATCATAAAAAAATAAATGGTGAAGTTGGGGCGTGAAATATTGTGAGAGCAAAAATATTCAACGACCGAAAAAGAGAAAAGAGAGAGAGAGAGCGTAAAACCGTGATGAAGTAAAGAAAAGTGAAGAAGGAGTAAAGGAAAAGAAAAGGTCTCGGAACGATGGAACCATCACGAGTTAAGAAGTCCAAAAAGGACGAAACGGTGGGTTGGGGTAAAGTTTTCTATGTGCCCCTTTCACCCCTGGCAGCCCCCAACGCGTCGCAGAGCTCCATTGGGGTTTTGTTGTTGTTGAATAAAGCGGCAACCACAATGAAGTGCCCCAGCAGTAACTTCACAACTCTTCAACCGTCAACACGAAATAAGATATTGTCTTGTCACACCCTTCTTTTCCAACTTCCTTTCTTCCAGTCTTTCTCCTCCATTTCGTCCCATCTACAAGCCGGATGCAAACACTTCTGCTGCCAACGATCACAAATAGGGCAGGGAGGGGTCGAGAGAGGGACAGTTATAATTTCCAAGTTCCTTTTTGCGTAAAGTTAGTGACTACAGAAACAAGGGAAAAATTGATTCTACATTTTCTCGATCGATCGAATGAATATTTTATGTTAACTCGAGAACAAATGTCGAAAACCAGACCCAGCTCCCCTAGTTCGTTAACAAAATTTGACTTTCAACGTTTTTCTGGTCACAACGTAAAATTAATATTAATCTATTTACTTAGATTTTGCTCAATCTGCCGTGCTTGAATATTTGACACTCGCAACTATGCGTTAACCTACGAAATCTGGAAATGAATCATTCTCACCTCAAAATCCAACATTATTCAAAAATACTAATTGGAGCGCATTAAATCGAATTTGTGTTAGATGAGAGAATCACTGAATGGTTACGAGTTTGAAAGTATTTTTATCTAATGGCAAATTATAGGCGGTTCAAATTGTACTTTACATGGTAGCTTAAAGAAGTAATGGTATTTTTAGTGACTAATTTGACTGAATGAACTAATTTGTTGAATCAGAATACGTTCCCTTCATGACTGTACTGGCATGAAGTTGTAGCCTATACAGGACTATTAGAAATGGCCTTCATAATTACTTTTCCAAATTTGAATATGTATGAATTTATTTTTTAATTATATTTCTTTAATTATTATTTTGAAGACGACACTGTTGAAGAATTGAATGACCAAGTAGGATTCATTTAATTCTTTTATTCCTACCTGTCGCAAAAACGATCTGTTTTTTCATGTGTCAGTCATCTCCAGAATGGTAGCTAATTTGGGGTCAGCACCCCCTTATGTGACCAATAAAATTCTAATTTGCATTAGGTTTGCGAGTTCAAGGGAGTGACAGGAATCGGTAGATTTTTAATATGCCGATTGAAGATGGTCGTGTGCAATGAGCGTTCCACATCGCGATTCCCGGTGTATATTATAGTATTTTGTTATCCGTAGATGAACACGTGCAGCGTAAATACAAGGTATATTACCTGAATGTTGTATGAATCCCCTTGTGTGGCCTTAGTTATTGAAGTAGTCAAATCCAGGTATAGTAACTATTAACAAAATTTCTGAATAGTTATTTCGTTATTTACAATGTAACTTAAATATTTATCCCTTAAATAGTTAAATATTTTTTTCGATAAATTGTTGAACCCCAGATGAGTTTTTCAGCTACAGTCTCAGCTCAAGTCAACTTCAAAATTAATCGCGTGGCTATAATACCTGAAGTAATAAATATTTAAAGCCATTTCCCCTGCTTGCCATAGCTGTCACAGGTCCGTAAAGAGATAAAATTAAAAATTAGACAATAATAAAAACGTTTCTTTCATCATTGTGCCAAACATAATCTTGAGCCTTTGATAATAATAATACATTGTTGACGCGTGATGTGTTATGATTAGCGTTCACACTAATCCATCCATGCTCATCGACTGAGTCTAGATTTGCTTCTACTGGGCAACGATAATAAAGAATCTAGAAATGTCCAGTCCAAGAGAATCGGCCGAAAGCTGTAAAAATACGACGTCATGTTGAATCAACTGAGAACGTGCGAGTGAAGTTGCGAAATGAAGTTTGCAGCTGTTTCCAACTCGTTCTCCCCTTGTGCGAATGTTCGACGGACAAGAAAATATTCCAACATAAACAGCCTAGGAAGAAACGTGGCAAAGAGGGTGTTTGGAAACTCAATTCCACATTCCAGCCACCGTTCTGTCAGTGATTCAACCGGTTATCCTCATCATCTGTGAACTTTCAGGTGAGTTTCCTGGAGAATTCACACATGTCAAATTACGCGAAGTTGATTCGCTCACGATTCGTTAAAAACGTTTTTCATATAGAGAAGCATCTTTTTAGTTCGCATGGTTGAAGAAACTAACCTACCACATAAATTTTTATTCATCAATAATGTTAACGTTGTAATAAAAGGTTTTTGAATTGTAGTCGTTCATTGACCAAAATCTATGCAAATGCAGGATTATATTTATTCAATTGAATAATTATTGTCAGTGCTTAGTAAGCTTTTCCTTCTGGATATATGGGCAATGATGATGGAAATATTAGAGCTTCTGTGACACATAATTCATACCAAATATTCGATCTAAACGAAGATAAAACTTCTGATGGCAACAGTTATCGTTCGTGATACAATTAAAGACATAATCACTCGAACATTAATCTTTTCACCATTTCAACTGGTGATGATGAATTGCATAATCAACCTCATATTCAGTGGCAACGTCGTGGTAATCAACGAGCTGGTATTGATGGAGTGTAACGGAATAAAATCAAGCTGGCAGGACGAGAATAGGTCGCTTCCTTTTAGGGCAACTACGAAGGAAGTATCGTAAAGGAAGTGTCATGGCACATTAACCTCCTCTAATTTGAAAAACGCTCCGATAAAAAGAACGAAAGGATGATGGGAATGCTCGGGTCTTTCCGTTAGTTTCCTCCCAAGCTCTACCCATCTTCCTCTTCTGAGGCAACTTGACTTGTCATTATCGTCTGTGAAGAAAAACTGCAGTTTTGAGCTGAGCGGGAGGAATATGAGAGTAAAAAGACATTTCATTAGTTTGGAAGTGAAAGGATTTTTTTTTTATCACTCCACGGGGGAGAGCTCTTGATAATGGAACTTTGCGAATAAGGGGAAGCGTTTCCCTCTTGGAACAGAGTGTATAAAGGACAATATTGACAATTCGGTTTTTTCATCCAATACAGAGAGCTCGAGAATCACATTCTTTTCAACACCGAATCGAATTTTCTGGTAATCTCTGTTAACTTACTGAACACCAAACATCACTGGAACAAGTTGTATTACTCCGGGGGAATTAATCAACTTTCTAGTACGGTTGGTCAACTGTGCAATAAATTCAAAAGAATCTTTTATATATTCGACTGTATCGATATTTATTTTCAATGATAATAGTAATAAAGGATGAAGTTTTTCAACTGAAAGCCGTTTTCACAATAAAAGAAGAAAAAAATATCACGAACTTCGATTATTTGGAACTGAGTTCAATGCAACCGATGGAATGATCTCTGATCGAAAAGTTTGGGTTTCACGTAGTTGAACCAGTTTCTCAGAACGGAATTCTCAGTTATCTGGGATTAACGTTGAATTCTCATTGATCTTCGCATGAATTCAGATTCAGGAGGTAGTGAGAGTCATAATAAGGTGATAAGGAAGAAAATAGTGGCGCGCAGTGATTTCAATAACTGTTGTAGTGCACTAAACTTACGGCCTTCGTAAAAGATTTCGAAATTGGATATATACCTGTTAACGACTCAAAAATGGAAAGTACTGTGCGATCTATGCAACTATGAACAACTGGTTTCCTTCGGTAATCGTGTTCTTCCTGCAGGAGTGGTTAATAAAAGCAATGGAACAATTTTTCTGGCAATATGCTCCCTTACAAGCCAAGTCAGTATTCCGAACTCTGTGGTCACAATAATTATGAGGCATCAAGATCGTAATTTATGGCTAATGCAATACTAGTGCTACACTAGAAAGCCGGTACTGAAGGGGACGCTTGGGTAGCTAAAGGAAAACCAATCTGATCTTCTCAGGTCTCACAACCCGACAGTGGTTCGTAAAAAACTTGTTTGAAGAAACTTGATGAGAAATTTCACAATGATTCTTACTCCACCCGTCTCCAAATCTGTCGTAATAGTGTTAATCCTAGAATAAATCTTACGTTGTTGTTACTCGTACATTGGACTAGTTTATTATTTCTCAGAAAAAAGTAATACTTTCAATCACTTCGAATTCAAGTTTGTCAGTTTAAGAAACAATATATAGCTTTTCTCAATGACGGAAGGACACGTATGAAGGTTTATCCGACGGTAGTAGGGTTTGGAAAGTGTTCCAAGATTATAGTTAGTGGGTGCAAAGGATGTATATGTACGTGCATGGGCTGTATAGAGGTAAGGGTAGCAGGTAGAAACCTGGGCTTCCAACGTGGAAGAACTATAAGGAGAAAAAGCTAAGCAGAGGGGCAACCGAGCGTTTCGTAACCGGATCCATTTTCGCCTCAGTTGGCTCACCCAACCTCCAGTACCTTCTTATTCCCATACCAACACTCCTATACCGCAGTATTATGATGAGGACTGTCCTCGCCTTGGTTGTGAGTACCACCATCTCCTTTAACGTTACCAAACGTTAACGCACTTTCATTTCCTTGTTTCGACCATTATTTATTTTCAAACCCCTTTCCATTTCGTTTGAAATCGTTACGTAATCGAACTGCGCTGCTGCTGAAATAACATTTCTCGGACTTATCTGATTCAATAACGTTCAGATTAATCTCGTAGAGATTTGTCTTATCAGCAATGTTTGGTATTAATTAGATCTCTGTATATCAAGGGACACAAGATGGCTCGAGCGGTTCAGCTCCCGAAGTGATGGCCACGAACGGTGAAAAACTATCAACCGAAACGCTACTTGCACGAGTAGTCCTGTAATGTAATTTCCCCTATGCACGGGTGGTCATGCCTGAAACCTATACGCACTTTATCCGGTACCACCAGCCATTAGAACTCCATTGTTTCATAAGAAAGATACAAACCCATACGACTGAAAACTTATTGTATTCGTTGTAAACAAACATCATGTAGAATCCATTAAAAAAACATCATGTAGAAACATCATGTAGAATCCATTTTCGTAATTTTAATGGATTCTACATTAAATTTCCTTCGTTTCCTTCCACAGCACCTAATCTGTCCCATTTCGGGAACGTGACGAAAAAAAATCCCAAAGTTGAAACTTCAAAAGTATGAAAATCGTAAAAAATTCGAAAAATATTATTAATTGTTCGATTTTATTTTTTTTCACTTTGAATTCGAATTCTGCGTCTAATTTCCTGTAGGAATCATTAATTAATCAAATTTGAACTGTACTGTAAGTATTTGCAACGGAATTTCAAAGTTGAAAAACGTAGGAGTGGCGTAGTATTAAACCTGGAAAAACTGATAGTTGTCGTCAAATTTCCGCCGTTTTGACGTCATATTCGGATTCAGCGTGAAATTTCCTATGAGAATAGCTTTCAAAATCGCTTTAAAACGAAAATTTAATTTTTCACTATTATCGATGCCAGCGGAGCTCGCCCGGCAAAAACCCGATTTACGGAAAATAATTTCTCTGGCTCTGTTTAAATTTTTTTCACCAAATTTTTTGCTATGTACGTGTGTAAGGCGTTCAAATGAAGACTCCTGCATAATAAAACAATCGATTCGCATTTATTTTGACCCCGAAAATCACGGTTAAAGTCCAATTTTTGAGCTTTCAAAAACCGATTTTTTCGGACCACTTGCAGATTTTTCCGCAAAATAAAAAAAATCACAAAAATACATCTTGGTAAGACACAACTTTCCTGAAAATTTCAGATTTTTATCTGTATTGTGAGACGAGTAAAAAATCGTTAACTGATCGGTTGAAAAAAATCGCAGGGGTTCCCCTTGGATTTTTCGCGAAAATTTTTTGAAATGGATTTCGCTCAAATTCAGCATAATGATAGTTGATGATGTGTACATCAATAATATATGGTTCATTCTTTGTTTCTTTCGCACTAAATAGATGAAAAGAACGTTTAAAGTTGAAAAATGTCATTTTTTCGTGTATAGTCTGCTAATATTGTTGAATAACGCAAAAACGGTTGAAAAATGGATAGGTACATTACATTAGGAAAATGTGGACAATTAAATTACCTATCTTTTGGTATATTCAAACATCTGAATTTACGACTTTTTGTTTGAGTTATTCACTGTGCAAGTTACAAATCTTGGAAAACTTACAGTTGTTCTGTCTAATTTTGCTCCTACTTTGCTCCAGTTGAAAAACAAAATACTTTATGATACAAAGTACATGACAACACCACACCAACATACCAAATTATAGCAACTACTACCAAGTACTACCTACTATAACAACAACTATAGATTCCCACACAAATAATAAACTACTACTACCTACCTATACCAATACCTATAATATACCATATACTATATACTATACTATATATACTATATAGTACTATTTATGTAGTAGTGAAAAGGACACTACCCCCGCAAAACTATATGTAAGGCCCAAGAGGAGGGGCGCAGCCGACGCGCGCCCCTCTGAGGGGGTTGGGCGGCGAAGCCGCCAGGGGCGTTCAGCCCCTAGTTTACGATAAAACGTGATAGTACGGACTTCTATTAAATGCTCTCAAAAAGGTTGTGCGATGATATGAGTGAACTTTATAATAGGTAATCGATAATAGATGCTCGTTTTTCATGTCACTCAACCTCTATAAAATATAAAGTGGCCTCAATGATGCAATTTGATAATTAATAATACAATTAATAATAGTTAATAAAACATATTTTATGTCAAAACCTAATTGGTTTTCATATGTAAGAAATTTATCAGGAAGCGGTGATTGACATTAAAAAGATCACTTCTTATAAATCAGAAAAAGTGAAAATTGGTTGCTGAGGTAGCACTGACTGACTTTCTTGAATATAAATATTACTGATTTATAGAAAATCAGGTTTCTTTTATGAATAATCCAACCCCGAAAATTCCAGGGAAAATTGTCTCTGGATATTTCTGAGTATTGCTGATACGATCCTCTTAAATTGTTTAATGGAAGTGAATTTTGAAGATATTAAGCACGGACAGAGACTATGAGGGTGGTTTCTCCGGTAGCATCATACAACAGATACCTATAATGCCAAGAGACATACCCGGGAGAAAAGTTTAGGGAAAACCGAAACGACATCAATCAGTTACAGGTCATTAATGATAATAATTGGGGCGATGGTTTCCCCAAACTTCAATAATCCGATCCTCCTTTCCCACAGACCGTTAAGTACCTTCGCTAACTTGTATAATCCGATCCCTCCAACCAGTAAATTCGAATCGTTAGGAGCAGCAGCATCCTATTCCCATTCCTCCCCCAACTTCGCACCCCGTGCAGCCAACTCGGTTGAAACAAGTTGAAAATGGGAGGCGGGTCCACTTTTGTTCCTCCTGTACTCTGAAGGGTTGAAGGTGTAAGGACATGAATGGTTCTGATTAAAGACTAGTTTCAGGCGCTCAACGTGTACGAATCCCAAATTGCGGGCGCTCAATGGGTGTACTAATTATTTCTTCAAAAAACTTTCCATGTTATTGCGCTTTAAATACACACTCAAAAAAATCACACGCTTTACACATGAACTCCATATAACCAAACATAAATTTCTAAAAAGATTTATTAGCTTGTTGCTTACATAAATTATTATAAATATTATCAAATAACGTGATCATTACTATTCAGCGCTCCTCACCGGAATGAGAACAATGAATTAATGTAAAGAATATTTAAATTTGCTTTATAGACGCGGAAGCAATAAATCGATTGATTAAATGTGCTAAAGAACTTGAGCAAAAATATAAATGTAGAAAATATAAACATTTTTATTTAATTCCTTTAACTCCTTGCGGAGCATAGGGCATCAATAAACAGCCTCCATCTTTCTCGGTCCGCTGCCATCGTTTTGATTTCTCTCCACGTCTTCCCAGCGCGTTCGATCTCCTTCAGAATTGAGCATCGGCGCAGGGTTCCCGTCCAGTGCCTCTTTTTCTATGGCATCAGTCTTCCTGAGGGTGTGTCCGTACCATTTCCATTTTTGGCGTAGGAATAATTCGGTGGCAATTTCTTCTGCCCAGAGGTCTTCGTTTCCTATCGTCTCAGGCCACCGAATTCTCATGATGCGCCTGAGATACCTGTTCACGAAGAGCTGCAGCCAGCCGGTCATATCCTTGGTGACTTTCCAGGTTCCACATCCATACAACAAGACAGATTTGACATATTTGTGTTGGATAGTCGTGTCTTTGTTCTCCTGGAAATGTTTCCGCTTCACCAGACTGGATACAATTGCACAAACTCCTCGTTGGCCTATATGATCCTAAGTTCAACATCCGGGTAGACAAATGAGTCTACACCCCTCGCCTCATCACTACTTAGCCTCAGCGCATCATCAACACGTGGCTTTGCTCTCATTTCCTATCATCTTCTTCGTTTCGATTTCAGCCCGACCCCTTTTGCAGTGCTGTCAAAGTTTGACATCTTGGCTTGCAGGTTGCTGAATCGCTGTGCCAGCAGGCAGAGGTATTCCGCGAAGTCAAGGTCCTCCAGCAGTTCCTGCAGCGACCACTGGATTTCCAGCTTCCGTCCTTCCATCATCCCTCTCATCACCGCATCAAGGACAATGACAAATAGCGTGAGGGAGAGCACAATGCCCTTATATACTTATAGCCCATAAAAATGGAAACAGAAAAAAATCGAATGGTTTCACCTCTACTGCACCGTGTGTTATACAATATTTAAGAAAAAACTAAATCTGCACATTCATTGGGAGAAATTTTTCTACAAATTTCATCGAGTTCCGTCAATTTTCTCGGAGATATGACGATTTATTTCATTTTTTGAACAGACGGACATGTAGGCACTTGTTCAGAAAGTGTCTCTGAGTATTATACTACTATCAACATTTCTTCCAAATTCACCTCCGTCCCGAATTCGAATTTTCAGACGATCACAATACTTCCATTTACTACGTAAACATGGAGGTAAAATCAATATCAATATTACCTACTCATCCAAACACAAACTGCTCGTGGTGAGCGTGGATCCATCGAAATTGATATCACGAGCCGTTGGTAGTTTCGTACCCAAATGTTAGCTCTGCGGCGTACATAGTTTCCCACTATTTCCGTACCGCGGTGGAGCGCAGTGCCGAACACGGAAAGGTCGAATGAAGATTCACCGATCAGTGGTACGAAATCGAGAGACGTCTTTTTCACGCTACGGAACTGGGAAGGGTTTCCAATTAACAGTGAAACGAATCAGAGCAAAACTAGTGGAGTGGAGGTTGTGGGAAAAGGCCTCAGATGTGCCCAGGACCCCATCCAATTTTGAAAACAATTGATTTTGATTGGATTTTCATCGAGTGGGCAGAACCTTGCCCTAGGGTCGTCGCTTCCCATCGCGTTAATGTTTACTTTTCTTTTTTCCGCTTGTTTGTGAAAAAGAAACCTCGTTTTTCATGCATAGAAGGTTCCACGTAAAAAGGCATGCAAACTTCGTCCTCTTTCAGTCTATACGGAAACTTTGCCGCAGAAATGGCAGCAACCCCGTTCATTTTGTATTGTAGCTATTGCGTGGGATGTATGTCATACGAAAATAATTATGAACTTGAAGGGAACGTTCAGGGTACAATTGGACTAAAATGAGAACGAGGAAACTGATTTCTCCGAGCTTTTATTTTTCCTTTGCAAAGCATTTTAAACCCTTCGGGTATCGTCTAAGAAGAATCGGAATTTATTGACACGCGGGTAATTATAATGATTTAGGTGCAAGGAAATTTTCGAGTTACGTACTTCTCGCGTGAATTATTAACTGTTAGAACTATCACGATTTTGTTTGGTCAAAGGGTGAAGGCCAAAAATATTCACTTTGTTTTCAGTAGTATTCTGCACTGTCCTTCGAATTTAATGGAGACAATGATGTAGCGTTATTTTTTATCAAGCGGGTATTTTTCCCACGTAAAATATAAATGACTTTTTGTAGAAGTACCTAGTTGAATATGAGAAGATGTCAAGAAAAATGAGGGATGTTTAGAACAGGCGAATACGGTTTGTGGTTTTAAACATTTTTTTATTCAAAAACCTAAACGGTAACCGAACTTTCAAGTTAATATATTATAATAATATCCGCTAATGTTCAAACTTTCCATTTTCATGCTTATATTAACTCATTCTGAGCATCCACGTTGAATTGTATTTGTCTTTGTTCTTTTTCCGTTTTCATCTCTCAACTTGAAGAATATGGTATGAGATTTTCGGTTTCTAGCTAAACATAATGTTAAACCTAATTAATTGGAGCGCATAGGTACTTCAAAAGAAAACCTTTATGTTTCATCTTTTAACCAGAGCCTTTTTTCAAAACATGAAATTCTGATTTTATCGGGAAAGACAAGATAATTTAATGTAGCTTGTATAAATTTCTAAAACCATGAACTGGTCAATCAAATAGAATGGTGCATTATGTCTTAGAAGAAGTTCATGAAAATCGAATAAATCAATAATTCAGATTAGCAGCCCTGAATATTATTATTACTGGGAGTAGCATGAAAAAAGGTTTACTATGAAATAGTATGGAAGCCTAGAAATCGGAAAACAATGCCAGTGTAGTAGGAAGCAATCCCATTAAGAAAACCTACTGTCGCTTTATGGAATATTTATGGTCAAACACACAATTACTCACATGATGATTTTTAATGATTCTTCTCGAAATCTTGGAAATAACTAAATTATGTACCTACTGGAGGTACACAGAGGTTTTCTATAGCTAAGCGGAGGTTTTTTTTCACGCATTTAATAAGGAATACATTTGTATCAATAGGGAGAAAGTTTTCTAAAACTGAAAACACAAAGTGAATTCTAAATTGAGCTAAGTGTTCCGTTGACAACAGGAAATGGAACCTTGCAATGCTTCGTGAATGTCATCAAATTGAAGCGTCTTTTGAGTACAAAACGTGGAGCGTCGAAAAGAAGAACGGAACGACTGGGAAAGAGTTGACAGAGAAGAAGCAGAAGAAGACCTTTCTTTTCCCACACAAACCTTATTTACTTCAAAGTTCCTCTTTCGCTCCTTGTATATCCATCCTCTTTTCTAACACAGTGTAGTGTCGTCCCTGTCTTCTGCGTCGATTCGCTTTGCTTCTGGAGCCTCGTTGGAGCTTCCCTCTTTTCCTCACTTCATTCCACTTCTTTCGCTCTTTTACTCTCTCTTCATTCGAATGAAAGAAGCCTTCGCCTGTTCGTGGATCGACGACAGTTACCGTGGTTCGAGGGAATCAAATCAACGGCTCCCGCAGCAGATCAAACAGCTTGTGACTTGTTAACCACACATGGAATCCTTTTAAACTTTAAAAGCACGAACTTCACCCTCGTAAAGAAAACCCGCCTTCGACAAATTATCAGCGAATCTCTTTTTCAGGCGTTTTCCTTTTAAAATGATGCGTTTTTAGAGAAAGCTTCGCGTTCCTTGTTGATTTAGTCCGCGGCGTTTGACAATATCACTGCGTCTTTACGTAAAGACGTACGTTGAAAAGCTTTGTTTAGCAAACAGAAGAAACATTCCAACGAAGGATGAAGGAGTTATTTGCAAAGTTATTTGGTGGATTGATGGGAACGTACTTACCCAGCACACAGTTAATTGGATAACTATCCCCGTTGATATACGAATGGCATCCCTTCATATAGTTGACCGAAAAATAAATAATACATTGCCGTTCCGTTCAGAGATTTCGTTCTTCACAGTATACCCACTAAGTTTTCGGAAACGTAATTTATTGAATAATTACTTTCCATCCTTTCCACACTTGTATGAGCTACATATACGGTGACTTTGTTTTTGATATATAAAGTGACATGAAATAGAGCATACTGCTTTAGTAGCATCAAACGTGGAAAGGCGGAAATCTTCATCAATTGCGTATCCTTATTACGTAGATGATCATCGCTATGGTGAGAAAACTGTTGTCCACCAAGAGCCAAAACAGAAGCGTCAAAGACCCCGGAAAGACTTTCCCGTCAATTTATCGTTAAATTTTGGGCAACAAGGCCGTCGTCGTAAAGTGAACTTTGAGGACAAAGTAGAATAGAAGAAAAGAGTCAAGCAAATGCGACTGAAGAAAGGCAGCATCCGACGTGAACTCCACTCAAAATACAGGTTTTAAGCCTTTGGCCCTGTTTGGGTAACTTGTGTCAAAGTTTGGAGTAAGCTCTGCACCGAATGCCAATGAGCTTCTTGGCTTGATTCGATTAGGATCACATTTCGTTCCTTTTTCTTCGACTCCTTTTCCAAGCTAACTCCCTTATACGAACTGGTGTCCTTCTACTTCTATCGCAGCAGTTTCCAACGCTTTGCCAGTTGGTAGGGGTCTCTCTTTCTACGTAGGTAGTAGTTTCTAAATTTGCAGTTGACCTTCTCTCGAATGAATTGTTGCCTACGGAAGCTGATGAAGTTTGAAGTTCTCGAATAATGGAGTGAATCTTCTAGTTAGTTGCATTATTCCTAGTCAGTAAGCATTGTTTGTATTAAAGGAGCTTTATGTAGTAACTAACTGCAATGTCCATACTTACAAAAATAACAAGAGCGTTGGAACGAATTCCTGAATGTTTAAACAGTAATTCCAACTGACGGGCTTGAGAAAAACTCAAACATTCGAGTTCACCTCCACCGTTCGAATGGTGCAAGGGTCGTGGTGTGTAAAACTGGTAGTTGCTCGTACACAAAACAAGTAGATCAAGCTGTATTTTATTGTGCTTATTACTAGGGCCACCCGTGGTGTAGTGGTATGGAGCGTTAGCTCTCTACACGGTGGTGCCGGGTTCGAGTCCGGCTGGGGTCAAACACATGTTTGGCCCGACCCTTCGTCCTCCACACTCAGGGGGGTGAGGCAATGAGTAGCCACGAGCGAAATCGTCAGAATAAGTATGTGCAGTATCGATTGATAATCTTCTGATATCCCTATGGGAATGGCTGACGACGTCCACGACGGGAAAGTATCTCAGTTGGACGAAAATCCAAGGTGAAACTCCTTGTTTACTTTACTTTACTTACTTGTGCTTATTACTGGCTAATAGCAGTGTTCTCTGGAAATGGAATGGTATAATTTAGCTGTTGATTATATGTTTGCTTTGTTTCACCCGCTCATGTTTGAATTTACGAGCGGGGAGGAATTTCAACGTTTGTGGTCCCACTAATGCACTATAGGTTCGTAAAAAGAAATTGCGAAAAATGCTTCCACTCTAAATCTAAGAACTATGCGGATAGATCTCGCAGCATAGCCGGTTGGGACTGGGCTACCAAGAACGGTTGAAAGATGCATAATAGAAGAAGACGGAGAAGGTACATTGAGTAATCAGTATTCAGGTAAGTTCGACGGGTGCGAAGGGTGTTGGCGAAGGAAAGATGACCTGCAGTAGAGGAGAGTGCAAGGCCATCTTGTAGAAGGAAAACGTGCGTAAAATCTAGAATATGAACGCCACGCTGCACAAGAAATGAAAGGTTCCAAGGGGGTGGTAATCACCCTCGGGCGGAATTGAAGAAGGGAGTTGAGATTCATTAGCATCTACGTCCTTGTACCTCCTCCTCTTATCGGAAAATCTCTGCTCTCTTCACATCTACATCCGCACCATTACAGGTTCATCGCTCTTCTCTGTTGCTCTGCCTTGCATATCTTTAAAAGTAGAGTACGTCGGCAGGTTGGGTAGATATTTTGTCGCGGCACTTCTTGAGCAGTTCCAGCCTTGATCGTTCGCACTCCTTGCAATATGCGCAAGTTGTAAACCTTGTCAAACATTTCTCATTATTCTCGTTACCATGATGCGAAGGCTACCCTCCTCCATCTCGCTAGTGTTTTCACTCGTTCGGATGGTAGAGGCATACTAATCAGCGAGTTACTAACGGGGAAGGTCCACAGTTCAACAACCTAACTCAGCCCTCCGAGTTTCCCGCGTTTGTGTGACAAAACCTTCACTTTAAGCATTTGGCGCCATTTTTATGTCAATTTTTCCTGAATCGTGTGGCGATTTTCAAGAGATTTTTGACAAAAAATTAAAAAAAGTCTGTAACAATGCGACGATAAATTTTAGGAGCATTTTTGGAATATAGTATACTTTTTGAAGTCATTACTGGCTCTAGGTCCCCTTTTAAAATCAACACAATTGGACACAGCGTATTTTTTTGTGAATAAAACTTGCCTTTTGAAATGAATGATCACTGCGATTGATTTTTCATGGCTAAGTACTTGATATTTTTTATTAATCCATTAATTTCGTTCTGTTTAGTGCCCGTTTTAGCAACGGCTAAATAACCTAATGGGCGCTCATGTATAACACCCCGTGAAAAACCAATCTCTTTGAGAACTCGGGGAATGTAAATGAATTAGTAAAATTTCTAAACGAGAAAAAGAACTCACATTAGGTTAATGCTGCAAAACCAAATTATCGCCAGTGTCTAACCATATTTTAGTAAGATAATAGGTAACTCATTTTTGTTTATAGTGACTAGGTACAAAGCTCGTTGAGGTAAACACAACGGGCTAGATCAAAATTCATTCATTCAATTCACTACAATAGAATTGTAAAATAGCAAGAAATTTTCATTCCTCTAGCGGAATTCCCTTTGATCGATCTATTTACAGAATTGAAACTGTCGAATTAATCAACAGTCCATCAACAGTTTCTATGCGGCATTAGTCAAAACCTCGAGAAACATAGTTTGAAGGTGGTCAGAACTGAGCACAAATGTATATTATTTGTTGATAAGTAAATTTCCCTCAAAACCTTAACAAATCGACCCGTTACAGTAGGTATTACGGTTTGACAATAATTCTTAATATCAGCCATGCACTTGTGGCAACCAGGTGAAAGGTTGATTCCACATTGCTGATGGACAACACTGAATATTGTTTTTTTCTGAGTTTTATGAACTGATGATTAGTTTTACCAATGAGCACAAACGGCTTAAAGCTCGAAAATCGTTTAGGACTCAATAAACAGAATAAACATTTCATTGCGGTGTGCAAAAAACCATGGCAAAAAATGGAACCATCATAATTATATTTTTTAGTGCACCTACATGTAGGTTTTCGAAAGTAAAGCTTTTCATATTATTTACGTTCCCGCAGCTTACCTTCGTATTTCGATGTTATCTAGCAAAAATGTGCAGGAATCCACTCGAACATATTCAAAACTCTATAAAATTCAATTTTTCTACTCGGCGGTTGAACAAATAATCGAGGCATCGAGATTGAATAGCCATTCAATTCACCCACAGAACAATAATTACATCATCTTGCATTCGAACGAATAACGTACATTGACCTCGTACTAAAAGTTGGCAATGCTATCGGACATGCAATAATTTTCAAGTGCTGATAGGGATCTATCTGTTGATATATAATTATTATCCTTGATATATCACCCAGTTGGTGGATTTGCTCAGTCAAACTAAATGAGGGAGAGGGAAAGCGAGTCGGGAGTGCGATCGAACACTGATAATTGGTATTTTCCGGGATCCATCTCTTGGTCATTAAGTTAACCGAATGGCTCATAGCGCAAAAATAGTTTGGACTCGTTAAAATTAGAATAATTATAACATAATTTCAAATGTACTGGTCGGGACCCGATCCGCGACAAAATCTGTCCTCAGATTTTCTTTTTTTCTTACCAACCATTGCTAAGGAAGAGTGCTAGTTAAATGGAAGGAAACTGAATAATTCGGAGCTGAACCATAATAATTATTTTTTTTAGTATAAACGTAGGTTTTCGAAAGCTCTTTATTTTTTATCTTTACATCCCTATGGAATCCCTCCCGTTCTAAAGTTACGCAGCGAAAACCGGAACTTTGAAGTGGATATTTGAAATTCTCGCCCCTCAGACCTGTTATGGGGCTATTATCTTCTATAGCCTACCAATTATTACTAAGAACCCTACCTGAAGAGAAAACGAATCCCGTTAATTTTTCAAGATCTATTTATGGAAAGAAAATATTCAGTTTGCCCATTTTTAAACGTTTCGGAGAAATGTAAAAATGTGATAAACAGCATAAATATCATGTATACTAGTAGGAGGTTCGTATTTAAATTTTTCTCGTTGCATATTTCATTATTATTTTTAAAGCTTGTATTTTTTTAAATTTACTCAAGAAATGTAATATTATTTTGCTAAATTAGACTTTGTGGAGAGTGAACTCCCTTAAACCGCTCCCCAGTCCTTGGTTTGAGGTATATTACAATATTTATGTAAAAGAGCAATTCTAATTTTGTATATTACTATCTGGAATAAAACATTAATTTATTCATTCATTCAATATAATCGAATTATGAGTCATACCTCGTGATCCCAACCAAAAACTGTACCAGCAACCCAAGAGGGTTCGAGGAACATTGCAGTGGGAAAGGGACTAATCTGAAAAAGGGTCGTACGGAAGGGAAGAGCGGATGTTTTGAATTCCGGTGAAAGCGGTCCGTCAGCTTCGGGCGCGTTGAAGCTCTTACCAACGAACGGACCACGACTACATATTTGTGGTCTCAAAGGCCATCCAGCATGTTCGGAATTCGCTAAGTACATTTACATCCAGTTCTTGCAAGGACCCTAACCGTCTCTTGTCCTTGAAGGACCATCATAGCACAGTGTACTTATATTATATTATTGCTCGTACGGAAAATAAAAAAAATCCTGAAACATCATGAACATACAATATACCTCTCTCCCTTACCCCTCTTCTCGAATAGAACCCTCTTTCCTGTGTCGCAATCGTATAGATATCCCCTCAAAATTCCGGTGCTTTGCGATTCAAGGAGTTAATATTCCGATACCAACTTACTATAATGTCCCAGTAATCTGACGAGCTGTATTATTTTTAGAGCTTCTCCTAAAGTGTCAATGTAAATGTGCGTTCATATGTGTACTTATGCGAGTGCGCGTGCATATATACAAAAATGCATATATTTGTGTAAATATTTCTTCAGAGAACTCTAAGGAATGTTTTTTGTTTTACATAAACTCACTGCGACTTTTTAACGCCGGCATCAAATTGTATGAATGTGTATGAGGTCACAAGAACGGACTTTAGAACAAGGAAATACAAGAGCGCTGACATTTGAATCGAGGGTCTACTGCTCGGGTGTCAAGTTTTCAAGTCCGGACAAGTGGACGATCGCTATCCTCGCACAAGCCAGCATCCACCATATCAACAGCCACAACGAAACCACCAATGGCTCTACAGCATCTTCTCGTCAGCAACTGACCCTGGAGGACACATATGCATAGTTAATTGACAGGAAGGGGAAGTGACGACGAAGGGTTTGGTAGAAGAGGAGCCACTTAGGCCTCCGAGTGCGGACTTCTCAAGTTTCTCAAACAGACTCCTCATCCCCCACCTATTGTGACATCCTCTCTCGTGCTGCGGGTAGTAAAAAGATGATGCCAGGAGACAAGAAAGGTCGTAGGATTTCCCAGACGATTCGTATACTCTCCAAAAGTTTCGTCCTATTACATTACTAAATCAAAATCATCGAATACGTTCTACCTTTCGAAGCAATGTATAAAACGAGAGCGTGGGCGTTATAATTTGGAGCGGTCTTATTTTTGGTTTCGTATCTTCTAGACTTTTCGTGGCCTTTTTTCGGTTTTCGCATAAAATCGCGCTCGGAAACGGATTAAAATCATACATTTTTATTGATTATTTACCAGCTTCATTTTAATTGATGCTGTAGCCGCAAATCGAAAAACCTCATTGCATGGCATATAGAAGCAAAACCAATTGGTGCGTTTTTACATTGCATATTTTTCTGAGCCAAGTTTTTGTTTTACTTCATTTTTTTTTTGCAATTATACTAGTAACAGAGGAAAAATCATTTATTGCTGGACGTATCGATCATTTATCAATTGTAACCTCCGACACGACGTAAATAGTTGCTCAAGAGAAAGAAATATGCGAATCTCCTCCAGCACTTTTTGTAATAACTAATGGACAATCGAATTCTTCCATTTACGAATTTATGATGAAACACAATAACATTATTCATTCTTCATGACAAAGTGGCTTCTTCGCGAACTTGTAATCAAACCAAAATAAGTCGAATTTCATTGTTATATTATTAGATTTCGAACCCTCAAAACCATTCTCTCCAGTTTTCAAAGTGACTGACTGAATTCTCATTTCTACAGCGTCGAAACTTTTTAACCCTCCCGCGGGTTCCTGCTGTTTTTAGTCCTGTTTGATAACAAAACGAAAAAAGAAGATTTCTAAGGAGAAAATTTTTACCTTGATTCTCCTGAATACTGAATGCGATCATCAACTTTGTTAGGAAAGAATTTTAACCGTTCACTTCTTGGCTCCCTGTGCACTTCAACGAATTTCTCACCCGAAACTGTTCCGCGCGAAGGTTGGTGGAACCCGTTGAAAGCGGAAGGAGCTTTCATATTGAGCATTATGTAAAATAACTAAAAGAAGATTAAGGACGTTGAGGTTTCTACATTGCAAAATAGTTATTCCCCTATTCATTCTTCCCATCTCTCATATTCCACCCACCCATCTCCATCATACACGACTAAGGTTCGCAAATGATTGCATCAATAATTCGTCACGAAACTGATGATGACCAAGAATAAAGAACAGCCAATCGCTTTAGTAGTTAAAGGTGCGAACAGCCAAAATGCGTACCTTCACAATTGCAAAATATCATTGAAGAAAGATCAGATTACTGTCTGCAATGGCGACCCAGAAACTAAGATCAGCTTTTCTTCGTTTCCATTTTTCATCTCAGCGTTTGCCTCACCAGATCTATTAATGGCATTGAACTTCTATAGGCTGTAGCGCGTATTTCGGGTCATACCAGTTGCTCATTCTCCTAGTACCCTATCAGTCGAAGGGGTTCCTCATAAGAATATGATAATTAACTTCAACGCTCGATCATGTTTTGGTAATCAGCTCAGAAACTACTTCTGCTCCTCTCGGTTCTTAATTTAATTTAATTTAATTTTTTTAATTTTTTTAAATTTAATTTAGATTTTAATTTTTTTTTAATTTAATTTAATTTTTAATTTTTTTAATTTAATTTAATTTTCGGTATTTAATTAACCGAATCGCATTTAATATACTTTTCATGACCAACTTATGTAGCTGATTGTTATTTAAAATTCCTTCGCCAAATTTCAATACAAAAACGCTAGGATGGTTGACAGAGGTTTATTTTACATAATGGTTATTGCAATAGGATCATCAACTTGTTATAGAAACGATGTCAAAAGTTATGAACCTACCCACTCAACAATGGATGAACTGTGACGATTCTTCGGCGGATATCCTAATATTGATTATTTAAATCGAATTAACCTCTATATTGTATGTATAGAAGAATGCAGTATCTGACAAGCATTTCAACGAGTATAGAACAATTAATTTTTTGAGTTATATCATCCTGCCAAATTTTTCACATTCTCGAAAATTACTTTCTCAGGCGATTATAAACAAGGTTTATTATTGCAATCGAAAGCCGTCAATATTTTGACACATCGTTGGTTACCTTTGTGATACTGAAAGGTTACGCTTCCTATATTTTTCATGAAATTATAATAAAATGCTGGTCGACACCACCGACCCATGACAACTCAGAGAATGAGCCATTTTGATGTCACATCCTCACCACACCAGTAGTCTCCATATTATGTTTCCACTGAAATCAGAGCATTTCTGGAAAAATAATCATCCTAAAAAGCTGCCGATAGAACTGCCTACATTCTGATGGAACTGTAACATGGCTCGACGTTGATGCGTTTGAGAACTTTATAATGCCGGAAGGCGGTCCAGAAAAATAATATATCCAGAATAGAATAGAAAAGGAAGCTACAGATCGGCTATAGATCGGGAGGGCTATTGAGAATAATAATCCCAAGAGTTTTGACATTCACAATCATCAATCAACAGGTAGAAGATCAATGTTATTGGTTTTGATAATCTATTTTTCACGAATCGGTATCAAGAATCGATTAGTTTTTGAGGCGATAAGAATGACTACCTATTTATTTGTATTTTGTAAACGGTTTCAAGTTGAGTACTCATCACTTTTACCAAAACTTCGCAGATTTTAGTTTCATCCACAACTTAATACCGGACTCAAGTTTTCACAAGTTGAGAAAAAGCTGTTGAAAAGTACTGCGGTCTCGAAGCTGCGGGCGGCTTTCCTCAACATAGTCCATCCCCAACCCCGTCCGGGAGAAGACTTAGTCCCATTGCCAAAGTTGGGCCTTATTCGACCGCATCCCTTCTTCATTGTTCAGCATCCACCTACCTCCGCAACGCCTTCAACCCTCCATTTAGACGGATATAATAAAATGGATTGTACTAGTGCGGGCGATTCGGGTTTCAAAGTGATATTCAAATCATTTTAATTAAAACATCGAGCCGCGAAAGCGCTCAAGAAGTCGGGAGAGCGAGCTTTGGCAGTGATGTCTTTAGACAAGCTGGAAAGGAAGAAGAAGAAGATGAAGAAGAGGTCGGTTGCAGTGCGGAAGACCCTCGTCATATTGCCGGTTTTGTTTCCTCTCCTTAATTGAGAGCTCGAAGTAAGGAAGGGCAAGCGTGTAGCGAGACAAAGGTGGAGCAGTCGGTTGAAAATGAGAAAGGAGGCAAAATCTGCTACACACAAGTGATTGCGGTCATCGTCCGTTTCGTTGAGAACTCAGGTAACTGGGTTTCACATTTTAACGTGCATGTTCACGCAGTGAATTATATTGCAATCGTCCGTATCGTAGCATTGTAATCGTCGGAAAATTCGAGCCACTCGGCATTATTATGTTCGAGAAGCAATTAAATTCAAATCGATTTTCAGAACAAGTTCTCTCAGTGTGTGTGTGTGATTGCATTTTTGACAACATATAATAGTACTTCCACTATATTAGAGAGTTTTAGTGCATTTTGCATTTTTTGAAAACTTTAACGTAGGAGTATTGGTTACTTCATTAAATCATACGTTACTTATGGTTACCGCCTTGTGGATGGCGGATTGTTGTGACCATTAGAGACATATGATTTAACAAAGTAACCAAATCTCCCACGTTTAAGTTTTTAAAAAACGCGAAAGTCACTAAAACTCTCCATTAGCACTGAAAACGTTTAGGTATATCTTGAATTTTCCAAGCCGCAAGTATCGCGATAGACGAAGTTTGCATCATTCTTCCAAAAACGTGACCTGCCTACGTGGGCATGTCTAAAACCGTCCATACAATATCAGCGTCGGAATACCTACCGTTACCGAACTAGTAGATAGAAGAACAAAAAGACTTCAAGTGATTATTTCTACGTTGAATTACTGCGAAAAAATAGATTCTGGTTGGAAAACAGCGAATGGAAAACTTTTGTCGAGCGGATTGAAGTTGGTTTACGATATTCTCAGAGACCTAATTTGACATAGACGGCATGGTATTTTGTAACGCGCGCAGATTCATCCAATGAACATTATATGTTCAATGACTTGAGCAAAAATATTTAGTTTTGGATGTTCGGGGCCCTCAGACTTCACAAAAATATTGCGTAATATTTCTGTGTACATTCAACTCGCTTTGGAAATCATGATATTGTGTTTGTCAATTTAATCACTCCTATTCTCACTCACTCACCCACTCGCTTACTCATTCATTCATTTAATTGTTTGGTGTAATTTGGTGTGAGGGGGAGAAACACCAGGCGATTCATTCTCCGATTCTTTCTTCGCTGGCTGAGCACTTTCTTCCGTTCTCAGGGCGACGTGGAGCCATAGAGTCCACAGCCCCTGGACAAAAAAAAAATGCGACGTCTTTCCTTGGGGATGTTTTGGCGAGTGTAAGGGGTCCTTTAGCTGAACGCCCAGACCACTGAAGCTTGTGGACTTCTAATAATCAAATTTCGGTTCCCCATCTATTTCTTCTATTCGTTTGTTGATTAGCAATGGTTATAATTGTTGTTGATCATCAATCTGTAATTTTATCCCTTCAATTGTGATGAATTCGGACACATTTGCGCGGATGAGTGGTCGGAATCCCGTTAGGTTGAAAAGACGATTTGAGTCGAACGTTGCTGCTGGCGGCCGCCCGGTACGCTGACATCGATGTGCTCGTTTCCTGTAAGGCCATAGTGCATCTGAATAAATATAAAAGGCGTACTTTACTCTAACGAGGCATACCTTCTCTAAACACTGAAAGGAGAAAAGAAATCGTGATTGCGCTCCCCCTAACATCGTTCGATTCCTCTTCCTTCTTCTACAAGTCCTCCCTCCTATTCATAAACGTCTTTGCCCCAAAGGGCAAGGTAGGGTTTACACCACTCGGAAGGGAAAAACAATCGAAAAGAGCCGGAAAGTAGTAGTAATCCGGCCGAGTCAGCTGTCCCTTGAACCATAAACGATAGATTTATTTTCCTTCCCGCCCAGTACCCTTTGGCTCGGCTCCCCCGTATACACACGAAGAGCTTTTGCGAATGTATGCGTTGTATGCGCGTTCAATTGTAACTGGTTCCGCATGCGTTCGTTCGTATAGGAGATAGGTTGTACGTTCGTGTGCATGGTGTTCATGCGAGAAAGCCTCTCGGGACGATGAGGAAGTGTTTTGACGGAGAACGACCGAGGGTAAGGCGAACACAACTTGGAAAGCCGATTCGCACCCTTTTCATATCTGCAAGTCCTATGACGACCACCTTATCATTGTAGAAGGATAACCCGGTTGACCCGAACCGTGGTACCACTGCCGCCTGCGAATTCAAGCCCTCCCCATATCTCTCGCCTGCGATTCGGAGACCAACTACACCTAAACCACCGTCCTAATCTCACGAACATACAGACGCTACACACCGGCACTGATCTCTTTAATTTAATTGGACAAGGGCCACACTAGGGAGTGAGTTAATTTCATTAAAGCAACTATTGATTTTTTATTCCATCGTACGTCTGTAGAAAATATTCCAATAATTAACCAGCATCACTCATCCAATTTTTTTTTTACCCTAGTACTCTTCCTTAGTAGGTAACCCCTGCATAGTCAAACTTGGAAAACATGCTACTAGATTTCATTGTTTGGTACGTGGTCTTCCCTTCTTTCTCAATACATCGCTACTTATCGAACTGAATCCGCACAATGAAGAAGTGGATCAATCAGCATAGTACGATTGATTGAAGAATATAAAGAACATGGGGGTTTTGGGTGAAGAATTGTGGGGCCAGCTACTATTAGCCTATCAGGCGGACGCAGGGGCATTTTCCCGATTTTTCTTCATTTCGAAAAATTGAAATGTAGGGGGGAAATCACTGCCTGGATTTTTGGTTTTTGTTTTTTCGAGCTCGGTTAAAGGTACATTTTTAAATAAATTTAAATATTAGTATTTTCAACCAACAATCGAAAGGAAACACGTACCCTACTACATCTAAGTGACTTGGAAATTTTGAAGATTTTACTTGTTCCGAACGTTGAGCCAAAAATGGAATCAATTTCAAAAATTCGGAAAGGTTCAGCTTGGAGTTTAATTGAAAAACTTCTTTCTTTTTTTTAGTTCAAATTTGGCAGGATAACAGTTGATTATGAATATAATCAAGGCTGTAATATTCATAGGTATATGCGAGATATATATTATATAATATTATGCGACATAGTTAGATTCTCTCGATCGGGAGAATACTGCTATTGTGCCGGCCTTGCGTCTCCATCGTTATAGTCAGTTCTATAATACTAGAGGCCCCTTAAAGGTTACAAGGTACCCAATTTGAATTGTGAAAAATTTATACTTTCGAACCACGTAAGATTATGGAATTTTATTAACTAGTTTCGCTTGTGTCATATTAATACACTCTGTAGGATACCGTTATTATAGGAAAGCATATTTTTAAAGGGAAATAAATGTCCACTGATCATGTGGCTATCAACCTGGTTCTTATTCAGGTTAACAACGATCAACACTCGACGATGGCATGAGTTCTGAGCGTGAATCGGATTATATCAGAAACAGAGCATTGAAATCTCCACTGTTCAACTTCAGCCTTCAAACAGTTACGCGATAAACATCTTCTCATCAAACTTCTCTTTAATGGGTGTAACTCGAATTACAATTTTACCTACCAATTCAAACATGGTAGTCACGAACGTCATGAAACAGGGATAGATTAAATTCTTTCTTTTTAACTGAAGCTCTGTTAGCTAGGTTAAGTGTCTGCGCCGGTGCATCGATCTTTCAAGACTGCATAATAAGAATTAAATTCATTGAAGTGTCACGTAATTTCAAGATTTTGACTATTCAACAAGCGCTCTCATTATTCCCTGGTAGTTATTTATCCCTGATAATTGTCCCTAATTTTGTATCAATTTTATGATTATTTATTTATTGGGTAGCATTATCATTACATATATTATTTATCGGATGTTTTGCATTACAACTTATTTTAGTATTGTGTATAACTAATTTCAGTACCTTGAACTTTCAATGTTATCTATCACCCCCCCCCCCCCCCGTTTAGCCCGTAGCTGTTTATTGGTATCGCATCAATATTTTTTCCGTGTACTAAAATTTCATGGCGCCTAGAGGTAAGGCATATTAGGCAAAATTTGCTTGGTATCCTAAAAAAATATATATAAATACAAAAACTATAAATTCCCATTGCGTTATTCGTCAATTTCACTTAGGTTATTAATAACTTTTTACTAGGAAGTTTTTAAAAGACACGAAATTATTCATCTATTTCCCCGCTCTTTTGATTTTTTCAGATCAGAATTTGCGTTCGAACTCAAATAGCGAAAGAAGAAAGTGTATAAAACGAACATTCGATGTTCTGGTGGAAAAAAGTTGAAGAAAAGGAAGTTGTTTGGTACTTTCGTCAGAGATGGAGGAGAAGATTATTGGTGGAGTGCAAGGGGGTGCTCAGAAGGAGGCTATCAGTTTACGATATAATGAACCTTCGAAAACTGTGAGCGTTACGACTTATTGCACGAGATGGACTTCGATTAACTTCTTCTCTACTTGGGCTTAGAACCTTCGCCTCCGCCTGTCCATTTCTCGGCTCCGGTAATGTGTTTTCTTTTGCTATCAATTTATAAGAAAGCAAGTTTTCCATTGAATCGACCGTATCAATCAACGGAACCCCCGTCTTCCGCAGTGAGGCAGTTCCATCTCCCCACTGCCAACATGTTCTTCTTTTATACCCGCGGGGGGCCGATTCAAGCTCCCAATTCCTCAATCCTACAATGATAAATCATGGGATCGACTTAGTGTTAGCGTTGTCAAGACAGAATTAGGCACTGCACGTTCATTTAATGATGGTCTATGCGAAGAAAAAAAACGCATGATATCTTCAAAGCAATTCACTCAATATCCACTGAATACTTGATGTCAGTTTATGAGCAGGAAATTCATATTTCCCAATGTTTTTGGAGGTTTTTAAATAGGTGTCTTTGCTATTGTTGTCAATGGTTTTTCTAATGCTGATTGGAACGAGACCAAACGGAGTTGATAAGTATAATAATTCTCAAGTAATCTCAATTTAAATTCTGCCAAATGGCCAATCACTATTCACGAATCTAATTTAAGTTTAATGAGCAATGATTGAGCAATTTCAGTGATGTGGATGTAATGGCGTTCAGCGGTTGCTCGAAGACAGAAATCAGAAGTGGTGACACACAATGAAAGATAATTTTTTCAGGCTTGGTCGATTATGCATTGTTCGTGGAAGAGTTTTAAGCGATCCTGAATTTCAGCGAGTTTCACTCAAACTATAATTTTTTTAATCACCCTTGTTTCTGGTACATGTTATCTCAAGTAACTTCGTTCTCTACAATTTACTGGGTGAATTCTGTTCAAATTCTACAATTTTGAAAAACGTCTTGTAGGCTAACAGAATGGTTGGCAGTAAAATCAGCGTGTGCCTCTGCTTTCGTGTCTTGGGGGGGGGGGGGCAGTATTCGGCTCTGGGGCAACTATACAAACGATAATATCTTCTCATTGAGTTTTATATATTGTCAGTGCATCAACTCATAATCACTGTACATGTTACAACTTGGGTAATTCTCTTGAGTTTATCACCTTTAATAAAACGGAATAACGTACGAATAACTGATAGCTAACCGAGAGAGTTGACGGTTTTCTCAAAATAGTAACTCGGGATTTATAATGATAAACCTTCGCAAACGCCTTTTGGAGTCCGCCAACGGGAATGAATCAATGATACTGCCCACTTTCATCGTCTTCAGTAATACAGCCCCTGTTGTATACATCCGCGTATCTCCTAGCTTCATTGATAAGCAATTACTTTTCAGATGTGCTCTGGTAACGGAGAGTCGCGTCGCTTGATGGCCAAATGGCTTTAATCAACCTGGTATTGACAACCAATACCACCAACAAACACATCAAGCTTCCTACATAATATGTAGCTAGGCTTTGAACCACAATACGCCATACATTGAACTGAATACACCACCATAACCACTAGATGACTTCATGAGGTTAATGGGTTTAATCATAAAATAGGTACCAGCTGTTATTGATCATGCTTGCCATCTATTGATGAATGCTCGCGAGCACTCATAATTTAATGGCCAATTGACATGCTGAGGACGTGAATATAGCGGTATTAAAAATTAAATCGAGCCATTGGCTCATCCAGGATTTGGAAATAGAGGGGAATATTTTCCTGTTAATATTTGAAAAACCTAACCGTAGGAATGCAATGTTGTAAATAAAATCGTGCGACATTAAATTTTTTTTTTATGAAATGAAGGATAGATAAATGTTAAATACGGGGTGTGATTATTATTTATTTTTATTTTTTGCAGTAACGTTTGAAAGAAACTCTTGTTGTCTGATACCTGTTCACAAAATCTTTTTGTAAAATAACTAGAAGAAAAAATAGTGCGTGAGGAATTTTTTATATTTGACAATTTCGGTGTTTTAGACCTGTAAAAACCAATTGAATATTTAATTTAAGGTATTGGATGGTATTGGAGGTCTAGGAGGATAAAATAGATAGCAACTAGCTTTGTTGTAAGCATTAACCATGTAACAGATAGCATTACCTTCTTATTGTGCAAGCTAAACTAAGATGTCTAACTGGACAGCACTATATGACAGGGTAAAATAATATTTATTTCGGTTATGCTGTAGAAATGCGTTTTCATGTTTCATAAAACACATGCTCGTTTTAACCAAAGCGTATTTCGAACCAATGGGGAAGTGGTTGGCTAACGCTTCATTAGAGCCCTTCCCTGAATTCGCCGTTGACCTGTACTATCACATTTCATTGAAGCCCGAAGAAAATCTAAGACATCCACCGATCTAGGGTAGGTGAAACGTGAACCAAATTTTCGAAGTTTTATCGAAACTTGTGGGAGTAGCTGCTTGCGTCCAAATATATCAAATTTTTGTGAGAAATTTTAAATCAAATTATTGTTGAGTGCGTTACCGGGTTCCTTAAACTCGAAAATATTTTGAAACAATACGCTAACAATAGGAGAATCCGTCAACAGCCAGCTTTCAGCAAAATAGGGACTGAGCGTTGGTTGAGCGCGACTTCTATAGAGCAGGGAATGAGAACAATGCAATTCGGATGGTAACAATAATTTATTCTCCAATGTTGTGGTTTGAAGGGGGAAGTATATACTATGTATAGTCTAAAATGAAGCTGTAACCGTCAGGTTGGAAGAATAGCTGTAAAACCGTTATTGAGTCTCGGATGGTTGATACTTCCTGACCCCTGTAAAACTGTCAACGTTCGACCTGTGTGGATAACATAAAGAAGGAAACCTTTAAATCAAGTTGTCCTCTTGGCCACCTGCGTTGATTCGTGTACATAGTCGTCGTCAGCATTTTCAACTCCACGGACCCGTGATCAATTGTGCATCGCCGCAGACAATTTAATTAACTCAGAATTGTTCAAGGTAATGGAACCTCACCTCCAGTCGTACGACTTTATGGTAATACACCATGATTCAGCGAAGCAACGAACATCCGTCCCCCATCGGATGAATTATGAGATGCTAATGTATCTGAAAATAGAGTGATCAATTGGAAGAAATCATCGCTCTAATGTGGAAGCTAAGAACAAATTGCTGGTTGGAGGAAATTGGCAATCGGAGCGAATTGCACATTTTGAACCGTATTTACTTCCATTTATACGTAGCAAATAGCAGCACTATACTCAGAAACACTTTTCGAGCAAGTCTCCTAGTGACGTTTTTTGGTTTATTATTCAATAATATTGGTTTATTATTCAATTATAAACCATTGTATATCGCCCAAGAAAAAAAAATTCTAACCCCCCTCAAAATTTGATGTTTTACGTTTCAAGGCATGTCGAATCCGAATATCCAATAAAAAAAATTCTGTCCGTCCGCCGTACGCCATACGCCGTACGCCGTTAGCAGTTTTCCGGCCAAACTATAATTGCTGAATTCTTGAAATTTTCACCAAAAACCTTTCTCGGTCCTACGCCGGCCCAATTTTTGAACCAACTTGCTAGCTCAATTTTAAGGGTATTTTTGGGGGGTTTTGAGAGGGAGAAAATTCATATTTTCCATGGTTTTTCAGAAAAATGTGTATTTATTATCAAGCTATATAGATTTTTGGACGCTGAATCGAATGAGACCATCGCGGGGTCGATAGCTTTATTGGATCTCGAGTAATCGCAGTTTTTGTGTCGAATTTGGGAGAATTTCAGAAATTTGACATGAGTGTATAACTCGAGAGTTCTTAGAGCTATAAAAATCGTTCGATACTCATTGGAATGGTCGTCAAACACTCTCTAGCTGTACGGTAGGGCAAAAAATTTAGCTTTTAATTAGGAAATTAAGAAAAATAAAAATGATAAAATTACAATAGTCGCTACGGAGTTCTCCCTTAGAGTTACCAATCTGTTGTTCGGTTGGAACATTGACACATGGTCGGAATAATTACTATCAGAAATGGATAGTCTTCTTAAATCATTATTGAAGCGAAGGAATAATAAACCACTGTACAATCATTTGCAGCGTTTTCTATTTTGATTTTTAAAGGCCATAAGAGTACATTTTTTATGTTCGTTATGACAAGCAGATAACACTTGGTTTTTATCGTTTGATTCACACACCTTCCTTCCACGTGATTCACATTTTTCGTTATTTTATTCGTTTTTTTTCCTTCGTATGAAAATGATACCTTTTCACAAAACTTGGCATGTATCGTTAGGCTCACATACGCACTTCTGTGTTATTAACCTGATACAAGCGTTGTTCTGTGTTTGAGTCCCCTGACTAGTTCTTCAATAACAGCTGTATTTCACAAATGTGGCGGCCTTTGAATGACTTTCTTGATTTTCTAATTGGTTTTACCTGTTACCGACTCGAACATGGATGGACTGTTTGATCTATGCACAACATTAGTTTCATCTTTATTTATTTTTTATAATAAGAAACAATTTTTCGGTCGCTTGCTCTTCGAATCATTTACCCTCATATCAAGGTTGTTTGCACAAGTTGCTTGTGACCTCATCCATCGTAAATACCAGCTGTATATAGATAAACGGGCGATAGATCTACGCGAGTTAAAATAAAACCCACGGAGAGTCAGTCTTATTTCCGCCTCAGCATAACAGGTACGTATTCAATAAACACAAAAAAAATAAAATAAAATAAAATACATTTGTTTGGTTTCGATGCAAAAATCACAATATTTTCTAGTAAACTAAAGATCCTGTGGCTTTTAATTGAGTATAAACGAAACGATTTTGCGAACTGTTGGGCCCTCAATCAACTGTGTTGTCCTGGAAGGTTGCGAAAACAAGTAGAACACGGCCATAAGGATTGTTCACATAAAACAACGAAAAGCATAAACTTAATTTTTTCCGGGATCATAAATATAAGTATTGTTTCATTGTTAATCAATTCATTATACTGATTGTTTATTGTAATTAATTAGGTATTATTAATTATTTTTTATTATTATTAATTATATGCATTGTATAAGTACTGTTCAACTTGGTATCCCTCGCCGAAAATGGATGAAAACAATGATAATTGATTCGGTGGAATGTACCCAACGTACCATTTCGGCGGCTACTGGAGAGGGAAGATGTGAAGACTCTTCACATCGTTCCTTTCTAGGAGCCGCTCAAGGCACTGGGACCACTTAAGTCCTCCTTCTATGCCATCTTAGGATTTATTTACACAAGGAAGCAGCGGCAAAAGAGTAAGGGGAATGCCTCGTCTGAGGATAATGGAGGAGTCACCACTGAGAAGCAGTCAAGTCGAGGAGCTGTGAGGCGAGTCAGCTTCAGGCGACCACTCGACGCCTCCTAATACGAGTCAACAGCTTTTCTAGCTCCACTCAACTGCCTCAAACGACTCTCACGGATGTCACCGGTTAATATCTGGGTTCACTATGAACAACCTAAGCCACATCAACCAAGGATACCAACACGTCTCTTTCGGCAATCGCTTTAATTCGAGCAGAAAAATATACAATGAAGTATATTTTACCGACATCTATTTACTTTTGAAGAAGTATACCACAACTGTTGTGGTATCTAGTTACTTCATATTCAAATGACGCAAGGCCATTGGCCGAGGTGAATAGTGAAGATCGAAGAACCTTATAGTATACTAAATTACTCAAAAGACAATAACGTGGCGCTTGGTTTTGAAATATTTAGTTCATCTCGATAATTTTTGTCATTTTTGAGGTCACCTATCACACCTTATGATAATACTGGCTTAGGAATCAGCTAGTAAAGCCTAATATTTTATTGTTCTTTCTAATTAGCAATAAATGGACTCTTTCAACTATCTCTATCTCATATGTGGTTAAACTTAGTCGAGATACCACGTACTAGTACAAGCAATTTATTCGGCATAAACAATAGCTTAGTGTCCTTATTTTTGCTTGAATTCACTAAGTTCATTTTTCTTCGCAACGAAAAAAATATACGTTCTTGACTGATCTTCTAATGATATTAGGTCAAGGTCCGGTTTTAGGTATTGTTGTAGTAGGGATTAGGGCGGTTCGCTGTCCGTTTTGAACCTGCAGAGAGCACGGAAGCGAGTGAGAGTGCGGAAAGCTAAACTGATTAGCTTTGCATGAATATGGAGTCTTATTCCCCCGCCTCACGTTCCCTGTTGACTTAACATGACAAAACTTCACATTTGAGCCCTTCGTCCGTTTGGCTGTCCATCTCACTCACTTCCTCATCCTCATCCGCACTTGCCAGTTTGCATGCTAATTCAATCTTCAAAATCAACTATAGTGGTCTGCCAAATGGAGAGCGTAGACGAGACATAAAATGATTGGGGAAGAACTTTAGGTTCGGATTAGTACATATGGGAGAATGTCTACGAAAAACAGACAAATTGGAAATAGAATAAAACGTGTCATAATATAATAACCACCAATATTGTCACCAATATTGAATAATAACCAAAACTATGATGATTACAACGTGACTGCAACAATTATTACAACACCGAAAACCCGGAAAAGTGTGCCATAGCCAACTGGTATTGCGGTAATTATTAGATGACAATATGCAAAAGTTCGCTGTCACTCTCATTTCTCGGACTACGGAAAAAAAATGTTTCTTCTCATTTCCACGTCGCTATATCGAACGGATATCACGATCAATGGGTCGAACACCTGCCAATCGCGAGAAAAGTTGTCACCTTAACTGTTAAAAAAGGTAACAGAAGTGATGAAGTGCCGGTCCTATCTCTAAAAGGAATTATCATTATGATCATCTAAGCGTTGAAAGGAAACGAGTACTAAAAGAGGAAAGAGGATTTCTTGAAACAATGAAGAAACTCCAACGTTTGAACCCTACCAACACTCAGCTAAGTTATAATTAAATAATAATCGAGAAAGTTCAAAATGATAAATCAAGAGTTCGAGATGAAATGCTGAATGTGAAGAAGCAGAATCAATTGTGGAACGAGCGAGTAGGAGCAAGTGGTGTGAGAAGAGGTTGAAGATGCCCTGCTAACAATGTGGCAAAGGAAGTAAAATGCACAAGGGATGAGTATACGTAAGACAACGTTTAAAATTATCTGAGATGAGTTATTAGGGCGAAGGTTTGAGCTACGCAAGCCTACTCGTAACGAAGATTCACAAGCCTCGTTAATTTCGATTCAAAAAACGATTTCCACGAAATGAAACCCAAATGCGCACAATACGATTAATTAGATTAATTGTACGATTTATCCACCATGGTGACAAAAGCTAAATTTAGAGTGGCGATAAATTCAAATAAATTTCCTTTAGTTCCGTATTTGGGACAGGTAGCTTTCGTTCTAATAATTCTGTGCGATGATCAACGTCTTATAAAACTAGATTTTTTTCGTTTTCATTAATGATTAAACCGGTATTTACACTTCAAATACAAATATTACAAACCATGCTTGCAAAATTAATTCATTTTCACGTAGACAACCATCACAATAAATTATAGTAGTCCAAATAATTAAAGAAGTGGCATCATTGTCCCGAAATATTGATCCGTTACTCAATAATTTTTAATCCAATTACAATAGCTATAAACAGTGGACGGAATCGACCATCCATAAATAGATATAAAACTTTGTGAACTTGAATCGAATACCTAATCCATCTTAACTGTTTAATCCGCCCTTCATTTCATATTGACACCTTCTCTTTGTACTTCGCGAATGAGAACTCACGACATGGAAAATAAGGGATGAACGAATATATGGAGAATAGAAGGAAGAGGAGCTCAAGATTTGCGAATTCAGCCTTTTTCAAATTGAGTGACTATCTCGGGGAGGAGCTATGGAAGGGTACGAGGATTAGGAGTCGAAGAAGAAGCTTTGATGCCGAAAGATCCGGGAAAGAAGGAAGGAAGGCAAGAAAAAGGATAAGTGGGACTGGAGTAAGGTGGAATAAATAGGGAAACGGGGGCCGAGAGGCGGTAAGCCCCTTATCGTCACAACCAAATACACTTTGGCTCATAATTAATAGCTGCCAGTGAATCAACACTTTGTCCCTTTCCTCTCTTCTGCCTGCCCATAATGGGCGAATAGATAAGACCTTTTACTTAATCAAATAAGATTTCAGAAAGCGAAAAGGCGCCAGAGAAGAGGCAGCCACCCCCTGGATCAAGTAGCCATAAATCAACTGTAGTCTTGAAGGTGGATGAATCGCATCGCACTGCCCCCATTCGTTGAACCTATTACATGCCTCGCGTCCTCTGGTAGTAAATCTGGAAATAATCAAAAATGTCAGTTCGAGTAATCGTCATTGGATGGTAGCTATACATTAAAATTAAGACGAGCAAATATATTGATCGCATGAGAAAAAGTGCTATATCATCAGAATTTAGATTTTTTTTAAATCGATTCAAGCCATTGTTAAGTCCTAGTAGTACTTGGAATTTGGGCAAACTCCTGTGGAAAATAGATCGTTTTTATTGCTACAATCATAGATTACCAAAAACATAATTATATCGTAACTATAAGGGAAAACTCCGTAGCGACTATTGTAATTTTTATCATTTTTATTTTTCTTAATTTCCTAATTGAAAACTAAATTTTTTGCCCTACCGTACAGCTGGAGAGTGTTTGACGACCATTCCAATGAGTATAGAACGATTTTTATAGCTCCAAGAACTCTCGAGTACCCTCATGTCGAATTTCTGAAAATCTCCCAAATTCGACACAAAAGCTGCGATAACTCGAGAACCAATAAACCATCGACTCGGCGATTCAGCGAGCAAAAATCTATATAGTTTGATACTAAATACACATTTTGCTGAAAAACCCTGGAAAGTGTGAATTTTCTCCCTCTCAAAACCCCCAAAAAATATCCTTGAAATTGAGCTAGCAAGTTGGTTCGAAAATTGGGCCGGCGTAGGACCGAGAATGATTTTTGGTGAAAATTTCAAGAATTTAGCTATTATAGTTTGCCGGAAAACTGCTAACGGCGTACGGACAGAATTTTTTAAATTGGATATTCGGATTCTACATGCCTTATTGAAACGTAAAACATCAAATTTTGAGGGGTTTTAGACATTTTTTTTCTTGGGCGATTACAATGGTTTATAATTGAATAATGAACCAAAATTTATTCGGTTGACATTTCTTTAGAGAGTAGTTTTGAGTATCGTAGGGGAGCGTTTTTGTTAAAGCAAAAAGTGTGAAGTGGTCATGAGTGGTTTTTTTGTAAAATCATAAGTTTCAAATGGATAACGCCTAAATAATATACTGGGGGTTCTGGCCACTATCAGCGACGTATGTTTTTTACTAAATAACCTAAACTTCTCGGGCCCACTTTTGAAAAAAAATCTGCAAGGAACAAAAACTCTAGTACCGTGAAAACCTTCTCCGAATTCTACTTTTCGGACGATAACAGATTATCACCTACGTCACAAATCGGACACATGTTATATTTTTCTCGTTCAAAAACTATGAAGCGAGTTAGCGTGCAAAAGTTGACTATACATTACTCAAGAAAACATTATATAGACATTGATCAAAAATTCAATAAAGTTTCATCGATTCTTACTTTATCAGTGGTTAATTAATTAGTACTCTCTACCAGACAGATTTTTTTTTTATTGGATATTCGGATTCTCCATGCCTTGAAACGTAAAACATCATATTTTGAAGGGGTTAGAAAATTTTTTCTTAAGCGATTACAATGGTTTATTATTAAATAATAAACCAAAATACGGGGAACCAATATTGCGAGGTAGTGACCTAGTTAATGAACAGTATTGCAGTTACCGAAAGTATAATTTTCGTCAGGTTTACCTCAGTGTGCCGCAGACCGGGCGAGTAAACGCCTGACAGTCTGATCTCACTCGGACCCGCAATGCAGATCAGTTGCTTTGCTGTGTATACTCAATTTAATACGGCTTCAATCAGATGTTCTGGACAGTTTTCGTTCGACAAATAATACCGCTCTGTATCGCTTAAATTCGTTAAACCGTATGGTCACATAACATTAAAAAACATGGCCATAGGTACCCTTGGTCCTATAATGCCCTGAAGAAGCCCGAACGGGCGAAAGTACTCGGCTGGATAATAAAAAAGAATGGAGAACAGGTCGCCTCGTTTTTCTCCCCCTCAACCTACAAAAAAAAAATATAAAAACATTTACCATTTTTGGTAATTTACGGACAGAACTTGGAGATCGTGATATTTTCACGGGATTTTTGGATTTACTATGAGTTGCTTAATAAAGGGTAAACGTGGGAAACATATTTATTCCATTAGGCATTATAGAAAGTGTTCGCTTGTATTACTAAAACCTTACCGGAGAATGAAGTCTGTGTCCTGGAGGTTAGCCACGAACTGATTCTGTACTATATTATCATGTTGAGGGGCGACATAATATAAGGACACCGTATCACCCTATTTAATTCATTTTACCTTGCGCATTCACCCGTTTGGGCATCTATCATGACCGTGGTACCCACCTCAACCCCCAAATTGTGATGCCCGGCTGTGGATGCCCAATGAGCGGGAGCGCGCCACCAAAAAATGAAAAGAGAAGCAGACGCGTTGAGAAAGACAGAAACATGCGATTCGAAGAAAGATAACCATGTTCTGCTACTCCGGCCTATTTGAACCTAACAATACAAGCCAAGTTGTGTAAATGAGATCATTTTTACAGCAACGAAACCCAAAAATGTGTAACTAAGCAGCCCATAAGCGTCTTAAAATCATCGTTACAAACAATTAAAAACTTCCATAGCGTTCAAATATATTGATTTTTGCAGCCAGAAGGAGATACCCTCAAAAGAAGCTTATAACATGGAAGTGGATTGAGATAGTTCAGAACGACAGTCAATGGAAAACAAGCCAGGAGACCCATCAATAGAAAAACTCACGAATTAGGTTCATAATGCAGAATTGTTGTATCTGAGCCCATGGACAACATTTCAAGACGTTGACCTGGTTGAAATTGACAGTCACCACGTATCGCAATCGGACGGGTGGCGGAGTAGTTGACTTGCAAGTTATTTTTAGAAATAGAGATGGTCATAGCAACAAGTACGGCGATCCCTTCAATGCTACGATATGGGAGAATGATCTTTCCATTCATAGCTATAAGCAAATGAGTGTTCGGCTCTTGTTTTTTAGTGGTTTTCTGTAAATTCGGGCACACCTGTAGTAGACCGATTTACGTGTCTAATGCTTACAATGATGTGACAATATCCCCAACTAGAATTTCTTTGGAATATTGCCATTTGAGCAAAGGGCACACAAAAATAAGTGTTTATGGGAGGTTGTCTGTAGATTTCTCGGGCTGTAGGCATCAGAAAAATATATCTCACAGCTTGATCAGTTTCTCTTGATCTGCTTTATATCCCCTACTAAAAACACTCCAAAATTCCAATCTGAAATTTCAACCATTATGTATTGCAATCGTTACAACATTGTAGAATGATCTTTCCATTCTCTCTTAGCTATGAGCTTAAGGATGTTTGCCTCTTGTTTTTTGGAGGTTTTCTGTAAAATTCGGGCACGCCTAGACCGATTTACGTGTTTTAGAGCTTAAAATTACCGTTATAGATGTGACAAAATCCCCTACTAGAATTTCTTGGAAATATTGCCATTTGAGCAAAGGGGCACAAAAATGTGTGTTTGTGAAACGTTTTCTGTAGATTTCTCGGGCTGTAGGGGTCAAAAAATATAACTCAAAGCTTGAACACTTTCTTGTGGCCTACTTTATATCCCCTACTAAAATCTCTCCAGAATTCCATTCTGCAATATCAACCATTAATTATTGCGATCTGACGGGCAGCGGGTTAGTTGACTGTGGGTAACTACTTCCTAGGAATAGATATGGTCGTCATAGTTGTTGGTGGGCAACATGTACGGTCATCCCTCCAATTGTTGCAACATGGAAGAGTGATTTTTCCTTTCATAGCCATAAGCTTGACGGCGATCGGCTCATGGTTTTTGGAGGTGTTCAGTTATTTTCGGGCACACCAGTACATAGATTTTTGTACAGATGTGACAATATCCCCTACTTGAATTTCTTTGAAATATTGCCATTTTTTGAGTGAAGGGGATGCAAAAATGTGTGTTTATGGGAGGTTTTCTGTAGATTTTTTGATCTGTAGGCGTGAGAAAAATATATCTCAAAGCTTGAACAGTTTCCCCTGATCTACTTTATATCCCCTACTAAAAACACCCCAAAATTCCATCCTGAAACTTCAACCATTAAGTATTGCAATCAGACAGGTGGCGTGGTAGTTGACTGTTGAAACTACTTCTTGCAGGTTATTTTTAGAAATAGTGATGGTCGTAGTTGTCGGTCAGAATAAGTACAGTCATCCCTTCAATCGTTCCAACATGGAAGAGTGATCTTTCCTTTCATAGCCATAAGCTTGAGGGTTTTCAGCTCTCGTTATTTAGTGGTTTTCTGTAAAATTCGGGCACACCTGTAGACCGATTTACGCGTTTTAACGCTTGAAATGACCGTTACAGATGTGACAATATCCCCTACTAGGGTTTCTTTGAAATATTGCCGTCTGAGCGAAGATCATACAAAAATGTGTATTTATGGGAGGTTTTCTGTAGATTTCTCGGGCTGTAGGCGTCAGATAAATATATCTCAAAGCTTGAACAGTTTCCCCTGATCTACTTTATATCCCCTACTAAAAACACCCCATAATTCCATCCTGAAATTTCAACCTTCAAGTATTGCGATCTGACGGGCAGCGTAGTAGTTGACTGTCAAAACTACTTCTTGCAGGTTATTTCATGAAATAAAGATGGTCATAGTGGTCATCCTTTCAAGTGTTACAACATGGAAAAGTGAGCTTTCCTTTCATACCTATAACCCCATGCGTGCAGTGGCGGGCAAAATCAATCAAACAATATTCATGTTTTTTTCTGTTTGTGAAATCAAATTACATTTATTGCATTGACTAGGTGAGTATAACTTTTAGCTTGATCAAAAAACTAGATTTCAGGGTGAACTCCCCCCCCCCTCGCTTACTGATCTAAAGGAAAACCGCAGATTTTAAAAATTTAAAAAAAACTGTTCTGAAGTATTTTAAAGTTCTAGTAAAAATAAAACAATTGATCGGTTGTTCATGGAAAACAATTTTATTCATCAATTCTCACAGAATGAGACCAACGTCTCTGGCAGGGTGAACAAAAGAACAACAACAATGGGTTTTCAAATGAAACAATACTTTACTGTGAAATAGGATGATACGCAAACACATAACTTCATGAAAAGGATCAGTTAAAAACAAGAAAAAGAAAAAAACAATCAACAGTTCGTTTCAAAAAAGTCAGCGATCTACACAAATTTATTTCATGCTCAGTCGTGAGTATTTGTGGACGCTGCAGCCCTGATGATCTGAAAATGGTTGATCTCAAAACCAGTCTGCCATTTGCATTATGTTGCAATCAAAACTGCAGCAACACCCAATGAAGAAATAACGAGGGCTCTTGAATCGCCTGTTACCTCCTGGGCTGAGGTCTGCGAAAGTAGACGATCACTCCAAGAAAACCAATGAGAATTGAGACAAGGAAAAGGTCCCAGTTTGAGCCTATGTAAGCATTAATTCCATAGATCCATCCTAATGGCGCCAAATTACCCTGCAACAGAAGGATTTGACTAAGGGCAAATAACTGTAATGCTATTAGAGGTTCTAGTCATTAAGAAAAAGGTGCAAAGGGGTTACAGAAATGAAATCAACAATTTATTATTCTGACTTGATGAAACATCCTATTCTGATTTATGCTTGAAAACATCTTGAATATGTCTCATTATGCACAATACAATTGCTTTCAAAAGTAAAGGCAAACGCTTGGTTTCTTGCTCAGGATTAACCGAGCTTCATTTTCAACTCTTATCATATTTGGTCTTTTTTTTTAAATTCAGGATGTCACTTTATTTCACTAATGAAATAATTCTAGACGTTGGCATGATTTTTGAATTTTACAACATGTACCATTACAATTCACAGATCATACTGCAACAAGAGAAAGATATCAGGTTATTAAAAAATAAGAGGGAATACACGCTTTTGTAGAGTTTTAAAGAATGCAGAAAGACCAACCAATTTATTACATAAGGCTACATTCTCCACGAATACGAGAACATTAATAGTGAACATAATTACACAACAATAGATTAATTTAATAGATTAATTAACAGATTTTAAAATGATTCTACACAGCAATATGATCTAAACTTTTTTACCATCAGATATTCTATCTTACCTCATCAAATAATTGCATACTCGTTAACAACGACAGTTTCATCAGAGCTAGAGCCACAGGTATTTTTGCATCAGTGCTGGCTTCAGCTGCCATGTCATAGCAGCGCTTAGCCAAATGAATGTCCTGCAACAATGCAATGATACTAATACTAATGATGATTATATTTTTTATGTCAATCGGGAGTGAGGGGGAGAAAAACCAGGCGACTCATTCTCCGTTGGCTGAGCACTTTTGCCCATTTGGGCATCTTCAGAGCCATAGACCCTATGGCTCCACCTCACCCTGAAGATGCGCAAATGGGCGAAAGTGCTCGGCCAGTGAATAAATAATTGAAGAATGAGTACATATAACGATCATCTTAACCATACTGTAAGTAGATGGTTAAAGTTGCCACGTTGAAAGGAAAATATTTAATCACTAGTTCATTTATTTATCAACATAAACAAGATGGATAGAAAATCACCTGTTGCATTCCAAGGCCTTGCTCATGCATGTAGCCCAAATTGAACATGGCCTGAGCGTTGTGCTGTTGGTCGGACGCCAGTTTGTAATGCATGGCTGCCACTTCATAATCGACTGGCGTCCCAAGACCATAGTAGTGATAGTCACCTAGTTTGACCTGGGCGGGCGAATACCCCTGTACAGCGGCTCTGTTCCAATATAACAGAGCTCTCACATATGTAACATTTTCATGTCCTTTAACAAACGGAACTTCACCTGAGGAAAAAAACATATCTTGTTGAAGACTCAAGAAGAAATATGTAACAAGGGAGAACCTGACAATTTGTAACGATTTGAGCACATCCTGCCTAAGTTCAATTGTTCCCATATAAGGAAATTAGACTTCATCCAAAATGGGATGAATGGGAAGGACCCCAAATGTGAATAATTGTAAGTCCAACATTAGAGTTTATCCCTTGTTTAAACTTAACCACAGAAATTATAGCAAGATTCACTGGAGGATGAGGTTCTGGAAGTTAAATTTTATTCAGTAGGGAATTATGAACATGATTTTTGAAAATACAGGAACTTTTGACTTTCCGAGCTTATAACTTCTATAAAAACCGCCCAGTTGTATCGTTAATGGTGTCACTTGGTTTGTAATTGATCTGCCTATAAGGGTCTATTTCCACGTTCTGTTCAGATTCCTGATATGGTTTGTAAAGAAAAAAATGTAACGAAAAACATAATAAATGTTTTAATTTTTTGAGGTTTTTCAAGCACCATTCCCAACAACCTCGAGAAAACACACATCATCACTCTTAACTTGAATCGACATAACAAGTACTTTTCAATGGTGGTAAAAAATTAGTTTTACGCATCATATTGAGGGAGCGATTCAGGATTTTATGGACCAGTGTTTGAGCCCCATAATTTCCGAATAAGAACAGCGTTTTCATTTTTAGCAATTAAAAATGTTCAAATTTGAGTCTACTTAGCACACTCAAAGATTGGCATTGATTGAACCACAACTAAATACTTTTTAGGCCATATTCCTGAAAAAATTGTTTTGTAGACAGATTTTTAGAGATATTCATGGTAGTAGAAAAAAACTACACTCTATTTAAATTTTCAATGAATAGCAAGGTTTGGATTATCGAATAATTCCATTCTCATGCACTAAAATTTGGTAGGTTTCTGAAATTTTGTTCGGGCTCTCTCATTTAGAGTTACTGCAGATAAACTTGAGAAAAGTACAATTCTAATATTACTTGAGAAAACTAAGAATGAATAGATTGTTATTTTTCCTTTTTAGAGTGAGAACAATATTTTCTTGGTCTCAATACGGGAACTTAGGCTTTAACGATTTTTGCATTTGAAAGCATTTTCAGAAACTGAGCAAAGCTTTGCTAAATGAATGCATCTTAGAACTTGCTTTAAAGCTCTAAAATGTCCACACAGATACTCAAGTCAAACGGGAACAAATTGGTACACTCAGTTGCATAGCCTCTTGTCATTACTTTGATCTTACAACCCATTTGAATTAGGACAATCAACAGTTTCTGGGATAGAATATCTCATCGGGGGTTAGTTGGTTCAGAAACCAGTTTTGGTCTTTTAATGTTCATTTAGGGATGGGATTTGTATTACAGAGCAGCAGAAAGGCACTAGTACCTGGGCTACTTTCTGACTGTGGAAGTTGCAAAAGAACTGATCAACATGAGAATGGATCATACACTGCACTTCTGATACATCAAGGTAGATCTCACCCAGCTTAGTAGGCAGAAGATGTTATAGTCACATTCTTTACTACAAAATAATGAGATGAATAAACAAATCTAACACAACCAACGTACCTCGATCAAGCATAAATGCAGCATTGCTTTGAGCAACTTCATAGCCTAACTCTGAGAGAAGAGCATAGTGAATGAAGGCCTCGTTGAACTGGCTTGATCTATACAGCATGTGGCCCTTCATTAACATTTCACCCCATCTGCCTCTTTCAGCCACATTTTTGTATAACTGTAAGTAAAACATAACAAATCAACCCACCAAAGTTCAAAAGTTGAGGCCCGAGTATTCATCACCAGTAATGAAAAACTCAAACAGCTCGAGTTCAACAACAGATCAAAATTTCATTTTATGCTTAGAAGGATTCACTTTAATGAATGTAATTTAATCAATTAGCTCTAGAACATTACCAGCTTCTAAAAAAGAAAAGAAAAAAACAGGTACTTTCAAGAGATTAATACTGGTATTCTGTTAAAAAAAATAAATTTCTAAGAGAGGTATTCACAGTTTTAGAATAGCCAGTGAGCGATGTATTTCCTACAATGAGGAGATTGCAAAGATTTTTATTCATTTATTTATTTATTTATTTATTTTTTTTTCTAAGTGTATGCCTCAGGGATAGCTAAATGATGGCTCAAAGGCCAAAAACATAGCGTTGTGCAAGTGTGAAAAATCACTTGAACCAAAGGACAGCAAAGCAGTTATCTAGGTGGTAAGAGTATTATCTCCTATAACATCAAATATTAGGACAATTATTGGTGGCAAGACGTCTCCACTTAAGCCTATTTTTCTTTTGTTTGTTGCATTCTTCACATAGTTGTTGGGGTGAGGGGGAGACAAACTTGGCGACTCTTTCTCCGTTGTTCCTTTTAATTAGCTCTTTCACCCATTCGGGCATCTAATGGACCTATGTAGTTTTGAGGATGCCAGAATGGGCAAAAGATGTAGGCGAATAAAAGGAACAATCAAGAAAGAATCACCAAGTTTGTCTCCCCCTCACCACAACAAAAACGCCTGATTATTAACTGAAACAAAACATACACACTAAATGGAGTAGAGAACCCTCTAACACAACTAGTAGTCCTTGAATTCCTGAGTTAGTTACATTCAGAATAAAAATTGATACAAAATCTCCATAACTGGATAGATTATTAGAATTTCTCAGAACGGTTAACTAAGTACATCATCGGTACTCCACAGATGATGATTTATTCCGTAATTGGCAACTAAATGGGGAAACTAGAAGTATGGCTTCCGGTTTAAAACTTGAATCCTACAGTAGAAGATGAATTAAACAGAAACATTTTCAGAGCATTATTTATGCTGAATAAACCACCACTATCTCCATAATGTAAAACTACATTTCTCATCATTTTTGTCATCCAAGGGCCTCACTTCGACTGCAGTGGTGCAAGACTTCATGATTCCTGTTCCAGTAGCATGCATTTGAGCCAAGTTATAAAAAGCCAATACATGGCCTGATTGGGAAGCCAATGTGAAGTATTTGTTCGCCAGTTTATAATCCCTTCGTACGCCAAGACCCTCTAGAAAAAGAAATAGATAACATAATGAAACAAAAATCGTTCAAGCAAAGGCATAGAGTAGTACTCTATGCAAGAGCAAGCAATACATTAGATTAATTAATTAATTTCCAAAGTGATAACACGCCTTCAAAATAAAACAGAAAATGCTGCAAGCGATTGTGAAGAGATTTATTACTCGATTGAAGACGAATCAGAGTGCTCACAAATGTGTGAGAACGTTTTAGATCAGTAATTGCAAACCCTCCTCTGTACTGGCTTCAGGAAATGCCACTGGTGTATATGGTAAACTAGTTTTTGGATCATTAACATTAGATCATTTTCAGCAGTTTGCACATCCAAATGAAGAATGGAAGGAAGAAAGAGTCAAACACAAGAGTCAGTTCAATGATGCCATGTTCAGACGTGGGAATACCGGAGGGAGACCGCCGACTGGCAGAAGAGACACGCAAAGTTCACAGCAGCGACTAGTATTACATAAAAGCTATGATGGATGAGGACCTCAACTTATTTGACATTGAAATTATGAAAATGGTTTCAGAATTAGAAATGACTAAGAAACGGAGGGAAAAGCAATACTCCGGAAGACCAATTTCATCAAAACCCAATCCCCAATTTTAACAAAGCTTACCCATAAAACTGCCATGGTTTCGACCCAATAAACAAAGAAGATAATTTAATCTTAATCGAAAGATAAAATTATTCTTTTATGAGTTGGGTATCGGAGAAAAATACGTTGCTATGGGTTTGAGCACATTAAAAAGAAAGAATGTTAAGGATGGAAAAATATATTAATTTAAAATTGAAAAAAAAAGGTGTACGAACTAAAGTGCATGATCCCAAGTTGCAGCTGCCCATCAACCCAACCCTGATCAGCAGCCAACAAGAAGTATTTAAGTGCTTGGCTGTAGTCTTTGTCAACTCCTCGCCCTTCAAAATGCATCATTCCCAAGCCACTTTGGCCAACCGGATTACCCATATCGGCAGCTTGTTTGAAGTACTTGTACGCAGTCTCATTGTCAGCCTTCACCATTTCACTACCTTCAAGATAAATCTGGAAATTGAAAAAATGATGGCTTGTGAAATTTGCAACACTATGAATGTTCAAATTGATTATGTGATCAACATGTATGAAAGAAGGCAACTCAAATTACAAACCCGGCCAAGAAAAGCCATGGCAATCGCATTCCCTGCATCTGCTGCTCTGAGAAAATAATGTAAGGCTTTTTGATGATCCTGCGCAACCCCACGTCCTCCTTGATAGTGTAGCTGCCCCAAGCCGACCTGTTATAAATATAACAACTGTAAATCGAACTAAAGTAGTTTGAATATTATTTTTAAAAGAAATGTAACCCAACTGACAGGAGAAAGAGCTACAACATTCACTAAAACTGATTTTAAACTACAAAACGGTCTAAACAAGCAGAGTAATCAAATTTACAAAGTCTAGTCCCTTCCTCGGTTGAGTTACAAAAACTTGCTTAGCTTGATAATACCAGGCAAACTTCAACTCATTAACAATTATAAAATGCGAGTTGAACGGTTAATAAACAAGCTCCAGGACTGACAGTATCACATTTCAACGCGAGAAGAATAGTTTAAGACGTGTAAAAAAAAAGCTTAATAAAAACGTACAGAAAAGCTAATAAATAGAAGGGAAAATTAGTACTAAGAAATTACAATAAAGGTTGAACTTTAAAAAAATAGATTCCATCTATCATGGGTGCCTTTCTACATACCAACCACGTCCACAAAGCATAATATATATGAGCAAATACAATAGTTGCATACAGAAAATAATGAAATCTCACCTGAGCTTGAACATCGCCCTTTTCCGCAAGGAGTTGGTAATATTCAATCAGATCGTTATCCAGGATGCCGGAGTTGAAGCCAGGATTGTCAACTTCATCCAGTAATCGAATCCGTTGAATGACATGGCCACCAGACATTTGCACTTCACTAGCCACTAGGAAACATAAAAAAATAACACCCTTGTAACATTAGATAAAATGACAGTCAGCCATGCAGATCATTACAGATCTTGTCTCAAACTCAAATGTATTGCTATTGAACTAATTGAAAAATATTCAAACTCAACTAGTTACACAATATAGTCTTGAGCAAAAATCAAATTGATTAATTTTTTGGAGTAATGTCAATTCTTAACTCGGTTATTGAGTCAAATTCTATAGAAATATCGCTAAATTGGATAAACTAAACTCTTTGAGGAGGGAACTTATGCAAATTGTGAGATCCTATGTAATTACAAGTCCATAATAGAACTTGCTCACAGCTTAAATTTGAAACGAACTATCACTCATGCTTCATAATGAGATTCAGGCGCTCTAACCACTAAACCAGCCATGGTTTCTGATTTGGTTAAACTCTTTACACTGAAAATGGAGACAGCGTGGGAACCTAAAAAAAATAAAATTATTCTTTCTTTCATTGAAACATGTTGCTCTAGAGACGTCTGAATGGGCAAGAGGGTTGGTTCAGTAAGAAATTATAAAATAAAGAAGACAAAATTATGGAGAATGTGTTCCTCAAATGGTTTTTGCATTCAATCAGATTCTGTGAGGAAGTACATGCAAGGAAAATATAACATTCACATAATATTCATTTATACAATATTAAATGAGGAACTTACCAGTATACGCAACCAGCTGGTAATACAGCAATGCTTTTTCACAATTCGATGACAGCGACACACCAGACCAGTACCTGTACCCAAGGGCCATCCTCGCCCATGTGCTGCCTCCGACAGCTCCCAAGAAATAATGTACCAGCGCTTTACCAGGATGAGCTGTCACTCCAATCCCAGCAGCATGCATAAAGCCCAATGCCTGCAACAATAGTGACCGAAGAGTTAACAAGTTATTTTCAAGGATTCCATACTTTATATGCCATCACAATGCATAGAAATAAAAAAAGAAAATACAACACCAAGGGTATGACACATGCTCACATGTTTCTACCTCATCATGTGAGACGATGCACATAAGCCAAAACAGATCTGATCATGATGTAATTCATGGGAAACTATACATGGAATAACCCTTATAATCAATGAAAATGTTGTCAAAATCGAGTCAAAATTGTGGCAGTTATGCTTGTGTGTTGAGGGTATGAAAAGAACTTTATAGCACTAAGAATACCGTTCAATCATGATGAAATGTATAGGGTATAATCTCAAAATTATGAAATCGCAAGTTGACATTTTGGGATAGGAAGATACAATATCATGGCCCTAGAGGATTACAACAATGCTGTTCCTTGGCTCCATAAAGAGAAGAAATCACACTGTCATGGAATAATGATTTTAAAATGACAATTTTATTGTAACCATCAATTAATTAAAATAACTTGATTAATATGAACTTAACTATCACAGATTGAAAATGTAGGGTTTGAAAGATTACTGCCTATTCTTAGGGAAAATCTTGACAAGTTTTTTTTTAACAACCAATGACAAATTTACCATTTTAATGAGCGAGTTGAAAAAAGTTGAACACCTTATATTGACAGAAACAGGAGTTACAGTTTTAGAAGGCACTGACCATATGAGCATCAGCCACTCCCAATTCAGCCAGTTCATTGAACACTTGCAATGCTACATCCAAATCTTGTGGCAGGGTTCCTCCCAAAAGGTATCCCCAACCGATTTTTAGTTTTGCATCCAAATTCCCAAGTTTGCTAGCTTCCATGAACATCGAATATGCCGCCAACTTGTTTCCTCGAGAGGAGTTGTACAATTCCATGCCTCTATTGTAAAGTTCGATTCCTGCAAGAAGACGATGAGGTTAAGTAGGTATTTAACATCAACAGGAAGCCTAATCAAGAAGGAGAAACTTAAAATTATGCAACATAACATCCCATGTTATTGTTTGCAATAATTTCATAATGTTTGCATGACTGTTTGTCATCATGAACTTTCTTAAGTCCTTCAGGAAATTCCCGCCACCACTTCTCATGTTCTTAGCTAGCGTAGACCGATTTCCATACGTCTTCAACGTCTAGAACACTGAGCGTGACAAATTTTATGAACGAATGAAATTACAATGTACCTTCTTTTTCGGCAGGATTTGGCTCAGCTGGTTTCTCATTGAATACAGGTGCCTCTGTGGAACGGATTTCAACATTCAACACTGATATCTCATGCTCATTATCCCACAGGCTTTTTTTGGTGTCAATGTTATCATCAGAATCAGTCTTAACATTACCACTAGTAGACTCTTTGGGCTTCACGGGTGTACCAGAGCTGCTGTGAGGAGGTGACGTGAGTGATGGCTCTGCCTGTAAAACCATTAAAATGAGTAGGAATATCAATCAAATTCATTACTCATTATTGAATAAGTAAAACAATTGAAAATGAACAAGCGCAAATTAACACAATGTAATGAGGAAAATGCATGAAAAAATAATGGTTGCGTTGGCCCAAATTTCATTCTTTAGACTTCAACAATTCATAATTGAATTGAAATGAACTGTGCCCCAAGCGAAAACTGCCCATGGTTTTTCATCATTCATGCCATCGACGCTCCATACTATAGAGTGTCGCCTGTCAATGTCAGATTTGGATCTATCTCGAGCTTCAGCCCGATCACTGTCAGTCAAAGAGGAATATTAGGCCGGTGGATCGAGGTTTTTGGGAGCATTGTGTTTTGTTTCAGGAGACGTCACGGTTGCTGTAGCCCTGGACGTTGGCCAAATCAATTGAGCCTAGTGTAAATAAAAGTGAATCGTCCCTGATTGATCATCAGTTACTTGAAAATTCACCGGTGCACACAACGCATCAAGGAATTTGGATTTTAGTGAGCTTAGTGACTCCTCCACTCTCCTCCAGGTGGAGGAGTCTCTCCAAGATCCAATGATAATTAAGTTAGAAAGAAAACAAGTGACGCAGAAAACTAACACAACAATAATCGAGTAATGGGCCTAATGTGGCATTACACCATTAAAATAAAAAAAAATCTGACAATTTTTGGATCTTCTGGCTAGAAAGATGGTTCAATTTTTACTAGTTTTGAATTAAATCAGCCAAATACTTGATCTAATTATTAGTATTAAATTAAAATAAATGATCTCACATTTATTTCAATCTCAAATTTCAATGTCTCTCTCAATTATGAACTTTTGAATTATTGAAGCTGGAGAATGGTTCAAACAACCAATATAATAAGCCCACCAAATGTATTGTGCCGCTTACATCTTAAAAAAATTTTAATATAGTTAATAACTGTTTGCCAACTCTAACATAAAAGTACTCTGTGATACATAGGCTCCCATTTTTTTCTTATGGGTTATTCATAGTTTAAACGGAGATAGTACCAATTTTTCAGCTGAGTATGAAATGTGAACAGTTGGTGATGTAATCTCAAGTTATTAAAGAGCGAAGAAGAGCTCCTGATTGGGATATTTTAGGATATATTGGGAAGGATATTTTAGAAAATAAAAATGCTGAGAATGATTGTAAAGTGATATATTATTCCTTTACTTCAATCATGATTTAAGAAGACATATCCACTTGAGATTGTCAGTAACCCAAACTCTTGTGTACTTTTCCAGCTAAAATATTGGTTTTTGTAAGGGCAGAAATTGAAATATAAATTTTTTTCTTTTTTCTTAATTACTAAATTTGAAGTCAAATCAATCACATAGCGATACAGCTGGGCACATTCCACCTAATTGAGATCGATATTTGTATCGCAAATAAGTTTCAAGATATACCATCAGGACGAATTTCTCTAATTCTCGAAACCAAATCTGTAAACTGCAATGACTCGAGAACCGTTAATGGTCTCATTCGATCAAAAAAATCAACAGAAATCGATACCTAGCTCATCTATATCTCAACAACATTGGAATATAGAAATTCGGCTGAAGAATTGAGTCATTATGATGCTTCAGAGATGTTTTAACGTCGGTAGGACAGAATTTTTCACTAAATATTCGAATTTTACTTAGGAAATTATTTTTCTTAGGTGATCCACAATAGTTTATTACCTACCTAAAAAAAAAAAAAAAAAAAAAAAAAACAGCGTTAAACTTCGATGCTAAAGGATCGAGCAAGGGTTGAACTCTTCGAGTTAGCTTCTCCCGTAACCCGAGGATTAAGGCTAACTCAGAGTGGCGAAACTCACTTTTGGCACATTTTTCGGTTTACCGATAGCCCAAACCTTAATGAACTCTGTCAAACCCATGAAGGGGTATTCGACTTGGTACTCAACTCAACGAAGAGATAATATGCCATTAAGAAATTCTCGTAATAAAAATAGGTACAAAGAAAAAAGTTGCCAACAAGATCTTGCAGTGGCCTAACGACACAGGTGAAGAACTCTCAAGAAGTCGACTTCAATAAGAAGAAATAAAAACTATCTCAGTGAACGGCATTAGAAGGCAACGAGGCAACAACGAAACGTTTTCCCATCCACGTCTTTTCAGACTACCTAGTTGCGATGTCCCGTTTTAGCTAGAATTCGATCTTTTCCAGACAGACGCTATTGTTTCTTTTTTCAACGTATTTTATCGCTAGATAAATCAGTTCCGCTTCGAGTTCTCCGTTGTCTTTCTTTCTCTCGGTACACAATTTCTACAATCTTCAGTAACCCAGTAAAAGGGTTCAATTTTGAATTCAAAAATAACCAAAATGAGAAGAACTGCAAGTCAGCCACAGTAGTACATTTGAAACATATTTATGTAGTAGCTGAATAGGTACAAAATAGTAACAACCAGGCAACGGATTGCTACATGGAACACCTAAAAATGGTTGCAAAAGAAAAAAAAAATTGAATCCGGTTAAAACTTTTATTAGTTCGTTATTGATTTGGTTCTCATCGGAAGAATGATAACCAAACAAAATAAAAAGTAACTTACCGCATCTTCATGGATTTTAGCATTGGGATTCGCTTCCCCATCATTAGCTCCTGACTCGACCAGCAGACCGCAGAGAACATAAACTAATAGAAAAATAAACAATTTACGTCTCAGCATTATGAATCACTGATAAAATTGCCGAGTCCATTCGAGCGGTTTGACTACACTACACAACAGTATTACTGATTATGATGAAACCTATATTCTCGTCGACCAACATTCACTGATATTTGAAAATACGCCGGGACAGATTTTAGCATAGGTAACACTACTTGGCGATTCGGAATTGGACGAGCCAAACACTACGTTGCTGTCACGTTATCCGAACACGATTACACGTTATCACACGCCACAGCTCACGAGGCCACAGAGCTAAGAAACAACCTTCCAAGCACGGAAAATCCAATCAACCTACTATCGATATTATTAAGTTCGATACTATCAAGAACAATGGCAGTCATTTCATCGGCCCTTTTCGCGGACATTAATTAGAGATGCTATTCAAAACAAAGAGCACGGGTAGAATGACAAGGAAAAACATTCCAACAGATCGCACATCCAAATCATCCTTCGAAAAAGAACCATCTAATCAATGAAAGAGACGTAAACCCACAAGCTGACTGAGAGACATCAGTTCCGTCCCAAACCGTGAGAGCGAGACACTAGATAGTATAAAATCCCAATGGCTCACTCAGAGAGAACGCCCTTCCGTATCCTCCAACACCGAGAACAGGGGGTATAAATACATGCGCCACCAAGCTTTGGCTGACAGTTTCTCTATGGCAGACCAACAAGCAAGATTGGAGTGTTCCTGAGAAGAAAGGAAGACTCCAAATTAAGTCCATTTTGTTATCTAGTGGGGTCTCAACTGGGCCACTGGCTCATCAGGAACCAGTGGTTATTAGCATTCTTGGGAACTGGGAAGCGCTCTACTGATCACACACTGAGACTGTGTTCAACTTGGTCGAACGTTAATGCTAAAATCGCTCAGTGTGTCAGGCCGGCATAAAACCGACAAAGTGGCCATACAGGAACGGCCAGCACGTGCGTTCAAATATTGTCAAACTGTGCGGTCTCATGGCCATTGCATTCAACTCGTCAAACCTGTCAAACTCCAGCAGCAGCTTGTTCATCCCACGGAAACTCTGTAGGGGACGATGAGTGAGCCCGCCCGGCGATGAGCCTCTGGTGCCCTGGTTGGTCAGCCTAGGGCATAGAGAAAGGGCCTAGGGTCACCCTGGGCCGCCCTCATGCCGATGCTCAAAATCATTGGCCACATTCCACGTAGGCGTCGCCATTATCTGATTGGGGAAAGTAGTTTCTCACTTGTTTCACTCCAATACTAACAGGGAGAATAATTCTTGACAATTGGATCGAATTTCATAGATTATTCATTAACATATGAAGAGTTTTGTTCTTTTTGGACCACATAAAGACAGACGTATGTTAAAAACTTGCATTTCGAGTACAGTATAGAATAAATTCAGTTCCGAAATCGACTTTCTGGACCAGCTCAATAGTTTCATCTACTATGTGAACATGGAAATCAGAACTACAACTTCCCAACATTCATAGTAAATATTGTCAGGGAACCGGTAATCCAACTTTTTGCCGAGTTCATAGCTAAGAAAAGGGCAATGGAAAGGGCTATATAATGGGTTTCAGCTCCGTCTAGTTTCAGAGCCTAAGCTCATCCAACCACTGGTTTTTAGACAGTTGTTGAATCTTAAATGTTTTCATTGGTTCGTTAAAAACACAGACCATAACCAAAACTTACGGTATCAGCCTATGAAAACACACACAAGTTCAATTTTGAAAATTCGATAATATCCTGGTTATGAGGCGTATCTCGGTGCACCAACACCAACAGTAATGGTGGAAGGTACGTTATGCTAAGTGCAACGAAGATTACACAGCTACAGTGACAAACTCATCCATAGGCATAACGAGGGGGGGGTTTTTGGGGACGTGACCCCCCCCCCCCATTGCTTAGAAATATTTTTTAAAAAAGGACAAGGATATGATGGGGCCTCAGCAATGAGTGGAAAATTCATCGGAGCACAGGCCTATGTAACGGAAGACCATCCTACTGCAATATTATGTCCATTGTGCATCCCATAGCTTAAACCTTGCTATAAGTGCATCATGTTCAGTTTTTGAAATCAACCCCCCCATGTGGGGGTATTCCCCCCCCCCCATGAGTCAACTCTAGTTACGCCACTGAACTCATCAGTTATTGAAAATTCTGACTAATGCAGAGACCACACATATTGTTGGCTTCTCAAGGTTGAAATGAATAAAAAATAACGGGGTAAATTTCTTTTATTCAACAAGAGTGTTTTATTTCGGAAAAATCACGTAAAAATTGACTACGTACTTTTCTGCAAATCGAATCGGTTTAAAATATGTCACGGCTAACATGAAACAATCCAACCATAAAAAAAATACAAACTTAACCTCAACATTTAGGTGAAAATTGTATTCCAACAATGTTTGGTCCATTCAACTACTCAATATAATTAAAAGGAATAGCTAACCTTTTTATCTCTATCCAATATCACGTTTCTTTAGTTTTAGATTATTGTTTTGTTTTGTTATCACTATTTCTAAACAGTTTCTAACCAAGCAGATTACCTAAGAACAAGAAAGTTGCGGTAACTGTCTAAGGTAAGTACAATGACTCAATTAGTCGCATACATTTTGATTGTGAAATTTATTAGAGATGGCAGGCAAAAACTAGAACAAATTACTGATAACAACAGTGTAGATATATTTCAATTATTGCCACTTCGTAACGATCACATGAATCGATGCAACTATTCTTGTTTTTAGTTTTCCCAGTGGGCATTTCACTGGTTAGACTGTTCTTTGAACTCAACAACAATTGAGTAACAATAAACTAAGAATTAACACTCGAACGAATAAACGAAACCCATGATGAAATTCGTAACAAGTTGAAAGAAGCTATTTTTCTAATACCAGAACGTCATTTTGCATTTTGCAACAAATCGATGTCAGTTAGGAGCCTAAGAAAGTCAAATTATTTCAAATTTCAAAGAAATGCATATCAGCTAGAAATAACGCTCACAAATTCGTGTTTAGGTAGAAAAATCTGACTAGTAAGTAATATTAAAATAACACAACGAAAGAAAAAAAACATCAAATAAAAATTAAATTAGCTATATGCCAACATTCAGGCGATGAAGGCTGACATGAGATGGGGAGGGTATTTTTCTAATAAAGTTGAAAGGAAAGGAAAGGGAGTGTGTAGAAATTTTTCATGACAAAATTTCCATGGCCCTCTGGGGAAACACTCGGGCTCCACGTAAGGTAGCCATTGAACTTAAAAATACAAAAACGTTTGTTTAAGTAACATAATAATAATATTCTCCGAGTAAAGATCATACTAATGTTTCAGGGCCTGAGAGACGTGTCATATTTATTCTAATCCTATTTTATAAATTCAACTAGAAAATCATTTCGTATATTAGGTATAATGATCCAACTTATCACTTTTTTAAATATAAAATCAAATTATGCTTACAACACAAAATAATTTTGATTGTTGTTTATTGTAATCCCCACCAATCCCCATACCTTTGGAGGAATATTAAAAAAAAAAAAAATAATAACAGTCATTATGAACAGACAACTGGAGAAAATAGATTTATAATTAGTTAGGTAATTATAAACCACGTTTTCTAATAACTAGCCAATTCTGAGTAGAACAACGATTCGATAATGATTTGTTATTGGCTAAATTATGATCACTCAAAACACATTTACCTGCTGCTGGCATTATCACTTGGCTAATCTGATCGAGTGGGTCATCTTACCCAGGTCCAAATCAGGAACACTATCTGGAGGGCCCACCAACCTACTTGGCACTGCGCCTATCTGAAACGGTGAAAACTTAAGCCACTTTTTTCTTCTAAATATCCTGATCAAAATTCGTGAAAAGGCCCAGAAAGATGGTCGGAATTATGTTCCCTTCGACTTTTTTCCTGTTTGGAATGCAATTTTGATGATGCCCTAGATTTGGTTGACGAAGAAAATTCCTAAGTTGAACGCCAATAGAGGTCATAAGTGGTGAAGCATGTGAAACGGCAGCAGGATATGTTTAGTGAACATGTTCCAAGCTTCCATATGGATGAACTGCTTTTGTGTGTTCACGCCCAAACCTAAGAACAGGAGAAAACAGTGGTCTTCAATTATATTTTGATTGGAATAGTTCCAAAATGGTAGTAGACTGGTGAGAAACATGAATCACAAAAACCAAACCAATATACAATTGTTTCTATAAAGTACTATGTCCAGCATAGACACATGTGTGAACACAGCAAAAACTAAAACAACAATAATACTGGAATGAGCGTTAAGGTTCCATGAGGTGGGTATGAAGATAGTTAACCATTTTACCGCTTTTGTTGAAATAATAAATTTTATTAACGTTTTGTACGCAAAATCATTTTTTTGCCCACTATTGACTACCATGATAGCAGAACGATATTCCGGCAAAAAAATATAATAATGAAAACCCACCCGCAACGTAGTGTCCCAACTTCCTGTTGATAGAGCTGTGCCATCGGGGGACACCTGCAGACACGATACTCTGTTCTCGTGACCATACAATAGACTCACTCGTACACATTTCAGTGTATCCCACACGTTGATTGTGTAATCATTGTAGCCAGCAAATAAAAGACGACCTGTAGGTAGGAATATCAAGCGTTAAGGTACTGACTTTCCACTAACCAATAGATAAGTGATGCGTTAGCATGGTACTCAAAGGTTTATTGCTCCTAATAGCCTCTGCTTCAATTACTACTAGGGAAAAATAATTTTGAGGTGGGTTGTTACGATTTTGTCCATGAGGTGCATACGATGGTTTATGATTGATTCACTAGGAATATTTAACATTCATAAGGGAAAATGAATACATAAAAAAGGAATAACTGGCATCAAGAAGGAGAAGAAACATTTAAAAGATTGCAGAAATCTAGAAATTTATTTTTTATTTTTTATTTTTTTATTTTTTTATTTTTTTTATTTTTATTTTTTTTTTGTAATTGCTGTCCCTAGACTAAAAACTATCTTCCTTGTACTCTAGGTATTAAAATGATTTGGTTCCCTCTAAAATTTTGGAACTACGGTTGATGAATAAATATAAACTTAGTAACGTTTTGTTTATACCTCCCAAAATAGTCTTAAATCAAATTGTCTCAAGTAATTTTATTACCTGTTCATTAACACAAAAAAACCCTGTAGTATCTAAAATCTTCTCTAATATTAATTTGTTTTCAGGAATAAATTATTAACATTTTGATTTTAAATTATGTTATCCCCTTACCACTAACTGAGAAGTCAACGCAGTTTGCACCAAAAATTATACTCTCCTTAGTGTACAGGGCAACTTCTTTGTCAGCTCTTAGATCAAACAGTCTACACTGAAATAAAACAGAACAATGTAAATAATTAGTCATTTGCTGAACCTTTTTTGACAGATACATTAAGATGGAAGAGATATAAATACACGTCTTTGTGAATGAACCTAGATGGTTCGATCATAAAATTAAATCAAATCGCTGATGTTACTTACTGTGGAATCATCAGATCCAGTCGCAATAGCATCACCACTGGGGTGAAATTTTACGCTATTGATATCAGAGAGATGACCCTCAAACGACTGAACACAGTTGCCAGTCCTCATATCCCAAACGAAGACTTTCTTATCACAGCTCTAGACACCAAACAATATCGAAGGTGATAATCGTTTTCTATGATTAAATCTAGGAGCAAAAATATGCCTCTGGCAGAGCAATCGTCAATTTCGTCTCTTTCAGTGGATATATGAAAAAATGTAGATAAATTGTCCCATGGTGACTTACACCAGATACAAATGTGTTGCCAGCTTCAGAGGGAGCAAGATCCAATGACATAACGTCACTGGTGTGACCGTGGAAGCTCTGAAGCAACTGACCGGATTCCACATCCCACAAGGCACAACTGGAGTCTCCACTACCTGTAAGAATCTGAAATCCAAGAATATCAATTTGAAACTAAAAAATACTTAGGCATAATAGTTACCTACATACAGATAAATAGCTTCGAATGTTTATGAGTGGAAAGTAAAAATAAAGTAAAGTTTGTGATGTTTTTCTAAGAAGAGTGAATAAATCCTCAAAACACTAACTTGTTGATCAGAGCTGGGAAACGTACAACAAGATGTATAGCTCGTGTGAGTACCAACAGTTTTCTTTTTAGTGGACACGTCATCCTCAAAGCTTAGAGAGTAAACAGTCACTTTATTGTCCAGTCCTCTGAAAAAGCAAGAGAAAAGTCAGCATGAAAGATCTCTTGTCCTTCTAATGATTATAATTAAAACATCCATATCAATTTTGTTGGGTGAATTGTACCGCATTAGGTTAGGAACTTACCCACAGGCTACAAAATTTCCTGATGGTGCATAGGCACATGCCATTACCCATGTTGTTGGCATAGTAACTGCGTGTTCCTTACAAGTTGTAAATGCATCCCAAATGATCATTTTTCCATCCTGGGACATTAATCATATAAAGAATGAGCTGGACACAAATCAAGAAAATTACGCAACCTAGTTGGAGCTAAGTTCTGATGGCTAGAACTCCATGCCGTCCGCCCATGATCTAAATTTTGAAGGCGCCAGCCATGTCTGCGACTTGTTCAGAAAGTTCCATATAAAAACGATTTGCAATTGGAATGTTGTGGGGAGGTATTGTAAAAGGCGGCTCTCTTCAAAGAGTTTCAATAATTAATAAATAAAATTAATTAGTTGAATCAATAATTAGAAATGGGTTTGGGGTCTCCATCTGCAGCTCTACTGCAGATGCCAAGCTTCGACCTCCCAGAGATTCCTTAGGTAGCTGATGATATGCAGAATGCGTCATCATTTTAGACAACGACACAACCATCAAGTTACTGATCGTATTGTAATACTTTACTTGAGACGAAGACACAATGTGACGTTTGTCTGGAGCCCAGTCAGAACATAACACTTTTGCTTGATGACCTTTGAGGAGCCTCCGAGGCTTTATGTTCAGAAGTGCTATCAGTTCCAATCTCTCACCAACACTGGCCACTGAAGAAACAGAATAAGTAAAAAATAAGATCTAGACATACTGGTGTTTTTTAAATTACATAATGAAAACCGTTTTCACTTGGAACGGATCTTGACGATATTATTTCTCCAACCGACTACTTACAGCTCACATCATTCAGTTTCTGTCTCTCTTCTTCAAGTTTGGCTTTCAATGTTTCTACTTCTTTAGTCAAGGCTTCAATAGCTTTTGGGCTTCCGTCTTGTGCCATGGTTGCTCCAGGTTAAGCATACAACGAAGACTGGAGAAAAACAATGAAAAAACAAAACAAATTAGAGCTCAGACATTGTAGGTTTATACCTCAGAGAATAATGGCGATAAAAAATTCTGGAAAAGAGGGGACCTAAAATTAGAGGAAAGTGGATTTTTTCGGTTTTTCAGTTGGTTTTCTTGTTGTGCTCAATCTTAGAACAAGCATTCTACTTGAAATCATACTGACCTCAAGATAAAATAGCATTGAATTGGCAATAGTTCATGTAATTTACACAATTATACGTAAATTGCACAGTATGTATGATGCAATCATAGAGATAAAAACGGGGGGGGGGGGGTCAGGAGAGTTTCATTGAACCATAAAACTATACTACCTATTCATTGACTAGAGAGCAAAAAAATGCAATGTCCAGCAATAAGCGTCACAGTCACAAACTATAGATTACACAGTACTGCCATGTTAGACTCAGCAGATAGATATAAATAACCAATCATAAAATCGAGAAAATCATTCGAAGGCCGCAAGGTTAGTACAATACAATACTGCCACTAAAAAATTTTTCTAGGAAACCGAGAAAACGAAAAACGAAATAGTTTAATAACGCAAAAGTGCGATGTACGCCCAATGATAAGGGACAAGGTTTGTGAAATGGTGTCATTGTTATTGGAAGGGCACAAAAAAAAGGGGGAAAACAGCCAGTCATTGACCAGTCAGCCAGTCAACAAACAGTCATTGTTATAAATAACGAAAATAGGAGTTACGTGGAAGTACGGTAAGTGGCACTAACTATAAAAAACCAAGCGTCATTCACTCGCGGAAAAAATATTTCAAGATCTTTAGCGTTTAAATAGGTATATTAATTTATTTTTGCGGTCTGTAAAAAACTAAATACAATCAATATGCGAATAAAACGAAAGTATGGCGTGTGACCATGCCAATAAAAATCAGGTGTCATTCAATCGCCGCCCCAAACATTTCAAGGCCTTATAACATTAGACCTTTTACTGTTTATCTCATTTAATTACTGAACTCATAATTAATATTTCTTGTCTTGGCAAGTGTGGATGCTTGGCATTGTTGAACATGTGTGCGGGTGTTGTAATCTTGTATTTAACTAAGGCATTTAAAGTATCTAAAACAAAACCCTAACACAAAATAAAATTTGAATAGAAATATATATACTTACCTAATTAATATCTAGAGGAGGTTGCTTATAGTATGCTGTTTTTTTATATTACTATGTAAATGGATTGTATATTATTCTGATGTAATTTGATAAATAATTTGAAAATGTAAATATCCGCGCACACCGGCCCGCACGACTTCTGTCATGGGCGGTTGATCAACCTGTGATATAAATTGTGAAATAAAGATTTGTGAAATCCGCGAAATCCGTGTTAACTGTAGTGGTTTATATAGCTCGTTACAGCCTTAAACGTTCGAATATATTCTGTAGGTATCAAAATAGAAAATACACACTTGAGAAAAAGTGAAAAGAGCTCATAACCCGAAAGTACATTGGTGTGGGAGCCAAACGATAAAAATCAAGCGTCATCTGCTCTTCATAACATAAATTTAAGACCTTCAAAAATATTGCCAAAAACGTCGAAAGTTGTTCCATTCTTACATGTTCACGTAGTACGTGGAAGTATTGGGATTTAGGATACTCAGAAACACTGCTTGAACAAATTGTCTTGGTCTGTGCAGTCTTTGTTGTTAGATAGTGTCAGTGGTCACAGTGTGATTTTTACTGTATCACTCACGCTGAGATTGTGGAACTCCATTTACACCAGGATAGAAGGCAGAGATTGTCACGAATGCCACTGATTTCAAATGAGTGATATTGTTGTATCGATTTCGGCGATTCGGCCATCATCAGTAACAATCATACAAGTGAGAAAAACATTTCGATAAAATTCTTCGTTTGGTTGTCGTCGCATTTATTGTAGTAGAGGGGTTGTGAGGGGGAGAAAAACCAGGCGACTTATTCTCCAGATTTTTAATTTTCTCCAGAAAGTGCTCGGCCAGCCATTAAAAATCTGGAGAATAAGTCGCCTGGTTTTTCTCCCCCTCACAACCCCTCTACTGTTTCGATAAAAGTAATTAGCCGTAGTAAGTAGTAATAATTGTTTTGCGAATTATCTACAAAATCGTCAGAGTTTTTAAGGATTTATCTTCAATTTATGAGAAATTTGAGTAAATAGTCTACTATATAGGTTTTCGTTGAATTCGAACTGATTATATACTCCTCTATAATTTCACGATAGGACGTTGGTACTTTACAATAAGTTGAAAGTTAGCTTGAGTTTATCGATGGAGTAGCACCTCTCACCTGCCCTACCAAAGAGTTAATTGAATCTGAAATCACGATTATTGAGTTAAGTATGAGTGATCGGATCGGAGGATAAGAAACGTTTCTCTCCACTGCTAGGTAACAATATATTATAATAAACTAATGCTAACGTTAATCTGGCACCTCCTTATAACCACCGCTCCCTCCCAGTCCCCATGAACTTACTTGCCCCATTTTTTTGCAGAGCCGGTTTTGGCCAAATTGGAGTTCAGCACTACGAGTAGAATCTTGGTAGCAGTCCAATGTATTTACGTAACTTAAAATTTTTATGAATGTATAAACCAAATATTCGGCTTATACATTGGAGGTACCGCGTGGTCTACCTTTAGAGTAAAAAATGCTGCGAGTGGTTGTACAGAGGTTTATTATTATTTGCTTCAATAATGGTGTAACACGTGACCATCCTATCTGAGATAATAAGTTGTCCGCACCTTTGTAACCGTTTCCACCTGACAACAGATTGTTGTAACTATAAGGGAAATCTCAATAGCAACTATAGTAATTTTAATCATTTTTATTTTTCTTTATTTTCAAATTAAAAGCTAAATTATTCGCCTAACAGTACAGCTGAAAACAGTGTTTGACAACTATTCAAACGAGCGGTTAAAAAAGTTAATATCAAATACACTTTTGACTGAAAAGCGTTGGAAAACATAAACTTTCTCCTCTCAAGCCCTTCCCAAAATACCCTTAAAATTGAGGTAACGATTTGGTTAAAGAGTTGAGCCAATTGAGTCTAATAAAACAACTGACCAGATTGATTTTTGGTGAAAATTTCAAGGATTTATAGCATGTACAGTTTCGTCAGAAAAGTGTTGTTGGCGGACGGACAGAACTGTTTTAATCGGATATTCGGGTTCTGCAAGCCTTAAAACGTGAAACATCAAATTCAAGGGGGGGGGGTAGACTTTTTTCTTGGGCGATTAGAATGGTTAATATTGGAATGTTGTGTTTGTGATTTTGGATGCTGTGTTTCACTCAAACGGTAAACATCAGACACCGTTTACTCGCAACAACTTTTTTCAAGGAACTAACGAATATGCCGTTTTTTTGGCAACACCCAAACAAACTAAGTTTGAGTATCGTAGTTTTGTCGGCTACCTCCAGCTTATGGTTATTCGTGAACATTCGAACTAAGACGTTTCTTCTGACGGCATAGAATGTACTTGTACTATCTGAGACTTGCGCATTAGTGATTGAACATGATGAGTTAGATCCCTAATTGCTTCTTAATTTTAATACCTTTTAATGTTTGTAACGAGATAAATGTTAAACATAATATGCCAATATTCTCGGTACTCGACTTTGATAATTGGATACATTTTATTACAATTAGGTATATTATAATTGCGGTTCTATTGAAATTGCATTAGGCTGAGCTAGTTAGTAAAAACAGTAGATCACCCAAAAATTTGATTGCCTTTGATGTACGTCAATCAATCATCAAGCTTCTATTCTTTGGCTATCTATATATATTTATGTCTATCTATGAATCTCTTATCTATTTTTCGTCTCAAAATATTTAAAAAATAAAAAAATAATTGAAACAATGGTTTATCATTCCTTCACTTCAATATTGATTAAGGAAGACTATCCATTTCTGATTCCGAACATTTGTGAACGTTCCAACCGAAAAACAGATTAATAACTATACGGGAAAACTCCGTAGCGAGTATTGTAATTTTAATCCTTTTTATTTTTCTTAATTTCCTGTTTAAAAGCTAATTTTTTTTTGCCCGAAGGTAAAGTTTGAGAGAGTGTTTGACGACCATTCCAATGAGTATTGAACGATTTTTATAGCTCGAAGAACTCTCGAGTTATACCCTCACGTCAAATTTCTGAAAATCTCCCAAATTCGACACAAAAGCTGCGATAACTCGAGAACAAATCAAGCTATCGACCCCGCAATGGTCTCATTCGATTCAGCGTCCAAAACTCTATAGAAATTGATACCAAATACACATTTTTCTGAAAAACCTTGGAAAATATTAATTTTCTCCCCCTCAAAACCCCCCAAAAATACCCTTAAAATTGAGCTAGCCATGTGGTTCAAGAAGTGGCACAGAGAATGATTTTTGTGAAACTTCAAGAATATAGCTATTATAGTTTGGTCGGAAAAGTGTTGACAGCGTACGGCGGACAGTCACAATTTTTTTAATTGGATATTCGGATTCTACATGCCTTGAAACGTAAAACATCTAATTTTGAGGTGGGGATGGAAATTTTTTTTCTTGGGCGATCTCGATGGTTTATTATAATAATAAACCAAAAACGCTTGTAAATCATGGTAAATTTTCACGCAAATTTCATTATTTATTTGACTTGCAATAAAATGATTAAGAATAAAATTTAAAACGTTGATTAATCCACATTTAAATCGCAGAAGGGATTTGTAGGGGAAGACAAGGGGCGGAGTTAGCTTTATTTCACATTTCTATTACACGAACAAAACAGAAGATGAATTCGGTATAGTGGGACGTTAGGTACTATTTTGAAATGGATTATTCTCACGATGATTGCACACCTGGTTAATACGGTTAAGATGCTATATTTCGGACCATTAACTTTTCAAAGATTTTGTTTTGTTCTTGTGATTGTGCATCACTTACAACGTTTATTGTTGTTGATGATTAGGAATCGTTGTCACGTAATCCAAGTTCAACCAATCGGCGGTTTACTGTTTGACTCGCCGAGTATTCTAATAAGACAACTGACAGCACTATACAGCCCGCGTGCAAGTAACGGCGGCAGACGTCGGAGTCTAACTTGGGAGCACTGGGCGACAGCCGACGTGGGAATCGTGACGGTCTGTTGGAGCGGTGGAGTACTGTGAGAACAGCGGGCGCTCCTATTGATTTATCCGGGTTGGGCAGGCGGGTTCAGTCAACTGATGTGGGGTGAATGGGTGGCTGGCTCCTGGAGTCATCGATGGGCTGTACATCGACGCAGGTTGCTATCGATATTATAACCATGTATTTAATGAACCATACTCATTGCATATTTTTTGTCGGCACATATCTCTTGGTACTCCCATGTTTATATCAACAGACAGGTAACCGTGAACGCTGGCTCTCAAATACGTGTTTTTGTTTTGACAAATTTTTTTCAATATCCTCACAATTTTGAGAGTGTACGGGTTCAGATGACCAGAAATGTGGATTCAACGCATCAAAATACTGGGTGGAGCGGTTCAAACAGATGGATTACAAAATCAAAAAAGATTAGTAGATGAAAAATTACGAAAATTTTATTTTTACCTTTTAGGTGGGTATTAGAAATTTAAGTTTATACCTATGGTTTAAAACAGAATATCAGACAAATTTATGCGCCTGCACTCTAAATACACTGGTAAACCCGTTTTTTTAATTTCTCGTGAACTCTTTCTAAGCATTCCAGAGAGGAATTTTGGGGATGTTGGCCTCGATATTGTTCCTTAGGGCTCCATGGTTTTCGGACGATCATTGCGAACCTTGGATTCGAATGAGGTATAGCCCCATAGGAAAATATTGCACAAGGCCAAATCTGGTGGCCGCGCTGGGCCTCTTGAATAACCAAATAACGCGCCGAGTTGACGGAAACGGCTCTGTCATTTTCCTAAAAAAAATAAGGTCCGATGATTCCATTTTTTGAAACAGCACACCGCGCTGTTACTTTATCGGAGTAAAGTGATCTATGGTGGAGTTCTCCGGGGTTTGTCTCACGCCAAAATTCTGCTTATTGACTCAACCGCCGAGATGGAAATGTCAACGTCTACCCGCCATAATTAACATTTCAAGACCATGGGCATGTATGTTCGTGTTTGTGGCCTCTAGAAATCGAGAAAAAAATCAACACTGAATTTTGATTCAAACTGGAAAAAACACTTTTTTGCTACAGATATATTTTCTCAGAAAGCGTTTCTGAGTATTTTACTTATTATAACATTTTTACCAAATTCACCTCTGTTGTGAATTCAGCTTTAGGACGATTCCAAAAGCTTCATATACAACGAAAATATGGAAGTAGAAATGTTCAGGACTCCTGAACCCTTCTGTACCCCGTAGCGGAGAGGAAGCGAAATGATAAAAGCTCACTGTTTAGCTGGCATAACTACATTCATGCTTTACATTCGCATTCATAACGTATCAATGCTGCAACGTGAGCTTACGTACATAGAGGGTTCGATATGATTGCAAATATAGCTGTGGTCCCACGTACCGTTCATCCCACGCTCAATAACATGGTATTACGAGTAATCTCTTCAAATTGAATCTACGATAGGATCAGTGATAAAAATGTACAGCGGGAGTGCAACCAGTTTGAACACCCTATTTGGGTGGGCATGTATGTATAACCTACCATAAAAACATGAGTAAAATATAGTATAGAGAATAATGAAAACAATGAAAAATCAATCCATGGAAAAAATAAATTAATAAAAACAATAACAAATAAATACCGATTATTAATAAATTTAACAACAATACCAAGTATCCGCAACGAAAATTATCTGCGACTAATTTGATTCAGTACATTATATTAAAATAAAATTACGACTTTCTAGAAAACGTAGGTACCTAACCTAGATACATCGCGTAAATTTTCACGACTCCAGAGACAATTTTTCAAATGGCAGAACATAATGATCTTAGAATTACAAAATAATCAACCCCAACCGTTCATTTCAAGACGGAAGCATCAATTGATTAAGATTCAACTCTAAGTTGACCGAGGAGAATAGATAGATTTTGTTTCATGACGGTTATAAATATCTTTAGGCGCGAAGGAACCTGCTCACGTGAGGCCCAATAATATGAAATCACTTCGAATAACTAAGAACTCAAATTTAATAAATTCCATTGTAAAAAAAGGGAGTCTCGACCTTGGAATTTATTTAATTCGAGTTAATATATCAAATTCGGTTTGCATACATACGCAATGCAAATGGGACATTTATTTAAAATTACCTAACCCAGCTCTTTCATCAACTGTGGTACTGTGGCTCCACTGAGATCATGTGAATGGGATTAATCCGCTGTTATTAGAGGGGAAATTAATGTAATTGCCGAAATATCAAAAGTCATCTGCCAAAAACGGCGAAAACAAAAACTATGGACCCGCGACATTTCATTGTATTTCTAAAGGGTATATTTTTTTGTCGAATGTATTTTTTTGTAAGTTGCCATTATCTAAACAAACATGACTTCGAAACGGGAAATACGGAATGTACGTCGTAGAGAACTAATCGCCGATAAAATACTTCCATTTACTACGTAAACATGGAAGTAAAAAGTACGAAAAAAGTACTACCTATATTGAAAATGTGGTGTTCTGTACTCAGAAAAATTGTTATTTTTCAATACTGAGAACAGCTGCCTACCTTCAGACGCCGTTAGTAGTTTCTTACGAGGAAGAATATCCAATTGTCGAAGTTAAATTTTTATAAATCACTGGACGTGGAGTTTAGTGCTCACTCACTGCTAAACTTAAAAAGAAAAGACGAAGTAAGTTCGAAAATATCAAGGATTGTTGGCCCCAAAAGATTAGCAAAGCTTTTGAGATGGTGTCGTCATTTACAGCTCCCAAAAATTGCATTTAAGTAGACGCTTTTTTTATATCTAATTTTAACGGATTACATTTCTTGCTCACGTCTTGATGATTTTCCCATTATTGACTGTAGATTCCCTCGTGACATACAAAAATTTCAACAGTTTAATTTGAAAATTATTTTATCAGTTATTCTGAATTGTATTCCATCAATAATCACAAATCACAAACAAAACCGCAAAACCCAAAGGCAGCATGCGATAACTCCATTATGAACCTAGGCGTTTGCCTCTTGGCATATCTGACGAGGAACCATGTTGTGCCATGCACTTGGCCAAATTATTTCCAAGAGGGTAACGCCTATTCAATACAGACTTGGAGTGTTGCAGTTTAACGGAGGTGGAGGTAATCCGTAGATCCATTCCGAACATCTCCTTAAAATGTATAATTTGGCAACTTATAAATTTTCAGATGACAAAGAAGTTGGATACTTATTACATTACCCAAAAACCTCAACGGAGAGATTATTTTCAGAAACAATTTTTTTTTGTAGTTCGTACTTTTCCATTTTTATTGATAATCCAAAATGAATGATGAATCGACAAATTTTCTGCGCTTGGGAGAGTTACGGCTCTCTTGTGGGAGACTGGGAGAGCTTGTAATTCGTTGCTCTGCTGCTGCGATAACGCTGCAATTGTGAACTCAAGCGTTATTACAGAACGAGTAAGAACTAAAACTGAATGTAGTTTAGGGAGTGTATTTTACTTTCAAATGTGTTGAAATTGTGCCAGTACTCGTGATCATCTCCAACCGTGGCCATCCTGTGTCCCCAGAACTGATTACCATCTCGCTGGGTCATGAATCTTAGCCACCACTGTACTCATGTACCTAACAGTCTTATTATATATCCCAATATAGTTACCATCGGTCACCAGCCGTGATCGACCCCAGACATTGTGTTTTTCAACTTGTAAATGTGCATAATTTAGAATTAGTAGAGCGAAAATAGGGTGAAATTCACCAAAAACACTCCTAAAAAGGTTCAAACTCGATTTGGTGAAATTCAAAGGCCTAAATAATGAAGACTTACAGTTTTTCAATCAATGGTATACCCAAGGAGTTTTGGCTTTCTCTTCAAGCCGCACTTGATCCTGTAAAAATCCACGAAATGACAAATTCCTGTACTTTTTTGTTTGGAGCATTTATTGTTGTACAAAATCCCATAGTGAAATTTACAACTCAAATGGGAATTTTTTGAGTAAATCGCGAAAAACTGTGGAAAAACGTGGTTTCGGAAAAAGTAAAAGATTTACGTAACATTCCCCCAAGAAAATTTGAAGGTCTTAATCGAAAAACTTGGAATTGACCGCATTAGGAATTTCGATTTCATAGACGTCAAATAATTTTTATCGTTCCACAATTTTGCTTCACCCTTGACAGTTTTTCAAATCTAAATTTCCAAATTCCGACTTTTGAGGGCTGCAGATTCGCGGATGTTAGAGTAATCCGACCGATTCTGATTGTGAATATGTTCAAAATTTATCTGACCACAACTTTGCATTTAGTATATGCGAAAACTCACATTCTGACAGTTAGAGCTGCCGATAGAAAAAATTCCGCGATCCCAAAATGTTCCCAAATTAACGTTTTTGGATATATTTAGATTTTTTAAAAATTTTCCGAGAAGGAAATCAAAATTCTATGATGTTTGCAGCAGACGGCCTTACATTTTGATTCCACCCTATTTTTTTTCATCCGAATCCATCAAGGGAAAATTATGAGGGAAAATCTCAGCATCATTTTATCATTAACTGAATTTATTTTGTATCCACGTAACGTTACAAAATGATGGTTATTAAATGTTCATTTAACACGTAGATAAAGTCAGAACAATCATACGGATAAAAGAGTTACGAAGAAAATAATGATTAAGTTGCTCACCATTATTTTCATCATATATTTTTTGACATGTGTTACACGTTTTATATAGGTTTTTTTTTTTTTTTTTTTTAGAACAACGCGCACAAACGGCCTGTGTTTTGTTTAAAATCGTCTGTTTTCAATGTAATTCATGCTATTGCCCAATCTGTTTTAACCTCTACCTATTCTTCCTCAACCTACCGTGAATTTTTTTTAACAAAATCTACAGGTGATGAAACTTATTCAATCCCTATTCTCTTATGTTTTAGTTTTAAACGAATCCTTATAATTTTCTGTAGCCGTCAGAGGGCCATTTTCTGGAGCCATCTAATAAAAATCTCCGATTTTCTCAACTATGGCTAACAATTAGAACCAAGCGCCACCTACTTGCAATTAAACATGTCAGTTCCTTAAATGTTCCAATATATTGATTTTCGCGCTCTAAAACAATCAAAATAGAAAAATTAATTTTTGATGATTTTCAAAATCAGTCGAAGTCTAATTATGAGTTTTGTAAAGAAAATACTGTATAAACAAGACTTCACAATTATAGATACTGGCTTTCTGTCAGCTTGAGGGTAGCTCGAACCCACACGACAATTTACAGAAACACGTAGAAACGAATACCAAAGCACAATGTTCTTTATTAGAAACGGATCACTAGCCATCAACGATTGTCTCATTAGATGACTTCTAAAATGCGGCTAGACTGTGGAGCGCATGGTTCTTCGGACAAAGTAATTGCTCGAGCTAATTTGCTTTTGTTGCTTGAGTCGAATTCGCAATTGTGATACACTCGGCACCAGGTTGCTCCTTTGGCTACTCGCGACCCAATTTTTACCAGCAGCACTATTCCCGCCGCATGGTCCAGTGGCTCCATGACAAGTTTACGCCCGCCGCCCAAATCCCTTACTACTTCCGCAATCGTCTTGCCGTCGATGTCTGCCACCCAGCCTGCAACACGCGGTTCAGCAAAATGATAGGAAATACACCAGGACAATTTTTCTGGCGACTCTGCCATCGCCACTGAGATTTTAAATGGAAAGCTAATCTTCTGACAATTTTCGCTGTTAAATTTTGGTTTAATTGAACTGATTTCGAAAAATAAAATCAAGATAACATCCAAAAAGTTAGCATCGTGAAAAGTGGATGAAAAAGAATAACGAATATTTACATTGTGTGTGATTCGAATTGGCGAGCATTACTTAGTGAAGAAAAGTATCCATGAAAACAAAATTTATCGATAAACGGACATGTTGAGTGGTTTCTTCTCATTCATATTTGATTCGTTCGTCATCATATTTTATTCGAGTTATCTTCTAGGAACGGAAATCATTTGAATGCAGCTGGAGGCTCAAGAGTGAACAGTATGTACAAAACGATCTCTTTGAGCTAACTGATATTTGTGATCGCAACTGAAAAAAAAATTGTCGATTGCCTTTGTTACCATATTACTATTGAAGCCACAGATTCTGTACAAGTGAACTTGAATTTTCGATTATTTGAAGGTTTTGCGGGTACCTTTGTTGCATACATCATTCTGTTTATATTTACGTACCTGATTTTTCCGCTATTATCTCAGACTCGTATTTAGCAATCGGCAAGACCTTTCTATAATCGCCAAAGCACAACTCTTCAGCATCTTTTGCGGCCACGCCTTGCTCAATGATCATTTCGTGAAATTTTTTCATGGCTTGGCCGTTTTTTAATACAGTTTGAACGAGCGTTTGGCCTTCCTCGACCGTCGAAGATTTTCCACTCATCCTCAGCAGTATTCCTCCTACATGACAAAAAAACCGTTCGTCATAATTAATTCAGTTATCTTTGTAGGCATATAAAACGGCACAATTAATTTTATAAAATCAAGCGTTAAAATGAAATAAACTTTATTCTCGTCATAAACATCTTTTTACTTTGAAAACATTAGATTGAAAACATTAGAAACAAATTATCAATAATTGGTTGGTAATGAGCGAGTGGAGAAATGCATGCGGGTAAGGGTTCTCTACCTTTTAATGTAACGGCTCCTTTTCCTATACATCATCCGCTCCCTTGGGCGAAATGTCAGTATCGAACGTAGTGATCAACCTCCTCCTTTTGAAATTGGTAAATAATGATTGCGACACAACCTATCCAAATCACGTTACTTCAAATTTTGTTTATGGGAAAATTTTCTTCGATCTGTTCTCTGTAATACTTTTCACGTATTGTTTTTAGAGGTAAATCAAATATTTTCTTTTAGCGCCGAATGGGTCAACGTTTCCTTGTAATCTACAAAGCAAACACTCATTCTGTATCACAAGCAGTCAGCATTTATCAGCTCGGATAGCCAATGTAATTATTGAAAATCCATAGTGATTTTACAGCCCTGTTTATTGCTTCAGTCGGGCGTCATGGGAACTGGACCAGTTGTTTACCAGTTTCACTCGCTACGACAACTCTTGAGAATATTTTAGGCGATTTTGGCGCATAGCCTGAAGGAGTATTCTGAGGGTGGAAAGTTTTAGTAAATAAAAACCTGTTCCCAGCTCCATTTTATTTCATTTCCCTGCTACTGACGGTGACTCACGTCTCTCTCATAAGTTCCAATAGGGAGAGCACCTGGTAGTTGAAATTGACAAGCTGGTGAAAATGTGAACTCCTTCATTTCCACAACTAGCAAAGGTAATTAGTGTACATGATTAATTAGAATCGCCTTCATTGTATATGTTCTCACCTAAGAATTGTACTAGCTCATTTACGTCATCAGCGCCTTTCCCACGAAGAACTTGGATGCACTCTTCAATTTCAAGGCTGTTTCCGACATAGTTCCCGATTGGTGCGTCCATAGTTGTAAGAGCACAGGTTAGATTCATCCCTAGTAAAGTGGCGTTGTCCTTCTACAAGATCGCATAATTTCAAGGTACACTAAATTGATTTTCAATCACCTACCCAAGGATGTATGTACTATGTACTACATGCGTGTGATACTATATATAGTAGTTTATTATTTGTGTATGCGGAGAGTGGGAATCTATAGTTGTTTTAGTAGTTGCTGTAATTTTTTTTGTGGGTGGAGGTGTTTTCATATAGGTACTTTATATCATAAAGAATTGGATTTTTCAACTTGTGCAAAGTATTAGCCGAGGTAGGCAGTCCAACTTTTAAGTTTTCCAAGATTTGTAACTTGTACAGTGGATAATTTGAACAAAAAGTCACCAATTCAGATGTTTTAATATACCTAAAGATAGGTAATTTTACCGTCCACATTTCCCCTATGTAATGTACCTATCAATTTTTCAACCGTTTATACGTTATCATTAATAATAGTGGAATAAACACGAAAACATCACATTTTTCAACTTCAAACGTTCTATTCACCCATTTAGTGCGAAAGAACCAAAGGAACGGACCATACATTATTGATATACACATCATCAACTATCATTATGCTGAATTTGAGCGAAATCGAATTAAAAAAATTTCTCACGAAGAATCCAAGGGGTACCCTTGCGATTTTTTCAACCGATCATTTAACGAACTTTTACTCGTCTCGCATTAGACCTGAAAATCTGAAATTTTCAGCAAAGTTGTGTCTTACCAAGATGTATTTTTGTGATTTTTTTCATTTCTCGGAAAAATCTGCTAGTGGTCCAAAAAAATTGGTTTTTGAAAGCTAAAAAATTGACCTTTAACCGTGAATTTCGGGGTCAAATGTTACGTGAATCAATTGTTTTACTATGCAGAAGTCTTCATGCAAACGCCTTACACACGTTCATTGCAAAAAATTTGGTGAAAAAAATTTAAACAGCGCCACAGAAATTATTTTCCGTAAATCGAGTTTTTCACTAGGCGAAATTTCATGCTCCGCTTGCAGTGGTAAAGATGAAACATTGAATTTTCGTTCTCTAACGAATTTGAATACTATTCTTAGGTATAGGAAATTTAAAGCTGAATCCACCAGCAGAAGAAAAAAATACTCAATATTTCATGAGACCTCTCAACTAAGTATAGCTCCTAAATGCAATGAGATTGATCCTTAAGTCGGCTCTTATAAATTTACCGGTACTCTATAATTTCTGTATTTGATGAACATGTTTGTTTTGGGATTAACCTCTTCCTAGTGTATTAGTTCACTAAATGATTTATTCATTCTTTTTCGACTAATCGTATTTTGCTAATTAGATCCGTGTTTATTATATTATGATTATCTTAGAGAGTGGCTGCAGCAAACCAATACCTGGAGGTTCTTTTCTTACCATTTTCAACGCAAGGCGTTTTGCTTCTTCAATACGAGTGTATAATGCAGCTCGACCAACTTTGATGTCAAGAACAAGATTTTGAACGCCAGCTGCCGCTTTCTTTGCTAATATCGATCCTAGAAAAATTTATATATAACGACTATATTAAATTATTTTTGTTATTGAACCTGGATTCGTTTAGTGATGAAAACGAGCTAAATGTGTAAATTCATTGCTGGTTACTTGTATGTACCGCATGCTGTATGATGGATTAATAAAAAAAAAATTACTCTTGAGGTGAAACTATGTTATTGATATTATTCTCTTCCATGCTTGAATTAGTGAGTAGAAACACCAGATGACAGTTTCCTCATATTTGTGGTACGGAGTTGGCTTATGCACGTGGCCTTTCGCTTTCATTGGTTTAGCCAAGTTTTACAATGTTATACCTAATTACTTGATTGGTAAACCTACGATGGAATAATGGTTAACCAATTTTTCACCCGTTAATAGTAAACTCAAACAAAGGGCTGTGAACGATTATATCTCGAATGCAGCAGTGTGTTATTCAAAACGCGATAAAGGCTCATTAGCGCTCATTTGCTAGGAAATCGATTGAATTTCTTGAAAAGTTCATAGTTTCATTCATTATTCAGATATGGTGATTTATGCTACTTTTTGACCACACACTCACGGATAGACGAACACGCAGACACTTGTTCAAAAAGGGAATCTGAGTATAGTACTCTGAAAATTTCTTCCAACAGGACCTCGGTTCCAAATTCGACTTCGCAGTGATAAGCTCTCTTAGGATATTTGACGGTTGGGGACTGTCTGTTCGGATGAATTGTAAAGCAATTATTATTGAACTCCAATTTTCGTGCTTGGGATTGAGAAAATATTTAGTGTAAATTGGACAGGATTGTGAGATTTTGTTTAGAAAAAAAAAAAAAATTTTTTTTTCTTCAGCCGCGGAGGCATATGAAACAATGAAATATTCAGGAAGTTTAAAGTTATCCAGTAAAGTCATACCTAACTATCGAATTCGAAGTCCCATTTGCTGCAAGAATGTGTGACGGACAACGTAGAAATTTCAGCCTGTTATTTATGTGGCCGTCGGTTTCAATAAGTTGAGAAAACAGATTTATTCCATGGAAATATGGTTAGCATTGAATACCAAGACGTAGTGCTTCACTAACCCACGATCAGCTCGTCGCAGTCGACGGTTGCCGTCACATCACGTATACTGTAAAGAATTTTGTCACCGGGGCAAATATCGTCCGTAGCTGAGGCGATAAAAAATCCGCATTTTTCTATTATTTGTGCTAGTCTATCTTTGCTGTGGTTAACGTTGAAACCGGGGATACTTTCTAGTTTATCCAAAGTGCCCCCAGTATGCCCCAATCCTCTACCACTTAGCTAGAAAAAAAGAAAAAAAAGACTAGCGATTTTATGTGAAGTCTTAGGTATATGACGAAAGAGGGTTGGGTTAAAAATCATAAGAGACAGCTCAGATGACTCGGGAGCAATTATTGGTCATACATTTTAATGCTCGAAATGATAAAAGTTTTTCTTAACGGACGTTTAAATCATTTGACAGCTGATGAATCTAAAAATAAGCGATGTATTTATTTATAGCTGTGTGTTTTATTTTGAAGAACCTGGTACTGAAAACAATGAAGTGAACTTAGTAGTTTTTATGAAAATCTTGGTCTAGTCAGCTCTTCCTCTCAATGATTATCATAAAATTGATACCATAATAGGATTTAATAATAATTATAATATGTAACGGGGATAATTGGGAAGTTTTCAACCAAAGGTGATCGTATTAACTGAAAAGTATTCAGTATTTTTTTGTTTAGGTACCATGGGAATTCTGACTTCTAGAGCGGCCAGAGCAGGAGCCAACGGTATGGATATTTTATCTCCGACGCCTCCTGTGCTATGCTTGTCACATATAATGTCGTCCCATTTGAAAACGTAGCCTGTAAAAACAGTATTAAGAACAACAACAACTTGATCGGCACAATGTTCGAAAATATTTATGAGTTATTTATAAGTTGATGGCGAGAATACTTAATTCATTTATGAAGCGTTATTTTAGCACTAAATTGAATTGGATAACGAAATAAATATGTAACCTGATTGGATCATTGATCTCGTAAGGCTGACAGTCTCAGTTTTGCTCAAACCTCGAATGGCAATTGCCATTAACATAGCTCCTGTAAAAAGTCAGATACTTATTTTTTTGATGTTTTGAAAGTTGCCCAAAAATTTTACTCCCTGATATAATATTGTTTAGTTTTTATAAAGTCGTAAGCAAACGAATACGAAATTTTTAGTAAAATCCGTAGGTATCTTATGCAGGAGCCCATGAAAAACCAGTGGTGTGCATAGATCACACAGTACTTCCATTTTTGAGCCAGTAACAGGTATAACCAATCATAAAATCAAGAATCTCATACAAAGGCCGTAACGTTAGTGAACTACAACTGTTATTGAAAAACTAGCTGGGGGACCCAAGAAAAGAAAAAAAAAACACATGAATCACCCCGTGAACATTCTAAACACAAACGATATTTGCATAATGCATAAGTACGGTATGTGAGTTCAACATTAAAAATCAATTGCCATTCAACCACTTGGAAAACATTTCATGACATTAAACGTTCAAATAGGTATATTGACTTTCGGTAATGTGAATACAAATAAATGACTGAATAGCACGGATGTACAGTGTGTGACAAAGATCAGGCGTCATTCACTCATTCACATATTTAAACTCCTCTAGCGTCGAATATATTGATTTTTGCGGCCCGTGAAAATCGAAATAGTGATAAAGCGCATAATGCGGAAGTACTCTGAGTTAGCCTAGCTATAAACAAGCATCCTTTGTGAAATCGAGGCAATTTTATTGCGACGAGACCCATATATACAAAAAGTTTTCTGAAAAAAGCTAATTACGGAGGGAGTGCAGTGTGTGACACAAATAATAAATATCAAGCGGCATTCAGCTGAAATCAAGAAAAATTTCAAGTCCCCAGCTTTCAAATATATTTATTTTCGCGATTTGTAAAAATCAAAATTGAGTTAATATGTGAGTAATGCGGATGTTAAGTATGCGGCCCAAGCAATAAAAATCAGGCGTCATTCGATCGCCCTCTTTAACACAACAAGACCTTGAGTGTAATAATGTGTTGATTTTTGCGGCCAGTAAAAATCAAAATACAAAATAGGCACTAGAGAAATAGTCAAAAATGCTCATAACGTGGAAGTACGGCATGTGAGCCAATAGGTAACAAATGATGAGTCATGTGCTTGCCATAACGAACATTAATTTCAAGACTTCAAACTTTTAAAAATAACGACTCTTATTATAGCCTATAAAAACCAAAACAAGAAATTTTTTTGAACGGTTACATCTCGGAAGTACTGCGTGTTATCCCAAATCCGGAAACAGTTAATTTTGAACATTCAATGAGAGAAGATTCTCTGAAAATGTTATCGAGTTTTATTCATTTTTCACGGAAACGTGACGTTTTTTGTAATTTCTTGACCACAGACATACGCACACACAGATACTTGTTCAGAAAGTGTTGCTGAGTATAAATACATAGTACTATGAAAATTTCTTCCAAAATACACCTCGACCAACTTTTCGGACGATCTCAATGCTTCCTTCTACTATGTAACCAAGGCAGTAAAAAGTTGTCAATGGGGTAGTAAATAAACTGCTCACCTATTTGAGCGTCATTGATGGACTTGGATACACTTTTACGGATGAAATCACCTATCTCTTCGTCTGTCAGTTCGTGCCCGTGTCGTTTCTTTGCAAGAGACGCCACAAAATCTGTATTAGTACTCATCACGTTCAATTCTTGCCGTTTGAACTCGAAAATAACGATGCTGATTTGTATCGATCGTAATAGCTTTTTGACAATGCAACCGATGAACACGGTACGCGATAAGTCGGAGGATCCTGAGCGGTGACTGACTAGCAAAGGCGCAGTTTGAACTACCGTTCAAGATTATTTCAAGGACAGAGGAGAATCAAATGGAGGGGGATATTTGGATGAGATAATAATAAGGAGAAATAAAATGCCACCTTCTTACTCCGTTTCGTTACCGTCTATTCTTGCTCACTGATTATTATGGAGCTGAAATACAACCTCAACAGATCTAGTGAAGTGGCTTTGAGATGTATAAAACTTTAACGTGCGAGGGACGCGAGGTTAAAACATTATTGAAAAACTTAACGAAAAGCTACCGTTAGGAAAGAAAAAAAAATGGAGCCACCGACTGAAAAAAGTGCTTTATTTTACGTTATTATTATTTATTATTTATTTTTTGGAAAAGCGTATCAATTTATTGAAGAACTTGACTTTTTGTTTTGATGATTGGGTTCTTTGCAGAATTTATTGTTTTTAGTATTTCCTTAAATATTTAAGTGTGCTATATATATAATGATATTGGAAAAATCTGCTGGTGGTCCAAAAAAATAGGTTTCTGAAAGCTCAAAAATTGGACTTTAACCGTGATTTTCGTGGTCAAAATGTATGTAAATCAATTGTTTTAATGTGCAGGCGTCTTCATTTGAACGCCTTACACACCTATATAGCAAAAAAATTGCTGAAAAAATTTCAAACAGAGCCAGAGAAATTATTTTCCGTAAATCGAGTTTTTCACCGGCCGAAATTTCGAGCTCCGCTGGTATCGGTAATAGTGAAAAATTAAATTTTCGTTTTTGAGCGATTTTGAAAGCTATTCTTATAGGAAATTTAACGCTGAATCCGATGTTGACGTCAAAACAACGGAAATTTGACGACAACTGTAAGTTTTTACTCATTTTAGTACTACACGTTTTCATGTTTTTCAACTTTGAAAATCCTTTGCAAATACTTACAGTTCAAATTTGATTAATTAATGATGCCAACAGGAAATTAGACGTCGAATTCGAATTCAAAGTGAACAATCAAATTCTAACGATGAATAATATCTTTTGTATTTTTTTACCGTTGAAGGCGGGTTCTTGACTGGCATAAAATTAGGAAGGATTTTTAGCTGCCTTACAAATTGATGAGCTTATGGCTCCGGCGAAATATCTTTCTTAAATGTGTAACTTGTCAACTCAACGTGAGTTCAACTCTTGCCTCATGATCTACCATCAGTTAATGAAGGAACCTTAGCGCGAGAGTGAGAATGGCCGAGAATATCCAAAGGAAATCGCCGAACACTCAAATTCCATTAGAGAGCTGTTTTCCTTCATTTAAGGGTGGGGCCACTTATGGAATGATTCCAATGGCACTACCATAACTGAATTTTCTCTTATTTCTGTTCTGAAAGTTTACTCATGTATAGTATGAGTACCTACATGGTTTCTTTTTTCGCGTCGGTTGCCGGTGTCAGCATGAAGTGCGAATTGGAGCTGTATCGTCGCAGCGAAAATTCTTGTAGAACGTACAACTGCTAGTTGTTTGGGATAACATTGGTAAATAAAACGTTTAACAGTCCGCGGAAGGAAAAATGGATGAGATGGTCAATTCAATTTTTGCATGAATTTTCTCCAACAATTTGCTCAAGATACGATCGTTCACACAGGACAAAAACAAAAGGAGCGTGCCACGCTTTCGAGGCCTTCTCTTCTGAAGGTTCGTTCTGCGATCGTGAATAAGTGGCAAGCTTTGGTGAATTCAGTTGTTTAGGAATGGAAAATCAAAGGTGTTTGATACGCTATCTTTTCCCTGGATTTCTACATCACCCGAGAACATGGGAAATTCAAGAACATGTTACTCCAGCGATATTGATGTTGTCAATTAAATAGTTAATATTGAACTCGCCCCCCCTCCACTGTTGATTTAGCCAAAGCATGTAAAGTGAAAAAAATTGTTGATACTAATGTTATTAATTTGCTGTCTATGCATGGTGTATTTCAAAAATTGTTGTAATTAGGTTAGTGAATTTATATGGCATAATACTTTTTTCTTTTTTTTTTTTTTGTTCTTGAAGTATGAACTCTACGGCTCGACTATGAAAATTTAATATTACAGGTGGAATGTAAGAGAGGACCTCTAGGTCCTAATTTTATCTGTTTAATAAAAAGTCAGTCAGTCAGTCAGTCACCCTCACTTTTATCCCACCTATAACTTCATCCTAAAATATACGTACGTGTGTTTGTGTTCCTTGGACCGGACAACTGATATGGCGAAAACCAAAGTGCTATGTGGAGAATATTTCTGAGCAAAATATCGACCAGTCATTGCACAGATATTGCTATTGCAGACTTTGCAAGTACATCTCTTGAAATGTTAACTTTCGAAGGGTTTGAAAAACTGGTTTCGATGCAGTAACGTTCTATTCTTCATAGCATATTGTTTCGAGCAACATTTGCCTGCGCTTTTTGACCACTCATGTCTGTAACAGTTTCTATTCCGGTTTCCGGTTTTGTCCGGACAAAAGTAGCTCGGGAAGTTCTGACTTTTATTTTGTATGCAGAACCCAACGAGAAGTTATTTTTATTTATTTGCTATTCCATCATAACTTACACCAACCGCACAGTGATAAAAACTCGCGACATATCATGGCTAAAAAATTGCCTACTGCTTCTGGTGTTGATTTTTACGGTTTTTGGCGCGTCAATATACGACTCTAGTGCCGTCAATTCGCCAACACGATAATTTTTCGAGGCTTTCGACGAGACGATAAAGATTTACATTCTGTTAAGATCCGTTTGAAGAAGATGAAGCTGCTGGAAGAGGAAGGACGGGCTTCATCAGGGTGACGAAGGCGGCGCAAGTGGACACGCTTTGGGTCGGGAGGCGGCAGAGGCGGCGGTGGCAGTAAGAGCCTATATAAGGCTCCGTGGTACCAAGTTCCTGCCCACTTGTACACCGGCTTAGGGGTGGCGACTTCTACATCACCAACGGTAAGTTTCGCCCCCTCAGTCACAAAATTTGAGAGGATTCAATAAATATTATTATATAACTCAACTGCACATAACTAGTCGTATTATTTTCAAGTACCATGATTCGTCAGTGTACGTCATCTTTCCTTAGAACATTGACTTATAAACTTAAGAACTGATATAATTGTATTATATTGTTTACAATCATATTAATTTTTTAGAACTCCCGCGATCATTGATGAGAATACTGTAATGAGGGACCTGATACTTAGTATTATCGACGAAAATTACATTTGTATGAATTAGGATCAGTAGAATAGGTATTTATTTTGGCATCAATTGAATGAATATCGAATAAGAACATCATGATAAGGAAGAGGACGTCTGGATTAGAAAAAAACCAATATCGCAAACGGAGCTGAGTCACTTTACATGCATGCATGCAAAAGAGCGATTTAATTCCAAACATTAATTCACAATCTCTCTCATCGTTGAAATTGTGTTGAAATCTGAACCGTTTTTGGCAATATTTTTTTTTTACGAAATAGCAATTGACAACCTTATTACGAGATTTCTTATAAACATGGACTGAAAAAAAAGAAGCACTATCGTTTGAACGATTATAGCTTTTCAGAAGGATTTGTCGAAATGCTCTGCGCTGGTAAAATGCGGGGTCTACGTTAGGAAAAGCTTTCTGCAGACTTTTTGAAAACATAAAAAAAAATAATCATATTAGCGAAAATGTTGATGCCTTAGTTCGAAAATTACAGCAAAAATTGATCTATTTGTTCAAGTAAACGCTGGCAATGAGTACGTATAATACCCAATATTTCATTTCAGTCGTGATCACAAATACGGAGTAGATAGAACCCTATGGAACATACCATATTATGTGGCATGTTCCGTAGCAACATATTATTTTGCTACGGAACAATCATAATATTTATGTCGCTACGGGTGAGCAATAATAGTAATCTCGTAGCAAGCAACCAACGAACAATTTTCGCAATTAACTAATTTTATTTTCTTGTTACGGAGATAGTCTCAGAAAAAGTTTTATATTCTTGCTCTAGAGAATATCTAGGTACGTTCTACTATCAATAGTCCTTCTTCTGTGGTCATAGTTACTACATTCAAGTTCCGACTGAAACGGAGTAAGTGATCTGACATTGTAGGAATTTACATAACATGATACGCTTCACAACTCAGGAGATGAACGTTGTTTCGGTTTCATTTTTTTTTACGATCTGCGAGAACCGATATTTTCATGTCTTTCATGAATGTCAATCATTTTTTTTTTTTTCAATGTTTTAACCAACGTGAAATTGATAACAGCTAATTAGTAAATCAAGTAGGAATTTTCTCACCGAAATAGATTGAAAACGAAACATTTTTTCTCTCTATCTCGTCTCGAATATAATTATTACTGTAATTTATAGTTATTACAATTTTAGTTTCGAAAATGATATTTCCAGGCGCGCACCAATATTTTTAACACACTTTTTAAACCTCAAGGCAAAAAATATTTATGAGTGCCTATGGCGATGTGCATGGCATCAGATAACGCCTGCATAATACTGGAAAGCACGATTCAACAATGTTAAAAACGTACCTAACGTACCTAGAACACGTCCATGATAGTGCGTCTATCATAGGAGTGACCTGGTGAAAACTAGGGGAATATTCATTAGCAACTATCGTACTTTTGATCTTTTTCCAACTTTCAAATTGAAAGCTTTATTGTTCGCCTGACGGTAGAGCTGAAGAGGGCCATACTCTCGTGCCAAATTTGTGTAAATCTACCAAGTTCGTCACAAAAGCTGCGATAACTCGAGAACCAATAAAGCTATCGACCCCGCGACGGTCTCATTCGATTCAGCGTCCAAAAATCTGTAGAATTTGATACCAAATACACATTTTTCTGAAAAACATTTGAAAATACCCTTAAAATTGAGGTTGCGATTTGGCAAAAGATTTGAGCCATTGTTAGGCCAAGATTTATTTTTGGTGAAAATTTCAAGAATTTAGCTTTTATTATAGTTTCGTCAGAAAAGTGTTGACGGCGTACGGCGGACGGTCAGAATTTTTGTATTGGATATTCGGATTCTACATGCCTTGAACGTAAAACATCGAATTTTGAGGATGCGTTAGACTTTTTTTTTGTTTTTTGGGCGATTACAATGGTTTATTATTGAATAACATTATACCAAAACGCTGCAGATGATTGTACAGTGGTTTATTATTCCTTCGCTTCATTATTGATTTTTTTACTCGTGGACCATTTTTCGATTGAAATCGATAAAAATTACAAAAACTTTGTAAAATTTTCTCTCTGTGGAGCTTTCTCGTGGCTTGAACGACAATTTAAAAAAGGTAGGGTCGGTGTATCAGATAGGAAAGTACATGGCTCAATGGAGACGAATCTTTAATTTCCCTACAAGGTTATTCATTCGTTCTTCAGTTGAGCGAGCTCATAGATTTCGTCTACCCCGAATCTATTCTTCTAAATTCCAAAACTTGCTGTCAAAGAGCAATTTTATCAGGGACAAAAAATGCGAATATGAGAAAAAAATTATTAACTGAAAGAATTCGATTGTCTTCACTTCAAATTCGAATTCTGCGTCTAATTTCTTATAAGAATGAGTAATAAAATAATATTTAACAGTACTGTAAGTATTTGCAACGAATTTTCAAAGTTGAAAAACTTAAGAGCGGCATAGTATTAAAACTCGGAAAAGTAATAGTTGTCGTCGAATTTCCACCGTTATCAAGTCAAATTCGGATTCAGCGTTAAATTTCCTATAAGAATAGCTTTCAAAATCGCTTTAAAACGAAAATTTAATTTTTCACTATTATCGATGCCAGCGGAGTTCGCCCGGCAAAACCCCGATTTACGGAAAATAATTTCTCTGGCTCTGTTTAAATTTTGTTCACCAAATTTTTTGCTATCTACGTGTGTAAGGCGTTCAAATGAAGACTCTTGCATAATAAAACAATCGATTCGCATTTATTTTGACCCCGAAAATCACGGTTAAAGTCCAATTTTTGAGCTTTCAAAAACCGATTTTTTCGGACCACTTGCAGATTTTTCCGCGAAATAAAAAAAATCAAAAAATACATCTTGGTAAGACACAACTTTGCTGAAAATTTCAGATTTTTAGGTCTGATGAGAGACGAGTAAAAATTCGTTAAATGATCGGCTGAAAAAATCGCAAGGGAACCCCTTGGATTCTTCGTGAGAACTTTTTTGATTTCGATTTCGCTCAAATTCAGCATAATGATAGTTGATGATGTGTATATCAATAATATATGGTTCATTCTTTGTTTATTTTGCACTAAATAGATGAAAATAACGTTTAAAGTTGAAAGATGTCATGTTTTCGTGTATAGTCTACTAATATTGTTGAAAAACGCAAAAACGGTTGAAAAATGGATAGGTACATTACATTGGAAAAATGTGGACAGTTAAATTACCCATCTTTTGGTATATTCAAACCTCTGAATTGACGACTTTTTGTTTGAGTAATCCACTGTGCAAGTTACAAATCTTTGAAAACTTAAAAGTTGAAACGTCTTTCTGCTACAAATTTGCTCCAGTTGAAAACACAATACTTTATGATACAAAGTACATTCAAAACACCACCACCTACATACCAAATTATAGTTGTTGAGCGAGCACCCTATGGTAAGTAGCCTCATGGGAAAACGTAGTATCTCTATGACTTGTCGCGTCATGCGCTACATTCATCTCTCTTCAATTCTTGGTGAAAATCAAACTAGCAATTTATTTCCGCCGGCCGAAGAATGAAAATTTGTATCGCAACAATTCGAAACTCGAAAAGCGTTCTTGGTTCCAATTTCATGAACTACTTAACGATACTAGTGTGAGTATCGCTACAAGAACCATAACTATTGAGCGAAAACGAACTACGGCATAATGATATTAAATTCATGGCATTCAATTTATCAAACAACACTATCATTTTCAAAAGAAATGATTAAACATTGAAAATATCTCTACTCTCGCGGTAGCACTAGCCTTCCCCTCGATACTTGTCCTAAATCCTAACATTGTCTCCGCTCTTCCTCCCCGAGAAGCGAACTCAATTTACCGTGTGGTGCACTTCTTTTTATTGTTGATGAGGAACTCGGATTCAGCTAATGTGTTCCGTCCATTAAATAAATAGGTAAGCACCAGTCGAAAGAAACGCTATTGCTTCACGGGTTTCTAAATACCTGGAGCTAGACATTGAATGGAGGCAGTCACGAACGTGGACAATAATGGCGCGTACTATGCTGCCGTACGTTTGCACGTTGCAAATAATGTGGCTCAAAATGGGAGTCAAAATCTATTTGTCTTACCCACGAGTAACCGAATAGACTACTTTGCTATGGATTGGAAGGAATATTAAATGCCGATATAACTGTAAAACATTAGTCTCCGTCTATATTTTCCTGCTGTTTACCCTCAACTCATGAAGTTGCAAGAGCAATCTGTTTCATTTCTTTGTATTCTCTCTCGAAATAATCTCCCCTACCGAAATTATTCGGCCATGTTTTTATGAACCTTCGCTTATTGACAATATTTTGATTTTTACAGAAAGCAAAAATGAAAATATTAGATCGTTGGGGGGCTTGAAATATTTCCTAATGACAGGCGAATGACGCTTGATTTTTTATTGGTATCACACACCATACTTCCTCGAAAATCGCATTTTTGGTTATTAGATTTGAGCTCTTTGTACTTTTGGGTCTCCCTGCTACAAAAATTACCGAATAACACAAAAGTTGTCTTGTAAAAGTTGTCTACTAGCGAAGCTCATCTTCCGGCTTCCGGCTTAGAGACATCCAAGAAGTAAAAAAGAAGCCTGAAATGTGTAGTCTGTTTTGTAAATTGAGCTCATGAAAACAGTCATTTTTTTACCAATTAGGCTACGTGTTATTGATATCCTTATTTATAGTGAACACACGGTATGTCAAATAGTTAGGTGCCATGAATTTCACGTTTTTGCGTGAGTGATAACCGCCGCTGCTCCGGTGCTGATAAAATTGATAGGCTTATTATATCACCCTTATTATTATATCACTATTAGTATCACCCGTAATGCTAGAAAATGTCATCAAAATGATAAGGTAGCAAATGAAACCAGTTAATATGCGTGTTATAAGGATAATGTCGACAGAGTGACGGAGACGAATCTAAAAACATTTCAAAAGTTATGAAACGCATATCGCCTAAAGTATACCTACGTAAAACGCGTATATTTAAGTTTGGTATAATAAAGTTGACCATGCGAGACAAAAACGTTCCCAGAAGTGTACGTTGAAACAGGTAGACAGTTTTCTACCCTTTCAAGATATTGGGTCAAGTTATAAGTTATGAATACTCCAAAGCATGAGGTGCTGATTGCACCCCGGGGACCATAACGGTTGTCAACATCCCAATAGTATTTGACACACTTTCGTCTCATCGCCAGGATAAAGTTCGCCTTGTGTTACGTACGTAGGCAAAACTGGTTACCATCATGTTGGTGGGTAATATAGAGGACAGCATAATTCATGGCTATTGTTGGGTTAACCGACATGCCAAACCGGCTTCTTATGTGGTTCATATTTATATTCTACACAATAGCTAACGAAGGGAACAAATTATTGAATGAATAGTTATCTTCATGTTTTCACAGCAGATATAATCACGAAACACTATTTGATGATGATCTTACGATTAGGATAATTCATGGTAGGATGTATCAGGTTTGAAAGGAGAGGGGTTATGGATGTAAAGCTTCAAATATAAATGTGAAGTTATTAAACAGAGGAGGAAACGTTTCTTATAACTACTACCCAACAACAATTCACGCTTAAGTTACTAATCGTAATAGTACTCGATTTTAGAGGGCTATAACAGAACTAATGGGGAAAAATCGAGTCATTGAGGAAGTACACTTTGTGTCAAAAAATTCAATAACTTTCGATTTCGATCATTCACTGAAGGTATTTCTTGTTCAATATTATCAAATTTGATTGTTTTTTCATCGTGATATTTTCAGCGAAATTTGTCATTTTTAACCGACTTCAGTTTAACCACAGACGCACTCTGTGAAGCACATACTAGACGCGTAGACTTGTCAGAAAGTGTTTCTGAAAATGAGACTAAGAAAGGTTTTCTAATGTGGAGCTTTTATTGAGTTTTCATTCCGAATGTAACCATCAATAACCATTATATATAACTGATGATGAAAACACTATTTACCTTCAGTTTCTTTGGTAGAGTTTGCAGGAGTTTCCAGAAAATGATCACCGTCCAATAATTCTTTTGGCAGACTAAAGAACTGCCATTTCAACTAAACTTAGTTATACCAAAAATTTAAAAAAAAAAAAAATCACTCTAGTGAAAATCCAAACTATAATATTCTATATCACAGCCTGCTTTGATATAATGACAATAAGTGTTGGCAACTTATTATCTATCACAAAGCGAGCCCTGATGATGAAAATATATTTTTCGAAAGCTGGCGAAGAAACAACGTGACCCTATTAAGTATCCTGTCAGATCCTTTCGAAGGATCTATGCTCAACTACATCGGAATATCAACTCTTGATTTCTTATTCTACTTCAAATCATGCCATGATGGCAAGTTTAAATTTAAGAAGCAAATTTGTGGCTTACAAAGTCTGGATCGGCCAGTGCGTTTTATTTTTCACGTCCTACAATCCATCGACCACATTACATTTCTTCTTGATACCTATATTTACCTAAGTTGTACTCAAGTCTTGAAGCGAACCTTTTCTTCCATCGACTTACTCATTCTCGCGAAACCTAAGAGCTCTTTTGTTAGGAGCGAGTAAAAGAAGGTTTCGTCTCAGCAGTACAGTGTACAGACGATGGAAATTCTGCTGTGAGAAAGCAGTGAGTTCTGCAAGTTAATGAGCTGTTGATGTCTTATTAACGAGAGGGCACGAGGCCACGCTGAGTGGTCCTCACTCCACCAAGACAGTAAAACTACCATTCTGTTCTGAAGGCGCGCTTTGCCGGAAGAAGTTTACGTCATTGTCATCAACGACGTAATGTTTGGCTTCAGCTTCCACTGACAAATTTCTTCGCACGTTTTCAACTGAAGTGACATAGTCGATGCAACACTGTCGCAAACAACTACATACGTACCTGTGGGACTTCTATTTGCTCTTTGATCGTTGATAGACCTGAGTGTGAAGAACAATTACTTTATCCAACTAACGCAAAGCAAGCATTACTGTTGCCAGAACGTCGTATGGTTGGCATCCATATCAAAACATCAATACCTCTCGAATAAGTGTACAATGATCACCATTATTGTGGGTATAAAAGTCTGTATAAATCATCTAACACTTTTATATCTTTTTTAACAATTCCATAAATTTCCTTATATGTTTGCGAAGAAATTTGGTTTTCTTTTTACCGAATACGTACACGTGGGCTGTCGTGTGGGGCTACTAAAAAATGCAGCAGACGCAGCCAACTGTGCACTGGTTTGCGGGTCCAGTGACCTCTTCATTCGTCAGTGCAAGCGCACTCGCAAGCGCGATTCAGAAATCGAGGCAATAATTTGGCGCAGACAGATGCCCTCACCCCCCCCCCCCCCCCCGCCGATCCACCCAGAAACTCTTTTAAATGTAACTAGCATGGCATTAATCATCATTCATCGGGAGTAGCCGCAAACGTTTCAAAATACAATTTTTTACAATATTTTTAATGTCAATATCGTTTATAATGAAGTATTTTTGTCGATTTTTAGGAAGAACTTTTTGAAGGTATTTTGCCCAATTAATAAACTCAATAAATAAACCTAGACCTATTAATATACCCTTGTCTCTGGCTCATTTTTTGACCGCCGTGTGAGATATGTCTACGACATTAAGCTTCTGCTACATTGAATTCGTTTGGGATGTAGAATCAGTACCCACTCGGCACTATTATTTGACAAATCGTCCTCATGCGTCAATTTGAACAATTGATTATCTTGACAGAGAACAACTCTTCATAGGCTAGGCAGCGTGTTAATTTGATATAGTGACTCCGACAACCTCGAATCTCCTGTAAATTATACCATGAGTCTTCTGATTCATAAATTCAAAATATTTTATCTAAATCTCAGTAAATGGCAGTGTGGTCCTCCAAAAATTGAAATACTACGGTAGTAAACAAGTTTTATAAATATTCAATGTACGATTCCGTTTAGATCCCTTATTTTAGAACATCTTTTCGTTTTTCACGGTACTTTGTTGGTAGACGGTACTGAATTCTGGATGGTTCCCAGACGTATACCGTATTAATTTCACTCTTTCAGTTTCCATTGGTATTTGTCGTGATAAAGCCATGGAACCATGAATCAGCAGCTAATCAATCGGATGTCCCACTAACTACTGTCAGTTGATCGTTTCGTTAGACTGAACATGAACCCGACATGATCGAGGAGACATGATCACGAACCTACGGAAGCGACTTCATAGCTATACACCTGATTGAGATCGACGATGCTTGTTTCAAGTGCATATTAGAGATTACACCCAGCAATTCGTCAGTGTTAAACGCGTTTTCTCACTCAGTGCGTGATTCCAACGGTAATAGGTGTAACAGGTGGCCGAACGATCTTATTCCTTTACATACGTGTTCCGTAATGTCAGCGCAACAATGAAAATTCTTGCCTTAATGAGTGTATTTGATTTGGAGATTAACTATCATACATTTCTCTGGGAAAATTGCAGTCCCTGGAATCCGCAGAAGCCACTTGCGCGCTATATGTGTTTTAAATTCCTAGGTGGGAGAGTGGGTTTCAAATTACTAACCGTCAAGCTAAGAGTTTCTTCTGAAACTGATGTTACATTGGTTATCAGTGAATAAGATTGATACACCATTTGAGATGAGGAGACCTACTCAAATTCCGGTGTTGATTTGGAGTAGAAATTCAGTTGGATTGAGAAAATACACTGCTCTAGAATTGCAAACTTTGAGCCATATGCAGGATTGAATTAACCGATTTAAAAACTTTGCAGGCCCGAAGAATTCGACTACTGTTTGGTGATGGCTCAGTGCTATCAGTGTTTTGAAAAATATTTTAAGAGTATATTTTTCCCGACCCAACTAGCGCTTGGACGTCAGTCAACTACAAACAAACTTCTACAGATTTGGGTAAATTTTGTTTTGAGAGTTGGTGTTCCAATCCCCAACAAATAGCATTTACGAAACCTACTCGGCTGTCAAAGAGAAGTTTTATATCTCTTAAGGAGATATTCAACAAACGGAAGGAATATACTGTGGATGGACATTTACGACGATAAAGGAAAGGACTCTCGCTCAAGAGACTAGGTGACCTTTGAGGGTTTCCTAATGGGCCTATTCAGGCGCTTATGGTATTTCAAGAGCCCCATAGCCCTAGGGAACGCCTGAAAACGCCCAGTTTTTTTTTCTTTTTTGATGTACGTACAGACAGTTAGAATGGTCCACCACTGCTTAAGCTTTCGATAACATAGGACCACAATGAAAATTCTAACACCCCTTCAATTGCACATCCACACGTGAGTGGATGGTAGTTGGAAAAAATGTCTGTAGTCGGTTTACGATACAATAGCACATCCGCTTGACCATCATCGCGTTGTTGGCGACCGTTTCTAACTCATAAATACAATTCAAGAAGTGCGAAAATGTTTTCTAGCCAATTATGAAAATGGCCACAATTATCTTCCATGATCCCACCCATGTATAAACGAAATCTAAAATGATATTTGTTTAAAAAAATTATTTTATTAAAATTCGAGTTTCGGTCTAAGTTACCTATGATGTAGTTAAAATCTATTATAATCGATTAACCACCAGGATCATCAACGTGGAGCACAAGTGGGGAAATCTTGTGGATCGTCAAACCACCTCTTTCGTCCCTCCACTATCCTATATTACACGGAATCGGTAGGTATTATTTACCTTATCAAGGTTTTCAGGTAATAGCATTTCTGGGAATGAACCGCTGTGTGGATTAATATTATTATGGAAATGATTGAACCATTCTCTATCGTTGATGGACATACGCTCGAGCTTCATAACACCTCACCTCGTTCTGAATTCGAAATCCGAACGCTATTGTATTTAAGTCAATCGAAACAGTGGACTATTTATGAATACCTTGTTTACTTGTCAACGTTGTGTTCCTTCACTTGCAATAATTCGAACAATAGTTCGATGAATCGTGAAATTGAACAGATTTGATTGAATAAAGACCGTTGTAGTGTTAGTGGTGATAGGTTTTCAGGAAAGCCATTGCATTGTTTTCTAACTCAATTGTTTTTCATTTGTTTCAGGTAAGCCATTCGCTATCCTACATTCCTAAGAACTTGAATCACAGGTAATAATGAATTGTAAAACTATATTGAACCTATTCTTTGGAGTCAATAGATGTACACCATCGAAGCGTTATTAACTCTCGCTAGTCTATAATAGAAAAAAAATTTCAGAAACAACTGACTGTTACTAGGGTACAACTTACAGAAACATTGATACGGCAAACATTCCAGATAGCCAACATCTGGATATAGCCCTATGTATGATATTTTAAAAACTAAGCGAAGGATATTTAATAATGGTAGATTAGGGTTTTTTTAATTAATAATAGCTGGACAGAACGACTCACTCAATGTTGATTATTTCGCTATTTAGTAATTGTAAAACACAGCTATAAATAATCATTATAATTATTACATACATGTCTAATTATGTTTTAAAATAAAAAGCTTCATTAGATTTTAGTTACCAGTAAAGTGTGATTGGTAGGGATGGGTATCGATGCGATAAACATCGGTACAAAACCAACGATGTTAAGGAAACAATGATAAAGCGATAATATGAATTACTGTTATACTCACGTGCCCATCATAAAATGAATTCTAATGAAAGTTACCACCTTATTATTATTATTGACTGAAAATTGGGTTAGAGAATGCATATAAATTTTATATTTAAATGTTTTCATAAAATACGCAGTTCATAGGAATACACTATTTACAGTACAAAACAAAATGGTAGAAATATGACGCTTAGCCAGTACTGCAGTCACTATATTTTAACATAGAATCCTTCTCCTAAGGCAAGTGATCTGCAATGCCTTACTGACAAAACTTCTCTTACGTCTCTATTGCTAATACTATTTTGTACGTTAACATACCTCGTAAGATTCTTAATTCAAGATCCGCCGGTATTGCCCTCACCGTGTACTGCACCCCCCCCCCCCCACAGGGTCGATTTTTTTCAATACTGCTGTAAGTAATTAATTACCCAAAACGACCCACCAACCTCGAAGAAATCACTGATCTGAATCGATTCGGACAAAATGATGAATATTTTAATAACGTCGCTTACCAATTCAATAATGTGCGCCCTCAAGAGCCTGTACTAAATGGGAACAACATAAAAAAGATCACTTAACTTCGCTGCCCACGCCGGAGGAGATTACTTAGTAAATTAGTATAATTAATTTCGAAAAATGAATAATAAAAAAAAAGAAACGAGCTGGGCTCTAGAAATGTTATTTCATAGAGGGCTTTAGCGAGGTTGCTTTCTTCCTAACTAAGGTTTCCCCAAAATAGCCTTCCCTCCCATGTATATTAGCTCAATGAGAGAATTCCTCTGCTCTTCGTTGCACAAAAGGTTTTACCTGGTAATCCTAAGTCATTTAATGATTTCGTTCCTATTCTAACATTATTTTCAACTCATGACATTTTCGATGAAGTTGCTCAGCGTGAGCCCACGTACGGATACAAAGCTGTTTATTAATTTGTTGTTTAGAGTATTATAGATCACACCAGTACTTTTATGGTTGGTTGACGAACAGTATATTTCGACATTATCAATTGTAAAACACAGAAATTTACATAAAAGCCACATTCAAGTTAAGTCGAGGGAAGTGAAAACTCCAATAACGTCCAATTTTGTCTCTTCGATGATTGGTTTTTCACGAGTATATGACGACTCTTGACCACAAGCACACTGGCAGATAAATAAACAGTCGCTCGTTCAGAAAAAGTATCTGAATAAAGTGCCGTGAGAATGATTCCCTATTCGCTCCCATTGTAAATTACGACTTTTCGGACGTTGTAACTACGAAAATTGGTGTATAGATCACACTCTACTTTCATGTTTGGGTCGTCAAAATGGTTTCACCAATTTTGAAATTAATAATAAAATGTACTAGATCGTACGAGATAGTATAGTGTCAATGCGCGAGAGCATGAAACTGAAAAATGGTCTCGAAAAAATGCAAGAGCAATCTTTAAGTGTGTAGTATTAATTGAACAATGAATCGTGGCCACGATTTGGTTCTCACCCTACAAAGCGCAGACCTATAAATGAGATAACTTACTGTAGCCAAAAATTTTCCAAATTCAATACAAAAGCTGCGATAACTCGAGAACCAATAAAGCTATCAACCCCGCGATGGTCTCATTCGATTCAGCGTCCAAAAATCTATAGCAATTGATACCAAATACAGCTTTCTCTGAAAAACTTTGGAAAATAAGAATTTTCCCCCTTCAAAAATTGATGTAGCGATTTGGTTGGAGTTGGGGCCATCGTCAGGCCAAGACATCAAATTTTGAGGGGGGTTTAGACTTTTTTTTCTTGGGCGATTACGATGGTTTATTATTGAATAATAAACCAAAAGAGAACATGGCGATTTTTCGAACTAGGAAGACTTCGCTAGAATTCCCTATTGAAACAGTAAAACACAGATTGCTAGTGAATCGAAGCTATCCATCTGCTGAACCAAACATGGAAGTAATGAGCAATAGAGAATAATGCCCACCATTTTTTTCGTCAGCTGCAGCTGAAAAATAATTGGATTTGGGTCTTTACTTGATTGAGTTGGCAAACTTTCTCGAATATTCGAACCGTTTCTAGGTAATACTATTTTTGTTCTTTCTTCTGAGCCGTTGCTCCCTGTGACCGGTCGGTAATCGGCTTTACTATCTGGAACCTCTTTGTGTCTTTCGAACTGACGAAATTCGTCTTGAATGAAAAACGTCTTGAAAGAGAAACAAACGGATTGGTAGAAGTGTCATCCACGTGTTCGTTTTTTCTATTAATACCTACGTAATTTACTTCTTATTTCTTTGGGGTTGAGGGCTTGCCTGGCTAAGCTATTTGTTCTGCCCATGAAAATATGCGCCCGAATATTTTATCCTGTCCAGCTTCATCAGGGTTATATAGTCGTTAGATCGAACAAACTAACCTTAGCGTTCGATCTTGATTGTAAATTCCCCCGCACTATGGTAGGGAGGCCTTTGGCCTACATTATTTGCAACGTTTTGACCATTGCTATGCGTATGTGAAGGCAAATAAAAATTATCTATCTCTCTATCTAAAAATTATCTATCTATTCAGTCGGAAGATATCATACATTTACAATTGACAATGTAGTACGCCGTGGTCAGTACCTGCGCACAGATTTTAAAGACAAAATGGTCTAAAAGCTCGTCCTCTTCAGTAGGTTCGCGTACCGAACAACCTGCTTTATATTATGTTCAAATATTGTAATCATTTTGGATTAAATTACTGGTTATTTTGCGAATAGGCGAAGATGTTGGGATGATATATTCAGTAATCGATATCATATATTTGCAATCAACAATGTGGTGATAAAAGACAGGCAACGTAAGTTGTAATTAGTCTGAAACGAGTCAGCGTGTCATATAAAATGTATTATCCAACGGAATTCCAATATGAATAAGGTGCATGCAAATTGAAGTAAAGAAAACAATATTCAAGCATCGTTCAAACGAAGGTATATGAAATCTGTCGTAAGAACGCTTAGCTAAATCGCTCCCTATCCAAATGATGGTGAATAATATCGTAAAAGAGGTATTGCCCTCCAAACAAAACAGTGGTTTATTATTATTTCGCTTCAATATTGATTTAAGAAGACTATCCATTTGCGATAGTTATTATTTCGAACATTTGTGAACCATCCCACCGAAAAACAGATGGTAACTATAAGAGAAAACTCCGTAGCAACTATTGTAATTTTAATCATTTTTATTTTTCTTAATTTCCTAATTAAAAGCTAAATTTTTTGCCTAACGATAGAGCTGGAAAAGTGTTTGACGACCATTCCAATGAGTATAGAACGATTTTTATAGCTCCAAGAACTCTCGAGTTATACCCTCATGTCAAATTTCTGAAAATCTCCCGAATTCGGCACAAAAGCTGCGATAACTCGCGAACCAATAAAGCTATCGACCTGGCGATGGTCTCATTCGATTCAGCGTCCAAAAATCTATATAATTTGATACCACGTACACATTTTTCTGAAAACCCTTGGAAAATATGAATTTTCTCCCCCTCAAAACCCCCCAAAAACACCCTTAAAATTGAGCTAGCAAGTTGGTTCGAAAATTGGGCCGTCGTAGGACTGAGATTGATTTTTGGTGAAAATTTCAAGAATTTAGCTATTATGGTTTGGCCGGAAAAGTGTTGACGGCGTACGGCGTACGGCGGACAGACAGAATTTTTTTATTGGATATTCGGATTCTACATGCCTTGAAACGTAAAACATCAAATTTTGAGGGGGGTTATAAAATTTTTTTTCTTGGGCGATTACAATGGTTTATTATTGAATAATAAACCAAAATATGTTTCTAGATGTCAAATACATTTTAGAGTATAGTTATGAACTTCAACACTCTCATTAAATGCAAATAAAAATTTAATAACGCTGATCCATAATAATGAAATATAATTCAATTATAAATTAATAAATCATTACAATAAACATTAGGTGCTTTATCGTCTAGGTTCTAAACCCTCACAGAAAATCCATAACATCAGATACAGTAGCGATCTCTCATTGTATGGTAGATATGATACTAGAAACCGTAATAATAACGGTTATTGTTGTTATGGTATGCGAAACGAATAGGAGTAACTTTTACGGCTGCAGGTGAAGCTCTGGACATCAATCTCTTCTCAACCGAACAAACGATACCCAGACAGATCGTTATTTTCCTTTCAACTTGGAATTCTGAGCTGAACAAGTTATGCCCAGAAAAACGCAGCGCTCACAATGCACAGTGATCTCAATTTTTACATTGCAACTGAATGATGAAAGTGTAATTGTTACATCATGTACATCATAAACAGATAACTAGTCTCGTTCTAAATGGCTGCATTTCAATATCGCTGGTATAGAGGGAGGTATTGACACTAGGTATGTCACTATCACCTATTCAACGAATGAGTTTCGTAAATAAAGAGTAATAAAAAGTAACCAATGAAATGAAATTTTACGATATTGAATAATAATAAATGACCGGTGAAAGCTGTTGAGATCGATTGGAAATAATTGCGATTAGCTCTTCTTTGTTTCTCTGCTGTTCTTTTGATAACAGACCAAGCAATATCACTATTTTTTTATTAGCCTAATGTGAAGCGTTTGACATGTTACACTGAATAGCATGCTTATGGGTATGCAAGCAAAAATAATGTATTCAGAATACGATATGATGGCTGTCATGCTAATCAGGCTTCTTGCATTTTTGGTCTCCTACGACTGATGCCTGGGCTTGTGACGTCAGCAATTCACCTCTGTTTCCTGCAGTTTTTCGATGGCGCTCCTCATTCTAAGACGATTACTCCTTCAATTTTTTGTTTGTTTTTGGATTTATATTCCACTTGGAAATAGTACTTCAAGAATGTATAATAATTATTGATGATCACATCCGTAATAACAATCGATGAATTCCCCATTACGATTTTTGATTGTTTTTCAGACATAGGTACCTAAAATACCAAAAATGTGAGCCAATGAAGTTTATGCTAATAGCTTTGGCAAACTATCCAGAAAAATATCGGCCAAGTGCTAGAGATGAGGAACATCAAAATACCCGTAAACGGATAGCTACTTGAGCATTCTACAGCACCTAGCATCAATTCACTCAGTGACTAATTTTATGCTCAAGTACTATTTTATTTGATTTGAGTCGGCGGTGTAACACAGTTTCACAAGTTTTATCTAAGCTTATAGGAAACTTCGGTTTTCCGATGGAACCCTGCCGCCGCTATTGAGTAAATCTTGGATTAGCCGAATCCTCCTAATTTTATTCCGGGAAGCAATTAGGAGACTCACGAGTTAGAGACAACGGTAGCTATTCCCTGAGATTCACTGTACAAAACAAACGAGTCCCTGGCATTGTTTTCTCGTACAAGATAATGCGATCCATTGCTGAACATGCCTGCTGAAATTTCGAAATATTTTTGACTTTGGTCAATTTTAAAAAATTATAACAACTTGCTCTTAATTAGAATTGCTCATCTTTCTTACGATCAGTGATGCCACGAGTTGTTCCAACATTTTATTTATCGAGCAAATGTATGTATTTCACTTCGTATGAAGTATTGCGATCGTCAGACCAATTTTTCACTCTTCCGAGGACCAGGATGGAACCTCGGATGTTGCCTGCCGGTTGAATAAATTACATCCGTGGTGGCTGTGGCTCTACTAAGAGGATGCAGAACCGCATACCATCGGGGAGCGATCTCCTATGGAACCCCACCTTCCAAGCTGTGGTGCTCTTCGGACGCACAGTGAATGCAAATGCGGTAGACCTGGCAAATAGGTGCGTCAACTGCACAGTACTCCTATCTTAATCTCAACTGTCTTCAACAGTGAAGCTGGCGCGAAACCGGGCGTTGGAGGACAACATGAGCTCGATTTGAGCGTGAGTGCCATCGGCTTAGGGTCATTACGACCCTGTTTTCAAAGCTTCTCATAATTGTAAAACCTCATTCTGGATCAATGTGCTCTAGCCTAGGTGGCAGAACGGTTAATAATATTCTGTTTACGCACTTGGTAGCTATTCATTGTTTCTCTTATCCGTTTGTATCTTCATTGGTTTTTCACGTGTTGATGGCTTACTCACTGACTGGTTTCTTCCTTATCCATCATATTAGGTACCTATGTATGATATACCTACTGTGAAAAATAACTACATTTGAAATTAACAAATAAAATGATGTAATCATTTAAGACAATTCTCCGACCAAATCGTTAACTCAAGTTAAAAATGGCATTTTTGGAAGGTTTTAATAAAGGAAAATTCGTAGTTTTTTTTTTTTTTTTTGTTTTTAAGTGATTGGTGTGTTTGTTATAAAAATTTATGGGTTTTTGGACGCTGAATCGAACGCGATCATAAGGAAGTTTTCGAGTTATCGCAGCATTTGTGTGCTATGTTCGAGAATTTGAGAAATTCGCCCAATTGGGAAAAATCGAAATTTATTAGGGCTATAAAAATCGTTCTATACTCGTTAGAATACTCGGCTAACCCTATCGATATGCAATATTTGACTTTTATTGAATACCTCATTAAGAAAAAGAAAATTCAACATTACGATAGCTGGTAAGAAGGTACCAATCTCGTCAGGTGGAAACCTTCACATGAGTTTGGGTCAGTAACCGTAGATGGATGGATGTGGATGGTCTTCTTAAATCATGATTGAATTAAAGGAATAGTTACCACTGTGTAATAATTTTCTGCGTTTTTGAGGTAATTCCCCGTTTATTTGAAGTATTGCAATCAACATCGGTGGTTTGATGCTCTCGAGGATACTCTCACACAAGACAATTTCGCTTTGCTACACTCTGACAAAATAATATCATGATGGTAATAGCGATGCAATAATATTGAACAACCCAACAGATTAGGGCCACAATGTTTCTAGTTCATTCTAGTCTGCTCACTTCGCGAAAGGATAAGATGCGATTTGGTCTACCGATTTTAGGTCGTTCGCACTTCATGAGTCAGTCTGTGTATGCACTGTACAGTTTAGTATCGTTTTAACTTAGCGCAATTATTAGGATCACCACAGGCAAACTCTGGTAAATATCCACATACTTTTCTAAGAGCAAATAGGGAAAACAATACGCAGGAACGAAGACCGAGTTAGTTTAGTGAGCTTATCCACAGTTAGTAGTTGAGAGTTGATTTTCAACTGTTCGAGCTTCCTCTCTATCACTCTCTCTCCTTCTCTCTTGCTAGGCGTTGTTGAGTGAGTTACTGCCAGTGTTTATAGCTTAACTTCAGTTCCCTTTGGCCCTAACCCCTCATAAGTAATTTTCATACGCGAATATCAAGCGACCATTGCCATTTGGAGTTATTTGATAGCAGTTAACTTGAACTGAGGCCAAGCTAGAGCTATCAGCTTATATTATGATATCTATGTTGAGTAAATATATTATCCCTTCTCTTTCTTGACGTCGTATTTTTTTATGTCCGTGGGTTTAGTGTCCGTGGTGGTCCTATGGCTCCACGTCGCCCCGATGATGCCCGAACGGGCGAAAGTACTCGGCAAGAAAATAAACAATTGGATAATGAGTCGACTGGTTTCTCTCCCCCTCACAATCCACGGAAATATATTATCGTTTTTATCAATAATTTATGCAATAATTATACCTACTTCGTCCTAAAACATAACTTAGCTTTGTCAAGCCGAGTTGGGCGTTCACGATAACATCATTTATTTACGAATATACCAGCTTTGTAGTGGATACCTACATTAACAGACATTTGGAACTTAACAAATTAGCTTGGCCTTTATCATCCATCTGAATCACTGATATCAAAGGAATTCTCAAAATTTTGTCTCGAGTAATACGCACATTAGTAATCTCGCCCTTTCCATGCTAGAAGGAATGATAAAACTATTTTTATCATTATTTTTTTTGCCTTTTGGTATTTGGTTTCGAAGTTTTCAAACAGAACATGTCATTAAAACTTAATCAACCAATCAGAAATGAGAAGAAGACGTTCCCTATTGCATAAATCATTCTGACGATGACTATACCTAGATATAAAGATGAAGCGACGACTCGCACTTTTTCTCCATAACGTAAACGTCAAACCTTCCGAACTTTATTGAGGTAATAAATTGATTGTAGAAAAAAAAACAAACGGGAGTCAGAAGGAAGGCCAAGGGGTTCATCATGAGGTATATATCGCGAAATTTTGTATGGCTCTATGTGAGGTATCATGGTCCAGAGAAGATTTCGACTAAATCGAGATCAAGTTGTTGCGGTTGCTATAAAAAAAAAAAAAAAAAAAAACCGAATGGACAGAACCCTTTGTTTCAATAACACAAAAGAAAAGAAGTTGACGTTGCTATGAGAAAGAATGGTCCGTTCCCGAATAACCTAGCGGGACGACTTTCAATTCGATAGATTCGTGATCTTTAAAACGTTTACGAGTCAGGTATTATTTTATTCACTTGTTTCTAACAGTGCCTACTGAGACATCTAGTTTTTACAAAATGAACAACAATAATTTTAATTTTTCTTTTTCTTGTCGTCCATAGCTGTGGCATTTCGAGAACAAAAATCTAAACGATAATTACCAGAAAACAAAACCATATGGCTAACACATAACGAATTGTGCGTTCACATAATGTTATGTGATAACTTTATCACCACAGAAAACAAGAGTTTTTGCTATTCATTTTCATAGCACCTCTACTTTTCGATTTCATACGGACCATCAGTAGTACCCCTTATATCGTAATAAACATTATGATATTCCAACGAAGCTGCTGTCTGTCGACTGATCTGTTTTTTTATTCAATTGATATAAATAAATAATGATCTATTAGTTTTGGAATACATTGCAAATATATATAGCTATTGAAATATATTAGCAATTATGTTTTGCTGATTACTTCAATCCGTTAAATGGGGTTTCCGTAGAAAAATTACTGCATTGATCACCGTAACTATTTTCAGTCAATCCGGAATGTATCGCTTCCAGGCCTTTATTCAACTCAACTCGGCGGTTCTTCTCTTCTCACTCATTGATTCAGTCTTGATTTCAGTCCTTAAACGTTGTCTGCCCGCGCGTGAATTACCTGACGCATCTCTCTGCGGGCTTAAACGCCGGGATTTAAATTAGCTTGAAGCTTTTAGTCTTCGACTCAGTTTCGGCTCATTTATTTCGTCCAGTGCTCGGCTTTTACATCTTATCGATAATCCCATCTTCACCGCCATCACCCTGCTTGCCTTTTTCCTGCCCTTTCGCTGGAACAACTTCTTTTCGCCATCCAGGTCTTCCTTTCGCAACTATTGTAGGTACTGTGAGTCATTACCTAAATCTGCTGGAATAAATTATAGCTTCGGTCTTTATTCCGTGAATAATAGACTTTTCATTTTATTGAATAATACGCTATTAATAATATACCATCCTCATATTCATATATTTATAAAAAGCAAGGGATACCTGTTCTTATGTTACTCAATCGGTCAGACGAATGAACCTATGATGCTGATATGAAGCAGAGAAGATCTTATTGATATTTAAAGATTATCTTTAAGGCGATTTCTGCCGGTTTCCACCTCATAACTTTCGAACAGGGAATAATGGACCCGATATACCAGTATAGATCCTTAAAAAAAAAAAAAAAAAAAAAAAAAAAAAAACGCAGTACGAACAAAGAGGTGTGAATCTGGCAGCGTCTACACACCATACAAAATGTTTCAAGTCATTAGCGTTCAAATATATTGATTTATGCTGCCTGTAGATAACAAAAAATTAAATACATTGGAAGCTCATTTCACGGAAGTCCTGCGTATATTCCATATTCCAATCTCCGCGTGAGCTTAATCTAAAAATTTCATCGATTTTATTTGTTTTTTCACTAAGATATGAAGATGTTCCCTTCTTTTGACCACAGAAAGACACAGCTGCAGACAGTTATTCTCAAGGTGTATCATATTTATGTTGTACACAGCAGCATATATCCCAGCAACGTATCTCAGCAGTACCGATCACCATGAACAGTGCAGTATGGAACGGTAGAACCTTTTTCGTCAATATGCAGGCAATTGTAAAGGTAGGACGAGGCTTCTTGACTCTGTCATGGTTAAATCGAAACGACATTGGCGCAGCGTGGCATCCTGTCACATTAATGAGCAATTTTTCACCCCGATCTATCTACTTGGACAGACAGTGTCAGAGTAAACCAGCACTTGATTCATATACTTCACAGCCTCAACACTTGATACGTTAATAGGAATTCCCGCCCGTGCTAAGGATGTCCATAGTGTCTGACAATCTTCGTGCAATGCTCTCATACACTCGACTTGTCTTATCCTGACCTAGAAAATGGTCGCCATTTTACGACGGCTACGTTTCATTACGTAAGACTACAATTTTTTACCGGTGCACCTTCATTCCAACAGTGGTCAAAGTAAAATAACTTCTTCCTCATTTTACAGCAGCCTGAGAACTATTACTTTATTATAACATTAGTTTTCTCATCAAAAAGGAAGCACACCCTATGGAAAACTTAAATGTAGAAAAATTTAAAAATTATAAAACTATTTTCTTCAGCGCAGTTTATTATTGAATAAAAACCAGCAACTTCTTCGTTTGGTTGTCGTCGCATTTATTGTAGTAGAGGGATTGTGAGGGGGAGAAAAACCAGGTGACTTATTCTCCAGATTTTTAATGGCTGGCCGAGCACTTTCGCCCATTCGGGCATCTTCAGGGCGACGTGGAACCATGAGGTCCACAGCCCCGAATGGGCGAAAGTGCTCGGCCAGCCATTAAAAATCTGGAGAATAAGTCGCCTGGTTTTTCTCCCCCTCACAACCCCTCTACTACAAAAACCAGCAATGTGAACTGGCACAGTCTACCGAGAGAGCGATAATAGTGAAACAATTGAAGCTATCATTCCTCAAAAAGTCGTTACGGCCGGAGTCGGTATTCATTCGACTTACGAACAGAAGTTATAGTGCGATCATGTGGTTGGCTTTGTCTGAGGTTCCGCCAAGAAGGATACACTGAGACGAACGGTGAAGTAACGAAATCGAAGGGTTTATGAAACTTGTGTAGTTCAAGTTGGTGGGTGGAACGTATGCTTTGGCCATTATAGGCTAGCGTAGACTCGTAATACTAACAGTCGACTGTTGCTCACTACCGTTAACAGTTTGAGGGGGTTAAGGGTGAAAATTTAAACCACATTTTGCGATCGAGGGAATGGAGTAATAACCCTTTTAGCTATAGGATATCATTTCCGACAAGCATGAGGGAATGCTCGTAACTACCTCCGACTGAAGTCTGTGCTGGTTGTAAAAAATGAATTGGAAGGAATTTTAACCTTTAGCGCAGTTCTCTCTATGGCGGCCGTTATTGAAGCTACGATAGGAGCTATATTTTAATTATGATTCACACATATTTTACGACGGATGAATAATTACTTTTTTTTATTGAACCGTAGTTAATCTTGTGAAACTCCACTATGAGATAAAATGAACTATAAAAACGGCTTTGAATTTACGATTATTATTATTGTTAATGAACTGACGCGAGTATTTTTATCTTATCTGATAACGAACAAATCACTTCTTTCTTCCCCAGTGAGTTTAAGGTACCTTGGAATCCAATCATGAAACGTTCATTCGCATTAGTGCACTTTTAACGAGCATGATAAATACATGCAATTAATTTTTTTAACAAGCTACAATTTTAAGTCGCTGCCCCAAAATATTTTTGTACCGTGATTGATAATACTTTAGGATATATATCATTTATCATACAAATGCAATATTTTATAAGCACAGAATGAATGTAATATACAATTTTTCAGATAGTATTTACCTAAACTTTAGCCTCCTTTTCACCTCAAAACACCCCCATTCCACTCCATTAGTTGTACATCGACTTTTCATCACCTATCATCACCATTCTTTCGACCTTCCCTTAAAAAAAACCCCTATTACACCCAGGATGAATTTTCATTTTTTATCTTTTCCAGAAGTTGTAGGCCATAGCAACATAATGTTTTTCAACATTAAAAAAAAAGAAGAAAAAAACTATTTTTGTGTTTTGACCAATGTTTGTGCATTGTGGTTTAGCATCAACTATCCCAAGTGATCGATCAGCAAGGACTTCTAACTATCGTTCATAGCGAATTGAGCGGTTTTGTGCGATTCTGAAACGTCACTTCGTAATCACTTAAATCACATTCACCGCCTTGAATCAAAATTGTCAGTAGATTAGTTCAACTTAATCGAAATCGATTTAGTAAGCATTTCCTCTGCGAATGGTATCTAGCTTGAAATACGAATAAAATGAGGGTAAATCAGAGGACAGATTTCACCACGCGATTTACTATTGAAATCCTTATTTATTTATCACGTCTCGGACTAGAGTCTATCTATTTACTGAGAAGTTCCTGATGAAAACTCGAATCGTCTTGCTATTTGTATTTGGTCATTGAACGTTTACGCCAATTAAAGTGAATATACTTTTTAATCTTCTTTCTAGCGTTTTATTCGTTCAAGTTGAAACTAGGGGGAACTTCGCTATCACAGCAAGCAAGAGTTCGTTTCACTCAATCCCTACTAACCTGACCGTGTACCCTTCACCCTCCTTTTAAGAGCAAGCCGCAAGGGCAGTTTCGAACTGCCTAGGTCGATGGAGCCAACGGCTTTGAAACCCAAATCAGTCGCTAATCCTCGGCAACTTCCTGTTCTCATGAATGTCGAGTCAAGACATTCCGAGGTTGTTGGTGAGCAATTACCTATCACATTTCCGTTTGATTTCGTACCCTGGTAGACGATCATGAGACCGAGGTACTTGTGTATTAATGCTTCAAGTTTTGATAGAGGCAAAATGAAGCTGCTACTTAAAGAACATGTAATTCGTATACGATTAACTTCTTGGCAGTCAAAATCAAAAGCATAAAACAAATTGATCAACATTTCTTACAATAGTTGCGTTGAGAGGAGAACGAATATTGCAATGAACATGCAACCGGCGTTAAAAACTTCGATGACATTGATTTTACAGAATTGGTCTGACTTTTCCCAACTAGAGTAAAAGTGGAAAATTGTCAATTATTTAGCTGACAGGAAAGGCCGACTTCAAGAGCCCTTGGATCATTATATTTCTAAAAATCCAAGTTCTTAAAAATTGGTATACCTCCTAAGAAGTTTGTTCATGCTCAGTGTAGTTGCTACCGGTCGTAAGTGCCCCAATGGCAATCGAAGCCCAGAAATAATAAACCACCGACCATCCGCAGTGCAGCGCTTTCTCAAGTTCGAAATACTAGTAAACACTACCTATAGACGTCATTTTCAAATTGTTTCTCTCGCTTCCGACTTTGTATTAGTCGCGCAGTTCCTTTGGGTCGAATTAAATTGCTATTAAATTCGAATTAAAATGGTACCTTCATATTGTTCATAATGGAATGATAGTGTGTTACTCAAGTATCGTTGTCCTAATGATACACAATATTCACGACGCCAATTATACTCGTATATCAGAATTAGGACAAACGAGGCAAGCTCTGTAGAACCGTAACCGCACGTTTGAAGTTTGGTTTATCTGAAGAAAATATTTCAAGAGAGAAATTCGTCGGCTACCTGCGAACTCACAAAGACTTCCATCAAAGTCTCATTTCGTGTTTGGCGAGCTTGGTTCATCCGTAATGAAACGCAAGCCCTTCTAGAAATTGTCAATGTTAACTGCGTGAACGTTGGCGTCGACTGTGACACAAAACGAGGGTCAGATTGGACTTGTGGTTGAGATTGCGAGACTAGAAAAGATCGAAAATGGAAGGAAAGCGACAAAAAACTTGGTGAAAATGTTTTATTGCATTACTTGAGCCGAACCACTGGCAGCGCGAAGGGTCCTTCGCTGGGGTAGATACGAGTTTTCCAGAATTTTATCAACAACTCCCGCTTGGGAATTGACGCTCTTTCCGTAAGCTGTACGTTCGCGTTTCGGTTGAGCTGCGTTAAGTTCGTTTTATCTCATATGCCAATTCAATGATGGTGAAATAATTTCCCAAAGTTGAAACTTAAAAAGTGGAGAACTTGGAAAAGTTGTAACCCCCAGATTTTTACTTTTATATCGGATTCTACGTCAACTTTCCTCCAAGGACAATTGTCAAAAATCGATAGATCGGTTCTTTAGTATGTTCAATCAATTTTCCGCATTTAAAAACGAAGATGGCAACCTAAAAACCTTGTACCTAGTCATTGAAAAATTTCCGTTATTTTGACTTAAAATTCGCATTCAGCTTTAAAAATTTCGCGAGCGAACAGTCTCTATAAAAACTTTGAGATTTAAAATTAAGGGTAGGTAGATAATTTCAGAATGAGCTCACTGGTTTGAGATTCGTCGAAAGTGATTTCTTCCAAAATATCGTAATTATTGAAGAGTTAGGAAGCAGCGATAGCGATTTTCAACAATTATGGGCAACGAGCAAGTACTATATGGGCGATTCTCGTGGAAATCAACAAAAGTATCACCTATTTCTCGTAGCTGTTCTAGCAGCAATGCCTTTCACTTGACTCAGATTAACGTTTCTGTGCGAGTAATCAGAAGTCAATTTTGGTCCAGTAAAAGGAAAGCAGCTGCCGAGTTCAATGGAAACTGATTTGTCTGCATCGCAGCCCTTATTATTGACCATTACGATATTTCCTTTCTGTATCTCTGTGATGTGAGTGTCAACTAGGTGAGAGTAGTCGTTTTTACTTCATAGAACTCCATTTTAGGACATAAATATCACCGACTTCAGTTCTATGCTTATATTTTCCTCCAACATGGGATTCATATGCTTGCAAAATAGTGACATCACATAAATATCACAGTCAACCTACATTACTAAATTTATTACTTGTAAAATCAATACGAATAGGAACCATAACTAAAATGTAAATAGGAAAAAAATAGGAACAAAAAATTGGTAGGTACTCTTCCTTTCAAAAATTATGAGAACTAAGGATGGAAAAACCACCCTTTGGATGGGATGGATGTGTCAGTAATTATTTTAATTTCAGAGTACAGTCATCAAAGGACCGTCGTCCGAAAAAGCCTCAGCTTAAGGCGGACATATATAACGTGTTACCTCTGATCTGATGTGTCCGAGTAAAACTATTTAGTGCTGCGAAGAGTCAAGGTGGATTGAAGTAGAGTGTGCAATTAGGATTCGAAAAGGTCAACAATTGCTCTTTTGAAGTAGAATTCCCAATTGAATATAGACGTATGTGTAGCTAATATTCCTTCCTAAACTTGTTCTATACAAGACATAATTATGTGCCGTTCTATGTTAGGAAATAATGATGTCGTTCCAGTTGTAGAACCCTCTTCATTCAATCCGTTCATCTCTTTAGTGGCCGACTGTGAACACCGTTCAAAATGTGAAAATACGTCCACATTCCATTATTGAATTCCCCTCGTCGAAATCATTCCTCTTCGTGGAAGGAGTGTAGTTGATGAGATATCGCTACAGTTAAAAAGGGATAGTACGGCATTTCGGCCGCTGTTCGGTTGTGTCGGTGAACGACAAAGCAACAATACTCTCTAATTCTTAAGGTTTCACAAGCGCCACCTTCGCAAGTCACCTTAGCAACGTTGATTAATGAGGTAGGATTATTTCGGCGATCCAGAGCAGCGCTTCTAACGGAAGAACATTGGCATTCGCCGACTTAAAATGAACAATCCGGTTCGTTCGTAATTTTCAAGAAAGTTCAGGAAGCTTGAGAGACGACGCATTCTGCTTCAGCAATTTCGCGGACTGTGATTGTGAAGAATCTTCACAAGCATTGTGTGAACCAAGGTACCTATGCTACGGTTTTAATAATTTTCTTATAATAATTTTCTTTATAATTTTAGACCGAGTATGCGTAAGTAACCGATCGGATCTACTGAGGAACCACATTTATTGGCATGCTTTCCCAAAAGTTTCCACCCTGAAAATGTCACGTATTTCCATATAAGAGTTATACTTGAAAAACGTGAGTTTTCAAGCGCCAGTCTCATTCCTTCTATGGTACACTGCTTGATCCTCTTCGCTCGTTTTACAGTTGTAATAATTTCGACGAATGCGTGGTCAGAGAGAAACTTTGGTAGCGAATCGACAGTTGGAAGTAAGCAGTCGGTTATGACCTCTGAGAATTATAACGTCTGCCAACAATCGATATAAATCGACCATGGTGATACTCCTCTTCGATATTGCAGTTGTTATGGTATGATATGGTCTTGCGCACATTGTTGGAATTAGCACAATTGCAACTGTTGTGGTAATTCTATCACAGCTGATCGCCAAGTTTCAACAGCCTCCGAACGGGTTGATGCTTAGAAATAGGTCGTGAATCAATCAAGGACTCGCCCATGTATTGAATCGCCGTTCTACGACAGTATTTTGATAATCCGTTGGGACTGTCCAACGATAGGTATACTTAGTACTGAAATAGTATAATTAGTATCGAATTAAGGTCTCGAAGCGGGATTCATGTGCAAAGATTTCGTTAATTTATTCCCTCAACTTATAGTTTTACAGCTGTGGGAAATATCAGAAAAACGTGGGAATAAAAAATGTTTGTTCATCACTTTATCGACATCATTCATCCCATTCGGTGGTATTGAGGGCAATCGTGAAAATGCTCGCACTCTAAAGTAAAATTATCTCATTTTTGTTTCAAATTGAAAACGAGGACTGTTTTATAATGCTCACGATTGATGAAATTTCGAACTTTCGGATAATACTTTCAATCCAGATAATTGTATCCTGCTTTGGAAACGCGAAGTCATTTAATAATGGCCTACTCCGTTTAAACAAGTTTTATGAATCACAGCAACAATAGAAAAATAGGGAAATTTGACAAAATGCGAAAAGTCGAGGTTCTTCGCCTTGCAAAATTTACACTCATAAATTTTGCTAACTCAGTATCCTTGAATTCAAGATCTATGGAAGAGATAAAACCATATCCAGCCTTTCACCATAATTTCCTGCGAACGTCGAATTTGACTTTAGCTGTGCGGGCCCAAGTGCAACCGTATAAATACATGCTCTTTTCATAGAACTTACGGAGCTTCAAATCTCGAGTTGCTTAGTACAGCCCATTCACGTTTGATCAGCTAAGTTAATAAGCTTTCAAAGGTCCAACAGTGTGACTTATGTACGGCCGACCATGATGAATGTTCATGCGGCTTACGAATTCCATTCAGTTTATTAATCTATTCCGAATGAAATCCAACCATCTCATTTAACTGATTCCGCGACTTCAACCCTGAGAAACAATTATCCCTTCCATTAGTTATCAGCTTAGATCCCTTCGCTCCGGATGGAGCCTCGAATTATCTGGGTACTAGGCGGCCACCTTCATCTGAACGGGGATGAGCTTGAATATGGAGGAGGAGAGTACTGCCACTAGAAAAAAGAACACTAGCTTTTTCCTTTAATGGTTGAAAATAATGATCGCTGCGCCCCTCCTCTCAGGCCTTACATATTGTTCGGGTGGGGTGTTGTCCTTGTCACTACTATATATATAGTATATAGTATAGTATATAGTATAGTATATAGTATAGTATATAGTATAGTATATAGTATAGTATATAGTATAGTATATAGTATAGTATATAGTATAGTATATAGTATAGTATATAGTATAGTATATAGTATAGTATATAGTATAGTATATAGTATATAGTATAGTATATAGTATATTATATAGTATAGTATATAGTATAGTATATAGTATATGCTATAGTATATAGTATATGGTATATAGGTATAGGTATAGGTTTAGTAGTTGATTATTTGTGTATGGAGAGTGGGAATCTATAGGTATTATTATTAGTAGGTAGTAGTTGCTATAATTTGATATGTTGGTGGAGGTGTTTGAATGTACTTTGTATCATAAAGTATTGGGTTTTTCAACTGGAGCAAAGTTGTAGCAGAATTAGACGTAACAGCTTTAAGTTTTCGAAGATTAGTAAGTTGCACAGGGGATAACTCAGACAAAACGTCGTCAATTCAAATGTTTGAATATATCAAAAGATAGGTAATTTAATTGCCCGCATTTTCCTAATGTAATGTACCTATCCGTTTTTCAACCGTTTTTGCGTTATTCAACAAAAATAGTGGACTATACACGAAAAAATCACATTTTTCATCTTCAAACGTTATTTTCATTTATTTAGTGCGAAAGAAACAAAGAATGAACCATATATTATTGATATACACATCATCAACTATCATTATGCTGAATTTGAGCGAAATCTATTACAAAAAGTTTTTCGCAAAAAATCCAAGGGGAACCCCTGCGATTTTTTTCAACCGATCAGTTAACGATTTTTTACTCCTCTCTCAATACAGATAAAAATCTGAAATTTTCAGGAAAGTTGTGTCTTACCAAGATGTATTTTTGTGATTTTTTTTATTTTTCGGAAAAATCTGCAAGTGGTTCAAAAAAATCGGTTTTTGTAAGCTCAAAAATTGGACTTTAACCGTGATTTTCGGGGTCAAAATAAATGCGAATCGATTGTTTTATTATGCAGGAGTCTTCATTTGAACGCCTTACACACGTACATAGCAAAAAATTTGGTGAAAAAATGTTTAATAGCGCCACAGAAATTAAATCGAGTTTTTCGCCGGCCGAAATTCCAAGCTCCGCTGGCATCGGTAATAGTGAAAAATTAAATTTTCGTTTTAAAGCGATTTTGAAAGCAATTCTTATAGGAAATTTAATGCTGAATCTGAATATGACGTCAAAACGGCGGATATTTCACGACAACTATCAGTTTTTCCAGGTTTAATACTACGCTACTCCTACGTTTTTCAACTTTGAAAATCCGTTGCAAATACATTACTATTCAAATTTGATTAAGTAATGATTCTTACAGGAAATTATACGTAGAATTCGAATTTAAAGTGAAAACAACCAAATCGAACGATTAATAATATTTTTTTGAATTTTTTACGATTTTCATACTTTTGAAGTTTCAACTTTGCGAGTTTTTTCGTCTCGTTCCCGAAATGGGAACAATTAGGTGCTGTGGAAGGAAATTAAGGAAATTTAATGTAGAATCGATTAAAAATAAGAAAATGGCTAGCGTATAGAATAGCTCTCAAGATATATTCCACTTTATGTCAAAAAACGTGTTTTGACTTTTCTTTGATCGTGTATAGCTCCGCGGAGACATAACATAAAAATATAATTAAATACACCAAATTGAGGGATTTCGATAGCTCTTTCTCGCCTCTGAGTAATATACCTATGTAAAAGTGGTCGGTTCAAAAGTTATTGGCAAAAAACAGGCAAAAAAACGTGAAAAACAGGGTCATAAAAGTTTAAAGTGCAATAAAATTTGAACAGAGGCCTAATTAAAAAAAAGAAGACTTTTCCAGCCGATTAAGTTCTCTCAATTGAACGATTCACGTGTCAAATACAATGACTTTTGCGGCCTGTAAAAATCGAAATGGTGAAAAAACCAGCACAAGGCGGAAGTGCGGTTTGTGGGCCAAAAGGAGAAAAAGAAGTTTTGTGAAAGTGGGTCTCTTTGAATCATGGGAGTGTTGTATTGCACGCATACTGTTCCATACACTACCGAGTAAGCATTACGAGATCTTCTCTTCAATTCATAGATACGAATCCTTCTGTTACGTCAGTTATGCTAGAGTGCTAAATAAACTACCTATATCATCAAATTGAGATGTGACAAGTAAGTGAAATGGGTGTCACTTTAGCCATGGCCAACCTGATTGCCATGTGACACAGTATCTCCAAACTCAAGCAGAATCTATAGGTGTGAGAGCGGATAAGATTTTCAACGGTGAAAATTGTTATCATGTTTTATAGCACGTACTCGTGAGAACTGTACGAGATAGAGGAGGAGCACGAGGTTTTGTGTTGGCCGATTGTTGAGTCCGTACAGGAGGCACGTGTTTGGATGGGATGCTTGGGCGAATACCACCCTTGCTGCGGTGAAGGGACTGCGATGGTGTCACATATTAAGTGATGGTTCGTAGATGAGCCAGGTCGCCTTTTCCAGAGGCGATGAGCCGAAATCCCACTTCATTTACACCCTCTTCATTTTCACCATCAGGCATATGCTACCAGTACCTATTTTCCATCCTTGACTTCAATATCATGGCTAAATGCTGCGATACAATTCATGAGGACTAAATATTATGAGCTCGAAATTATGGATTATTGTTTATTGTTTGGGGATTTATACAGTGGTACAAACACAAATCTGTTTTCCGACTATTCGAGATCATTACTCGTAAAAAGCAAGTGAAAGTGATATTTCAAAGCATAAAATTTGTTTCCTCACATCATTGAGCTCTAGTATTTGAATTTTTATGAAAGTTCCGAATATCCCAAAATGTCATGAGATTATTGTAGGTTAAACGCAACAAACGTTAAGATAAAAAACACTAAAAGCCCTCTCTTGGCTGGCGAAGAGCCTCCTGCACAATAAATTGGTGTGTTTAACACAGTATTTCATGCTTTAGATATAAGCTAAAAGGTGTAACCTTTAGTTGAAAGTATAGCCAATCATAAAATAAAGCTATATTTATGTACGCATAAAGGGCATAATATTAAATTTGGTTGGCTACTGGAATAAAAATCAATCTTGATAATATTATTGCGAGTGGTCTTGCAAAATCCTTCCATCGATTTGCGTCGTGTGTGACTCTAGCGATATCGATCAAGGGACATTCACCTGTCATAACCAACATTTGAAGTCCTTGAGCGCTGAAATATGACGATTTTGCAGTCTGTATGAAAATCAAAAGAAAAAAATATGCGAAAAACGTAAGTACGTTATGTGGCCATAACTATAAGAATCAGGTGTTATATCACCATTGATTTTTGAACCCGGTAAAAAATTAAAGTAGAACTAGACTTTCGAAAAATAGCGAAAAAGCTCATAACTTGGAAGTACGGTTTGAGAGCCAATATAAACCAACCCTTTTCTCTTCTACCTATTCTTATTATGTTATTGAGTCGCAGGTGAAAAAGACCAGGTGACTCATTTCTGCATTTGAAGTGGCTGGTCAAGCACTTCCGCGCTCATTCGCTCATTCAGTTCCACATTGCCGTTGGATGCCCGGACTTGCGAAAATGCTCGGCCGCTAGTAAATCGCCTGTTCCTATATTCTTGCAGGGTATTTCAAAAGCTCGATCGTTCGAACATGTTGATTCTTATAACCTGTAAAAATTAATATAAAAAAAATGTTCAATACTCATATTTTGGAAGTACCTTGTGCTATCCAAATTTCAATAACCGCTTAATTGGCTCATTCACTTAGAAGAAATATTTTCAGAAGATATAGTTGAATATTTTGATTATTCACGGCGGTGTGACGATTTTTGTCATTCTTGACCACCAACAGACGGAAAGCGTCTTCAGAAAGTGTTCTGGATCACAATGTAATTCCGAATTCGACTTTTCGTAGGATCCTAATACTTCCTTTTTACCTCATAAACGAGGAAGTATAAACGATCTGTGTTCGAATGAGAAGAACACATATTGGTTTCCATTAAACTACGTGAAATCACCTATGTAAATTCGCATCACTTCTGCATTACCTCAAACTTAACTTCCTCCGATTGCTATGAAAGAGAGATGAAAATAATTTTTCTAAACGCTTTTATCCTTCGCCAATTGAAATGGTAAAATAACGTGAAACCGGCTGAAAAGGGATTATAAAGGCAAACCACGTTTAGAGCTTATCATCGTCATAAAAACCGGCAAATGCCCTAAAAAGGAAGAGTTTCGTTTTATATTAACGGTGAGGGAAATTTCGTTCGTTCCCTGTTATATCCTAGGATTACAAAAAATGAGTTAGTTGTCTTAATAAACGTTGGAAATAGATAACTTCTTTTATCCGGTTCAGACTTGTATAGAAAAAAAAAAAATTGAGAATTCGGTGAGAGTGGATAGTTGGGAAAATTGAGATGACCATCACAATCAATCCTACTCCTAATATTGAAAACTATTTCAAGTAAGTTGGTAATTTTTGACGGCTCCTTTAGCTCAGGGCAGTATCTACTTTTCAACCGATCCGACTGCCTGTCAATGATATTGAAAAGGATGATTGGATTTCAATAAATTTCCGTAGCTCAGTATTTCAATCGAAAGAATCTCAGAAAGTACACGAAGGCAACATCAAGTCTTATCGAGGGCCGAGGGACCAAACGTTTTTAGAAGGATATTCATGAATTGATTCGAGAGAGAAATCGTAAAAAGTTGAATTCACTACATTGCTGAGCGATTTATACAAGTTACATCTCACCATTTATAAATTCTTTTTCTAGGATTTCTGCGATTCTATACCATTTCAAACTGTATTATTTATGCAGCCAAATTAATTAAATAAATGAAACATAATTAATAATAGCCTTATTCAAAATGTGACAGTCTGCCTGTACTGGAAACTCGATATAATGCAAAATGCCATAAACACTTATGCACCTGAACTCTATCAAATTTTTACCAGTTCGTAATGTTCTGGACCGTGAAAATGGGTCTGAGAATACACTTCGTTATGATAGTCCTAAAAAAGTGTTGCATAGTACCCATCTTGGGATGGATGTAAATTGAGACGATTTTAACATCTTTGGCACTTTCGATAAAATATTTTGATCAACTCTGATGGAGTACGAAAAGGCGTTCTCAATTGAAGCAAATGAGATCACGATAGATAGTCACAACAGCAATATTAATAATCTCATAATATATGATGATTATATTATTAGATGATGATATAATATGATAATATGAGATGATAGGTGATAGTATTAGTATCAATTGTGAAAAACAAGCCTATAATTTCTTCAAGTCCCAATTAATAGATCTGTTTAATTAAAAGTAATGGAAAAGTCATCCATGGATGAGCCATTATTTTATAGAAGTAACACTTTGCCAGGTCAAAAATAGAATTTGACTGTAAATATTTATCTTGAGAATTTCGTAAATTTCTATTAGAAAAAATGCCTAGTCAATTACACGAAATAGTAAATAAAAACCGTACTCGATAAAACAATTTATCAATCACTCAAAGAATAATGCACCAAATGAACTTAATTGATTTGGAAACAAATTTATAATGTTGTCTGATTCTTTTATCCCAAAGGAAAGACGTTGCAAACTGCGTGTATATTTTTCAAATTAATAACTACTTTACATAATCAGCGGTACCGTTTGCAGTGTCGGGAAAGTTGGCATTTGTATCGTTGACAAAATGGGAAGCCTTGCGTGGTTCGGGGGTTGAACGTTGTTAGGTTCTCTAACCTGACCTCAGCCCCAGCTTATAACCTTCTTCCCAAGGGGATTCCCATGCCAGACCGCTCGCTCTTGATTACAGATTTTTTTCCACAGGACTCGGATGCGGGTTCGTCTCGTGCTGTGTTCTCCTTTAGTCAGCTCATTTTTATTTGTTCGTTTTGGAATTTGTAGTAAAGCGAGTTGCTTCTCTTCCACAAGAACGGGCTCAAGGGACAAGGATACGACGTCGTCTGATCCGGGAGTTGTCTTTGATTTTCAACATTCCCTGGATACTAACAATCCGGGATCAACTGGGGACAACTGTAATTCGTTTCATCCGCGTCTCATTTGGCATTTAAACAATCTCGTTTATAGATGTGCTTTATTAATTACGATCTACTACTTACTAACTGAACGATTTACGATATGAAAGTTTCAAAATTGATTAACTCAGTAATGTCATGTACACCCCTGTATTCTAAATTGTTGAAGAATTGACAGGTTCGTTGGCCTTTACCTTCGGTTAGCCTTCACAGTGTTTTTCTGTTGTTCGATCCCGTCGTCACCAGCTCATCTTCTATCGCTGGGTGTTTTGTGATACGTTACTTGTTTAGGGCTCAACGTTCACTACAAACAGTTATAATAAGGCAGCCACCTTAGGTTAGACAGTTATTGTACAATCCGCCGACCTGACGCCGCCTAGTCTGAACTGTAAGTCTGCTTAATGTATCTATACTCTCCGTCGCTTGCCTGTCTGATTCGAACCCTGTTGGTTTACCCGCCCTGCCGTTTGGATCATCTGTGTCGCCACCCTCAGGATACGACAGTAAATGGACGCACTTTCAACTGGTAATATATAAAACTAGGGGCTGAGCGCCCCTGGCGGCTGCCGCCGCCCAACCCCCTCAGAGGGGGGCTTCGCCCCCCTCAGCTATCGCGCACAGTCGGCCCGTCGGAGGGGCTTCGCCCCTCCTCTCGGGCCTTACATAAATAACTCGGGGTGTTGTCCTTATCACTCCTATATATAGTACTATATACAATATAGTATATAGTATAGTATATAGCATATATGGTATATAGCATAGTATATAGTATATGGTGTATAGGTATAGGTAGGTAGGTATAGGTATAGGTATGGGTATGGGTTTAGTAGTTAACTATTTGTGTATGGAGAGTGGGAATCGATAGGTATTATTATTAGTAGGTAGTACTTAGTAGTAGTTGCTATAATTTGGTATGTAGGTGGTGGAGTTCGAACGTACTTTGTATCATAAAATATTGGATTTTTCAACTGGAGCAAAGTTATAGCAGAATTAGACGTAACAACTGTAAGTTTTCCAAGATTTGTAACTTGCACAGTGGATAACTCAAACAAAAAGTCGTCAATTCAAACGTTTGAATATACCAAAAGATAGGTAATTTAACTGTCCACATTTTCCCAATGTAATGTACCTATCAATTTTTCAACCGTTTTTGCGTTATTCAACAATATTAGTAGACTATACACGAAAAAATGACATTTTTCAACTTTAAACGTTCTTTTCATCTATTTAGTGCAAAAGAAACAAAGAATGAACCATATATTATTGATGTACACATCATCAACTATCATTATGCTGAATTTGAGCGAAATCCATTTCAAAAAATTTTTCGCGAAAAATCCAAGGGGAACCCCTGCGATTTTTTTCAACCGAACAGTTAACGAATTTTTACTCGTCTCTCAATACAGATAAAAATCTGAAATTTTTAGGAAAGTTGTGTCTTACCATGATGTATTTTTGTGATTTTTTTTATTTCTCGGAAAAATCTGCAAGTGGTCCAAAAAAATCGGTTTTTGAAAGCTCAAAAATTGGACTTTAACCGTGATTTTCGGGGTCAAAATTTATGATAATCAACTGTTTTATTATGCAGGAGTCTTCATTTGAACGCCTTACACACGTACATAGCAAAAAATTCGGCGAAAAAAATTTAAACAGAGCCAGAGAAATTATTTTCCGTAAATCGAGTTTTTCGCCGGCCGAATTTCCGAGCTCCGCTGGCATCGGTAAGGGTGAAAAATTAAATTTTCGTTTTAAAGCGATTTTGAAAGCTATTCTTATAGGAAATTTAACGCTGAATCCGAATATGACGTCAAAACGGCGGAAATTAGTCGGCAACTATCAGTTTTTCCAGGTTTAATACACGCCATTCCTACGTTTTTCATCTTTGAAATTCCGTAGCAAATACTTACAGTCCTGTTAAAATTTGATTAATTAATGGTTCCTACAGGAAATTAGACGTAGAATTCGAATTCGAAGTGAAAAAAATCAAATTCGAACGATTAATAATATTTTTCGAATTTTTATCGGTTTTCATACTTTTGAAGTTTCAACTTTGGGATTTTTTTTCATCACGTTCCCGAAACGGGACAGATTAGGTGCTGTGGAAGAAAATGTAGGAAATTTAACGTAGAATCCAGTAAAAATACGAAAATGGCTAGCGTATATGATAGCTTTCGAGGAATATTCCACTTTATGTCAAAAAACGTGTTTTGACTTTTCTTCAAACGTTAATAGCTCCGCGGGGACATAACATAAAAATATAATTAAATACACCAAATTGTGGGATTTCGATAGTTCTATCTCGCCTCTGAGTAATATACCTATGTAAAAGTGGTCGGTTCGAAAGTTATTTGCGAAAAACATGCGAAAAAACGCGAAAAACAGGGTCATAAAATTTCAAAGTGCAATAAAATTTGAACAGAGGCCTAATTAAAAAAAAGACGATTTTTTCAGCCGATGAAGTTGTCTCAATTGAACGGCACTATGACCAAAATTTGATTACCTATTCCCAGTTTCTCAATCAATTGTATACTACGGTTTTTTGGGTGTTCGCTTCGGGCCGCTCTAGCTCCGGCTAAAATCGATCAACGAACGAATTCTTGTACTTTTTCGTTTAAAGAATTTATCCATGAACAAAATGCGCTCATAAAATCTTTTCGCGTTGTGAGAATTTTTCGAGAAAATCGCGATCGACTGCGGGAAAACGTGGTTTCGAAAAAGCTCAAAAACTTACATAAAGCTCCCCTGAGATAAATCAAGGTCCTAAATCAAAATTTCAAGGGTTTTTCGCCGTATCATTTTCAAAATGCTAAACGAATATAGTGCCAAATTAATTTTTTTTTTCGAAATGCGGCGTCGAGTCGAGAGCGTTTTTTTGTATCAAAAACTTCAAGTTTCGACTTTGGATCGCTATAGCTCCGCGGGGGTTGAACCAAACCTAACATTTGTAATTACAAAAATGTAGGAAATTTAACTGACTACAACTTTGCAATGCACTTAGTATATAAGAAACCCGTTAGTTTAGGAGCTACGGCGTCCGAAAGACGAAATTCCGCGATCGCGATTTTTCACCAAAAACACGTTTTTCGATACATTTCGAATTTTTTCAAAAAACAGGGGGCAAAAATGGAAATTCTAAGATTTTTTCAGCCGATGGCCTTAAATTTTAAACAGCCCCTATTTTTTTCATCGAAATCCCTCCAGCCATCTCTTCAATCAATCGTATACCTTCTCCTCCTCGTTTTGCAGTTTTATATATATAGACTAGGGGCTGAGCGCCCCTGGCGGCTGCCGCCGCCCAACCCCCTCAGAGGGGGGCTTCGCCCCCCTCAGCTATCGCGCACGGTCGGCCCGTCGGAGGGGCTGCGCCCCTCCTCTCGGGCCTTACATATAGTTTCGGTGGGGTGTTGTCCTTATCACTCCTATATATAGTAGACTATATATAGTATAGTATATAGTATAGTATATAAATATAGTATATAGTATATGGTAGTATATGGTATATAGGTATAGGTATAGGTATGGGTATGGGTATAGGTAGGTAGTAGTAGTTTATTATTTGTGTATGGAGAGTGGGAATCTATGGTAGGTTTTATAGTAGAAAGTACTTGGTAGTAGTTGCTATAATTTGGTATGCTGGTGGTGGGGATTGTATCGTACTTAGTATCATAAAGTATTGGGTTTTTCAACTGGAGCAAAGTAGGAGCAAAATTAGACATAGCAACTGTAAGTTTTCCAAGATTTCTAACTTGCACAGTGGATAACTCAAACAAAAAGTCGTCAATTCATATGTTTGAATATACCAAAAGATAGGTATTTTAACTGTCCACATTTTCCCAATGTAATGTACCTATCATTTTGTCAACCGTTTTTGCGTTATTCAACAATATTAGTAGCCTATACACGAAAAAATGACATTTTTCAACTTTAAACGTTATTTTCATCTATTTAGTGCGAAAGAAACAAAGAATGGACCATATATTATTGATGTACACATCATCAACTATCATTATGCTGAATTTGAGCGAAATCTATTTCAAAAAATTTTTCGCGAAAAATCCAAGGGGTACCCCTGCGATTTTTTTCAACCGACCATTTAACGAATTTTTACTCCTCTCTCAATGCAGATAAAAATCTGAAATTTTAAGGAAAGTTGTGTCTTACCACGATGTATTTTTGTGATTTTTTTTTATTTCTCAGAAAAATCTGCAAGTGGTCCGAAAAAATCGGTTTTTGAAAGCTCAAAAATTGGACTTTAACCGTGATTTTCGGGGTCAAAATAAATGCAAATCAATTGTTTTATTATGCAGGAGTCTTCATTTGAACGCCTTACACACGTACATAGCAAAAAATTTGGTGAAAAAATTTCAAACAGAGCCAGAGAAATTATTTTCCGTAAATCGAGTTTTTCGCCGGCCGAATTTTCGAGCTCCGCTGGCATCGGTAATAGTGAAAAATTAAATTTTCGTTTTAAAGCGATTTTGAAAGCTATTCTTATAGGAAATTTAACGCTGAATCCGAATATGACGTCAAAACGGCGGAAATTTCGCGACAACTATCAGTTTTTCCAGGTTTAATACTACGCCACTCCTACGTTTTTCAACTTTGAAATTCCGTAGCAAATACTTACAGTACTGTTCAAATTTGATTAATTAATGGTTCCTACAGGAAATTAGACGTAGAATTCGAATTTAAAGTGAAAAAAATCAAAATCGAATGATTAATAATATTTCTCGATTTTTTTTCGTTTTTCATACTTTTCAAGTTTCAACTTTGGGATTTTTTTTCATCACGTTCCCGAAACGTGACAGATGAGGTGCTGTGGAAGAAAATGTAGGAAATTTAACGTAGAATCCATTAAAAATACGAAAATGGCTAGCGTATATGATAGGTCTCGAGCTATATTCCACTTTATGTCGAAAAACGTGTTTTGACTTTTCTTCAAACGTTAATAGCTCCGCGGGGACACAACATAAAAATAAAATTAAATACACCAAATTGTAGGATTTTGATAGCTCTTTCTCGCCCCTGAGTAATATACCTATGTAAAAGTGGTCGGTTCAAAAGTTATTTGCGAAAAACATGCAAAAAAACGCGAAAAATCGTGTCATAAAACTTTAAAGTGCAATAAAATTTGAACAGAGGCCTAATTAAAAAAAAGAAGATTTTTTCACCCGATGGGTTTGTCTCAATTGAACGGCACTATGACCAAAATTTGATTACCTATTCCCAGTTTCTCAATCAATTGGATACCCAAGATTTTTTCACGTCCCCTTCGGGCCGCTCTAGCTCGGCCTAAAATCAACCTACGAACGAATTCTTGTACTTTTTCGTTTAAAGAATTTATCCATGAACAAAATGCGCTCATAAAATCTTTTCGCGTTGTGAGAATTTTTCGAGAAAATCGCGATCAACTGAAGAAAAACGTGGTTGCGGAAAAGCTCAAAAACGTACATAGACCTCCCCCGAGGAAAATCAAGGTCCTTAATCAAAATTTCAAGGGTTTTTCGCCGTATCATTTTCAAAATGCTAAACGAATATAGTGCCAAATTAATTTTTTTTTTCGAAATGCGGCGTCGAGTCGAGAGCGTTTTTTTGTATCGAATTTTTCAAGTTCCGACTTTGACTCGCTATAGCTCCGCGGAGGTGAGTCGGATTCGATCGATCCAAATGACGAAAATGTTAAGAATTTCCCGCACAACAGATCTGTAATGCACATGGTACGTACGAAAATCGATATTTAAGCCGCTACAGCTCCCGATAGAAAAAATTCCGCGATCTTAACATTTCGCAAAAACGACGTTTTTCGATACATTTCGAATTTTTTTTCAAAAACGGGGTCGAAAATGGAAAATCGGCGATTTTTTCAGCCGATGGCCTTAAATTTTAAACACCCCCTATTTTTTTCATCGAAATCCTTCAAGCCAGTTTCTCAATCAATAGTATACCTTCTCCTCCTCCTCGCTGTGTAGTTTTATATATATAGATAGGGGCTGAGCGCCCCTGGCGGCTGCCGCCGCCCAACCCCCTCAGAGGGGGGCTTCGCCCCCCTCAGCTATCGCGCGCGGTCGGCCCGTCGGAGGGGCTCCGCCCCTCCTCTCGGGCCTTACATAAATAACTCGGGGTGTTGTCCTTATCACTCCTATATATAGTAGACTATATATAGTATAGTATATAGTATAGTATATAAATATAGTATATAGTATAGTATGTAGTATATGGTATATAGGTATAAGTAGGTAGGTATAGGTATAGGTATGGGTAGGTAGTAGTAGTTTATTATTTGTGTATGGAGAGTGGGAATCTATAGGTATTTTTATGGTAGAAAGTACTTGGTAGTAGTTGCTATAATTTGGTATGTAGGTGATGGGGATTGTAAGGTACTTAGTATCATAAAGTATTGTGTTTTTCAACTGGAGCAAAGTAGGAGCAAAATTAGACATAGCAACTGTAAGTTTTCCAAGATTTGTAACTTGCACAGTGGATAACTAAAACAAAAAGTCGTCAATTCAGAGGTTTGAATATACCAAAAGATAGGTAATTTAACTGTCCACATTTTCCCAATGTAATGTACCTATCCATTTTTCCACCGTTTTGCGTTATTCAACAATATTAGTAGAATATACACGAAAAAATGACATTTTTCAACTTTAAACGTTATTTTCATCTATTTAGTGCGAAAGAAACAAAGAATGAACCATATATTATTGATATACACATCATCAACTATCATTATGCTGAATTTCAGCGAAATCTATTGCAAAAAATTTTTCGCGAAAAATCCAAGGGGTACCCCTGCGATTTTTTTCAACCGAACAGTTATCGAATTTTTACTCCTCTCTCAATACAGATAAAAATCTGAAATTTTTAGGAAAGTTGTGTCTTACCATGATGTATTTTTGTGATTTTTTTTATTTCTCGGAAAAATCTGCAAGTGGTCCAAAAAAATCGGTTTTTGAAAGCTCAAAAATTGGACTTTAACTGCGATTTTCGGGGTCAAAATATTTGCGAATCAATTGTTTTATTATGCGAGAGTCTTCATTTGAACGCCTTACACACGTACATAGCAAAAGATTTGGAGAAAAAATTTTAAACAGAGCCAGAGAAATTATTTTCCGTAAATCGACTTTTTCGCCGGCCGAATTTTCGAGCTCCGCTGGCATCGGTAATAGTGAAAAATTAAATTTTCGTTTTAAAGCGATTTTGAGAGCTATTCTTATAGGAAATTTAACGCTGAATCCGAATATGATGTCAAAACGGCGGAAATTAGTCGGCAACTATCAGTTTTTCCAGGTTTAATACACGCCATTCCTACGTTTTTCAACTTTGAAATTCCGTAGAAAATACTTACAGTACTGTTCAAATTCGATTAATTAATGGTTCCTACAGGAAATTAGGCGTAGAATTCGAATTTAAAGTTAAAAAAATCAAAATCGAACGATTAATAATATTTTTCGAATTTTTTTCGTTTTTCATACTTTTGAAGTTTCAACTTTGGGATTTTTTTTTCGTCACGTTCCGGAAATGGGACAGATTAGGTCCTGTGGAAGAAAATGTAGGAAATTTAACGTAGAATCCAGTAAAAATACGAAAATGGCTAGCGTATATGATAGCTTCCGAGGAATATTCCACTTTATGTCAAAAAACGTGTTTTGACTTTTCTTCAAACGTTAATAGCTCCGCGGGGACATAACATAAAAATATAATTAAATACACCAAATTGTAGGATTTTGATAGCTCTTTCTCGCCTCTGAGTAATATACCTATGTAAAAGTAACCGGTTCAAAAGTTATTTGCGAAAAACATGCGAAAAAACATGAAAAACCGGGTTTTAAAATTTCAAAGTGCAATAAAATTTGAACAGAGGCCTAATTAAAAAAAAGAAGATTTTTTCACCCGATCAGTTTGTCTCAATTGAACGGCACTATGACCAAAATTTGATTACCTATTCCCAGTTTCTCAATCAATTGGATGACCAAGATTTTTTGACCTTCGCTTTGGGCCGCTCTAGCTCCGGCTAAAATCAACCTACGAACGAATTCTTGTACTTTTTCGTTTAAAGAATTTATCCATGAACAAAATGCGCTCATAAAATTTAATCGCGTTGTGAGAATTTTTCGAGAAAATCGCGATCGACTGCGGAAAAACGTGGTTTCGGAAAACGTCAAAATTTTACATAATCTTAGCTCACGAGAAAACCAAGTCGAAAATCGAAAAAATGAAAAAAACGGGGTCAGGAATTTCGATTTAATTGACGAATATGTTGTCAAAAAATTTTTATCGTTTCACAATTTTTCTCCATCCGTGAGAGTTTTTTCAAAACGTGAAAACAAAGTTTCGACTTTGGATCGCTATAGCTCCGCGGGGGTTGAACCAAACTTGACAATTGTAATTACAAAAATGTAGGAAATTTATCTGGCAACAACTTTGCAATGCACTTAGTATAGACGAAAATCAATATTTAAGCCGCTACAGCGCCCGATAGAAAAAATTCCGCGATCGCGATTTTTCACCAAAAACACGTTTTTCGATACATTTCGAATTTTTTCAAAAAAACGGGGCCGAAAATGGAAAATCGGCGATTTTTTCAGCCGATGGCCTTAAATTTTAAACATCCCCTATTTTTTTCATCGAAATCCCTCCGGCCAGTTCTTCAATCAATCGTATACCTTCTCCTCCTCGTTGTGCAGTTTTATATATATAGACTAGGGGCTGAGCGCCCCTGGCGGCTGCCGCCGCCCAACCCCCTCAGAGGGGGGCTTCGCCCCCCTCAGCTATCGCGCACGGTCGGCCCGTCGGAGGGGCTGCGCCCCTCCTCTCGGGCCTTACATAAATAACTCGGGGTGTTGTCCTTATCACTACTATATATAGTATGATATGTATAGTATATATAGTATATATATAGTATATAAATATAGTATATGGTATAGTATATAGTATAGGTAAAGGTAAAGGTATGGGTATAGGTAAGGGTTTAGTAGTTAATCATTTGTGTATGGAGGGTGGGAATCGATAGGAATTATTATTAGTAGGTAGTACTTGGTAGTAGTTGCTATAATTTGGTATGTAGTTGGTGGGGATTGTATCGTACTTTGTATCATAAAGTATTGGGTTTTTCAACTGGAGCAAAGTAGGAGCAAAATTAGACATAAACAACTGTAAGTTTTCCAAGATTTGTAACTTGCACAGTGGATAACTAAAACAAAAAGTCGTCAATTCAGAGGTTTGAATATACCAAAAGATAGGTAATTTAATTGACCACATTTTCCCAATGTAATGTACCTATCCATTTTTCAACCGTTTTTGCATTATTCAACAATATTAGTAGACTATACACGAAAACATGACATTTTTTAACTTTAAACGTTCTTTTCATCTATTTACTGCAAAAGAAACAAAGAATGGACCATATATTATTGATATACACATCATCAACTATCATTATGCTGAATTTGAGCGAAATCTATTTCAAAAAAATTTTCGCGAAAAATCCAAGGGGTACCCCTGCGATTTTTTTCAACCGAACAGTTAACGAATTTTTACTCGTCTCTCAATACAGATAAAAATCTGAAATTTTCAGGAAAGTTGTGTCTTACCAAGATGTATTTTCGTGATTTTTTTTATTTTTCGGAAAAATCTGCAAGTTGTCCAAAAAAATTGGTTTTTGAAAGCTCAAAAATTGGACTTTAACCGTGATTTTCGGGGTCAAAATAAATGCGAATCAATTGTTTTATTATGCAGGAGTCTTCATTCGAACGCCTTACACACGTACATAGCAAAAAATTTGGTGAAAAAAATCTAAACAGAGCCAGAGAAATTATTTTCCGTAAATCGACTTTTTCGCCGGCCGAAATTCCGAGGTCCGCTGGCATCGGTAATAGTGAAAAATTAAATTTCCGTTTTAAAGCGATTTTGAGAGCTATTCTCATAGGAAATTTAACGCTGAGTCCGAATATGACGTCAAAACGGTGGAAATTTGACGACGAACATTAGTTTTTCCCGGTTTTAGTACTACTCGGTTCATGTTTTTCAACTGTGAAAATTCGTTGCAAATACTTACAGTACTGTTCAAATTTGATTAGTTAATGATTCCTACAGGAAATTAGACGTAGAATTCGAATTTAAAGTGAAAACAATCAATTTCGTACGATTAATAATATTTTTCGAATTTTTTTCGTTTTTCGTACTTTTGAAGTTTCAACTTTGGGATTTTTTTTCATCACGTTCCCGAAATGGGACAGATTAGGTGCTGTGGAAGAAAATGTAGGAAATTTAACGTAGAATCCAGTAAAAATACGAAAATGGCTAGCGTATATGATAGCTCTCGAGCTATATTCCACTTTATGTCAAAAAACGTGTTTTGACTTTTCTTCAAACGTTAATAGCTCCGCGGGGACATAACATAAAAATATAATTAAATACACCAAATTGTAGGATTTCGATAGCTCTTTCTCGCCTCTGAGTAATATACCTATGTAAAAGTGACCGGTTCAAAAGTTATTTGCGAAAAACATGCGAAAAAACGCGAAAAACCGAGTTATAAAATTTCAAAGTGCAATAAAATTTGAACAGAGGCCTAATTAAAAAAAAGAAGATTTTTTCACCCGATCAGTTTGTCTCTATTTAACGCCTCTATGACCAAAATTTGATTACCTATTCCCAGTTTCTCAATCAATCGTATACCCACGGTTTTTCGACTTTCACTTCGAGCTTCTCTAGCTCCGACTAAACTCAACCGACGAACAAATTCCTGTACTTTTTCGTTTAAAGAATTTAATAATCTACAAATATCTGTAGTAAAATTTGCAGCTCCAATGAGAAAATTTTGAGTAAATCGCGAATAACTGGGGAAAAACGTGGTTCCGGAAAAGGTCAAATTTTTACATAAACCTCCCCCAAGACAATTCAAAGGCCTAAATTGAAAATCGGCCATTTTTCTACCGTATCATTTTCGACCTGATGAACGAATATAGCGTCAAATATTTTTTATCTCCTCACACATTTTTTCCCTTGCGCGAGCATTTTTTCGAACGGATTTTCAAAGTTCCGACTTTGCAAGGCTGTAGCTCCGCGGGGGTTGGACTAAACTTAACAATTGTAATCATGAAAATGTAGCAAATTTATCTGGCAACAACTTTGCAATGCACTTAGTAAGTGTAAAATTGAATAGTTTGGCCGCTAGATCGCCCGAAAGCCGAAATTCCGCAATCGTGACTTTTTACCCAAAACACGTTTTTTCTTACATTTCGAATTTTTTTTCAAAACAGGGTCCAAAAATCGAAAATCCAAAGGTTTTTCAGCCGATGGCCTTAAATTTTAAACACCCCCTATTTTTTTCATCCAAATCCTTCCAGCCAGTTCCTCAATCAATCGTATACCTCTCCTCCTGGTTGTGTAGTTTTATATATATAGATAAAAGGTAGGTTAATATATTGCGAAAATGTTGTCCAGCCAAACGTTTTGTTTTGAAAAACTAAAGATTACACCCGAAGTCAAAATCATGACGCAGATTACACAATCAGCGAGAAAAAACTATCATTCGGCGGAATACGGGGATTCATAATCTAATAAATGGTTAGCCGTTTATCAATTAGCAATTTAAACAGTTGTTAATCAAGGTTTTTGTTGGTCGCTTTTTTATTGGGTGCATTATCACCACAACCAAATTGGTTTGTTCCTTCCTAGATTAATCATTTAGAGAAAACGTCTCCGAAAGTATTTCTAACCTCTCTAGCAATTAATGTGACAGAAAAAAAGCTGGTAAAACGGGCAACCGGCTTGGAATGACACAATTAAAACTTGAACTCCATTCCTCAAAGTCAACTATCTTTATTTTTTTATTTTTTTTTATTATTATTATTATTTTTTTTTTTTGTTGTGGTTTTGTCGTTTTTTTCGTTCTTCGCTGTTGGGGTTGAGGGGGAGAAAACCACGGCGACTCGTTCTCCTGTTTTTTATTGTTGGCCTGCCAAGCACTTTCGCCCATTCGGGCATCATCAGGGCTTCGTAGCACGTAGGCCGTGGATACCTGTAATGGTGCTACGAAGCCCTGATGATGCCCGAATGGGCGAAAGTGCTTGGCAGGCCAACAATAAAAAACAGGAGAACGAGTCGCCGTGGTTTTCTCCCCCTCAACCCCAACAGCGAAGTATCTTTATTTTTTAACCTTCTGGCGAATCATGTTGTGGAAGCAGTATACCTAGTTTTTATAGTAACCTCTACAATTTCTATTATCGGAGAACTCTGCTTTCGACATCGAGTGTTTCTTGGATTACATCTGAAAAGGAATTATTTATTGAATTAAACTTACTCTCTCGAACGATACATCACTGTCTTAAAAACGACGTAGGTAACGACAGTTCAAGTAGCCAATTACAGGTGCATATCCGTCCAGTTTTCCAGAGAAAAAAACTTCGTTCTATCATTAGATATTGCAAAGGTTAGATGACAAAAACTTAAATATTCCGTTATGGGTTATTCCTACTCGTTATTATAGTAGAGTGGTTGTGAGGGCGAGAAAAACCAGGCGACTTAGTCTCCAGATTTTTAATGGCTGGCCGAGCACTTTCGCTCATTCGGGCATCTTCAGGGCGACCTGTGTTGTTAGCATAGAGGTACAGTATTACTATAATTTGTAGAGCTGTTTTTTACAATTTGGTACTTAGTACTCACGTGGAACCATGAGGTCCACAGCCAAGTCGGCACAGTTTAATGATACTTAAGGGTTACATCGTCTGCCTGGCTCCCCCTGTGTCCTGGAATAGTAGTTTGAAAGTTTAAAAATCAAACTCATTATTCATCAACTCATTATTGGGCATTCTTACGTAAGCATGACCATTTCAGTAAGTGCGCGATTGACTGTATTTTTTAGGTTGGATTACAATAGTAAAAATGAAGCGAGTCAATTCAACAAAAACAGGTGTATTGAAACCAGCCTTAAAATTACAACTGAATAATGTACATTACAAAGCGATGGGTTAGGACATATAGTTGAGAACGAAGCAAACGCCATGATGAGTCATCAAAATAGGGGGTTCTGGCACATTCGATCCGTATGGAGAGCTAGGTAGAAAAAGGAATTTTGGTAACCGTGGTTGCGGGGTACGTTCTTTGCGTTCCACGTTATGACGTGATTTTTCCTGACGGTACTGAGAACATACTCCGTGAGAGCAACTGATGGGTCAAAGTCCATTCGTCCTTAACTATGATATTATCGGTTGTGAATGCCTGAATAGTTGAGTGTGAAGAAAATTTTCCACCGTTGTGTTGAATCTTTTCACTCAACAATTTTATTCTGTTTGCGATTCTCATCGACTCTTCTTTTCCTTTTAACGGTGAACAAACTGAAGAGCAGAACTGCTATGGGAAGGAAAATATCGTCTCTTGGAAGGCGTTCATTGCAAAGGGGGTCACATGTTATCAGATGCACTCATCGCGCTTCCTACAGAACGGGCATCTTCTGTGCACCTTGAGACAATGAACTGCTCGACTAGAGATAAAACGGTTATCTCCTCAACCGTCCCACCCAAACGCCGTCCTTCTGCCATCCAATCGACAATCATTTCACTTATTCGGCCCTCGTTCGAAGGTTAACTGCTGGCAGGGGTTCGAAGGAACAAAGGTAACCCAACTACCGGTCGATGTATTCCTATTTATAGAATGATGATGCATTCAGCTTCTGTTATGATTCCTCTGTACTGCACTGCCCAGTCCCATCTACAATTGTACTTCGCTTTAAACTCACAGAACGAAGTCCAAGCTGCACCAACGCTCCTCGTTTTCTCATTGACTTCCCAATGAGAGTATTTCACCATATCGTTTACCTATCTGAACCTTTCTTATGATTCTTTTCAAATTTATAAGGAGCAGGCTAGAACTCCATAATGCGGAATCACACGATCATTTCGATAAATATGTGGATATATTTTTTTCCCGATAAACATAATAATGGCGGGACTTATGAGTGATGTGACATTCTCTCTTGCACATCGTTTATGTTTCAAGCAATATCGCCTCTTCAAGTATCTTCTGAACCGTCATCTACCGCTAAAGTTGTCACAATTAATATCCCGTAGGTACTTTACATAATAATTAGGAATATCAAACAACTTTGGAGTAATACCCGTACGTGATATTGTGTCTATCAACTTGTGAACTAGACTATTTTTTAAGAAGCATATACAGGCGAAAGCGGTTCAAATATTGTACCGACCAATATACTCGGCAATCCAATCAGAACTGAACTAAAAATAAATACATAAATAGCACCTGAAGCAAAATATACGCAAACATTGTGCTAGTGACATAATTAAAGGCAGCTTTACATTATTATCAATATACCAGAGAAACGTCGCTATATCTTGCTCAACGTCACCCACAAAGTCGCTTCTTATACTGTACACACAAATTACAGGTTACAACAATCTTCGACCTGTTATTGCAATCTAACGTTGATTATGGTACTGATTTACCCCTGTTGAAGTGATCAAAAACTCTGCGTATTCAATACGCAGTTAGGGGTCTTAGCAGCAGTAAATATTTTCAACGTTTGTCCATGTTTCTCGTGGTTGAGTGGTTTTCGGCGATTAATGACCGTTACGTGACTGGATGTCGTCGAGATTGGACAAGTCAAGATTTATCGCTTGAGAACTTGCTCGTGTCAAGTGCAGAATGCGATCCTTGTGAACGTCTCATGCCATGGTGACCAACATCATTTTGTCGTCACACGGCTGCAACTATTTTTTTATCCTTCTCGCAACTTCTTATTTGTTTAATTCAAAAAGGTTCTTCATCTTGAATAATATCTTCTTAATAAATTTTGCTAATAAAGCTGCAAACCTTACGAAGATGATTTATTATGAGGCTGCATCGGTGCGAGACAATATCCTCGTATTTCGTTAAGTAGTCAGTTAGATGTGATTATAAATGTGAACAGAAGCGGCAGTAAACGGGCATCTCCTCTTGGAAGGTCGACTGTAAGCAATCAAGTTCAGCTGTTTCGTGTTACAGAGGCTGACAGGCTCGGACCAACTGACGTAAATACGAGCCCAGCTGAAAGTGAAGATCGACTTGGAAACAATGTGTTCTTTTAACTTCATCCGTCAGATATCGAATACTACAAAATTCGCATGATCACCATTTTATTTGTTCCACGGTCGGCGTCGTTGGGAAATGTATGTTGGTACTGAAAGTAATAGGCCTGCAACATAATTACACTCGGAGAGTGAGTCCGTTCGAAGAGCTCGGCAGACAAATTGCATGCATGAGAATTTCGAATCGAAAACCGATTCAAGCCAGTTGAATGTTAAGTGACACATTACCGTCGAGTGGTTTATTAATCCTATCGGCCTTTGCTACAATTAAGGCGCTGATGCTCTACAAGCGCCTCCGGCAGCATGATAACTGGCGTAATGGTTTATTACCTTAGTATTGAATTAAAAACATTCCGTCGGTACGCCGGATATACTTGAAATTTTCTACAAAAAAAAAAAAAAAAAAAAAAAAAAAAAAAAAAAAAAACATTCAAGGCCATACTATGGCTCATTTTTAACGCCTGGAAAAACGCTGCAAATGATTGTACAGTGGTTTATTATTATTTCGCTTCAATATTGATTTAAGAAGACCATCCATTTGTCATTTTAAATATTCCGAAAATTTGTGAACGTTCCCACCGAAAAACAGGTGGTAACTATAGGGGAAAACTCCGTAGTAACTATTGTAATTTTAATAATTTTTATTTTTCTTAATTTCCTAATTAAGAACTAAACCTGTTGCCTAACGATACAGCTGGAGAGAGTGTTTAACGACCATTCCAATGAGTATAGAACGATTTTTATAGCTCCAAGAACTCTCGAGTTATACCCTCGTGTCAAATTTCTGAAAATCTCCCAAATTTTTCACAAAAGCTGCGATAACTCGAGAACCAATAAAGCTATCGACCCGGCGATGGTCTCATTCGATTCAGCGTCCAAAAATCTATATAATTTGATACCACGTACACATTTTTCTGAAAAACCTTAGAAAAGATGAATTTTCTCCCCCTCCAAACCCCCCAAAAATACCCTTAAAATTGAGCTAGCAAGTTGGTTCAAGAATTGGGCCGTCCTTGGACCGAGATTGATTTTTGGTGAAAATTTCAAATTTTTAGCTCTTACAGTTTGGCCGGAAAACTGCTAACGGCGGACGGCGGACGGCGGACGGCGGACGGCGGACGGCGGACGGCGTACGGCGGACGGACAGAATTTTTTTTATTGGATATTCGGATTCTACATGCCTTGAAACGTAAAACATCAAATTTTGAGGGGGGGTTAGAAAATTTTTTTTCTTGGGCGATTACAATGGTTTATTATTGAATAATAAACCAAAATAACAAACAGTGGAAGGGATATCATGCAGTGAACGGTTTTAGTGGTATTCAGCTTACCGTAATTGAAATGTCTCAATGACATGTTTCAGTGCTGCAGGTATAATAATTTTGCCTAGCAAGGTGAACATTCGATTTATCATGGCACATGCTACAGGTATAAAATGTTAACTAACTGTTCCAACTAATAACTATGTTATCGTTATTCACGAGGTGATCCATTATTTCCCAATAATTTTGCTGGACATATATGTTCCCCTTATTTGATTTTTGAACTCTGAATCCTATGTGGAACAATGATATGAGTCGATAGCGTGTCTCGAGTTCTAACAGTTTTCTGAACAGTATGGTACGTCTAAGTCTTTCTTTTTGCGTTGTATTACAAATAATTATTATAATAAGTGGAAAAAGTGTCATAAAAATCCCGTACCATCATCAAACAATATTTACACACTGTGAATAACGGAGATTTCGACATTGCTATCTCATTCTAGCGGAACAGTGAGGATCGAAGTAGAATGAAAACGACGGGTGTCTATAGAAGGGCGAGAAGTAAACAAAACTCCCTACTCGTTCGATTATTTACCGTCCAGTCTTGAGAGGAACGGGCAAGTACGGTGGGTATTTTAAAGCCGCTGATCGTGTTCTGTTATTCTCGTCCGTATTTGCCCTGGTTCATGTCATTCTTGATGCTGAGAATGATGGCGCTGGTGTGAATGGAGCTACATTGACTGAGCCGTCCAACCGTACTGCTCTTCACAACAAAATAATCCAAGAGATCTCGTATCCTACATCTGATGCCTATTACATAATACCTCACAATACCCTCGTTTTTCCAATTGGTTAAGGGCAAAACAAAATATTTCAAACTCATTCTACGCTCCAATGTCGCATTCATTCTTTTGAGATATATTATAGAGAAGAAACTCTCCGGAAACTCGGTCGATTTTGGAAGACAATTTTATATTACTACGAGTATTATACTCAGTATATACTCAGAAACACTTTTTGAACAAGTGTCTGTGTCTGTCTGTCTGTGGTCAGAAAATGACATAAATCGTCATAATATGACGAATAATATTATCATTGTGAAAATTGAATGAAATTCAATGAAATTTTCAGGGGATGTTGTCCTAGTGATTGTGCAAAATTAGCCTTTCCGGAATTGGATGACACTTATAGTACTTCCGAGATATAGGCGTTACAAGTTTTTTCTATTTCGATTTTTTTTCAATATCTTTGACGCTGGCTGTAAATAAAAATTATCCCATCTTACAAAACTTGGCTTGTATTGTTATGTTAGGCTCACATACTGCACTTCCGCATTATTAACCTAATTCGTGCGTATTTATATTTTTGCGTTCTCCTGGCTAGTTTTTCAATAACAGTTGTAGAAAGATAACGTTGCGCCAGTCAGTACAAGCTTCTCGATTTTCTAATGGGTTATATTCATGTTAGCGACTCAAACATGGAAGAACTGTGTGTCTATGCACACGAGTGGTTTTTTATTATTATTATTATTATTCATTTCATTTTTTGTTTTTGGAGAATACTTTTCTTACTTTACTCCTGCTTGCTACCTCGTCATTCGCCAGTGCTACCCGTTAAAACGTATTTTAACAATTTCTATTTAAAAAAAGTTTCTCTTTTAACGTACAACAACTTGCAGCTGTACTCCTTTTCCTTGTCGTCTCATTTCTTGAAGTCCGTGGGGTGTGAGGGGGAGAAAAACCAGGCGACAGAAAAGAAGTGCTCGGCCAGAAAATAAAGAATAGGAGGATGAGTCGCCTGGTTTTCGTCCCCCTCAAACCCCATGAACTTAGATGAACCGTTTGAATTTTTCTTACGGTCAAAACCGTCGCCTGCTGCGGTTTTAAATTTTATTTCGTTTCAAGATCTTTCAAAGTACCATTGTGCTTTAATCATTATTTTGATCTTTTCACAATAATTTATTCATTTATTCATTCATTTTTATTTGAGTTAACGTAATGATATTAGGTTAGAAAACTTGCTACGCACGGTTACATCAACTAAGAGTAGATTGTTGTACGTATATAAAAGAGGAAACATACAAAAATATTGTTAATAGAAATGGTGGAAGTACGTTTTAACTGGTAGCACTGGTGGATATTGAGATTGAAATCAGGAGCAAAGTAGGGAAAGTATTCTCCCACAAAAAAATTTCATTCAGTGTGGCATCGCATCCGAACGCATTTTATTGAGTTGTTTCCTCTTTTTTTCCTAGTCCGAATCGATGAGTATTGGTCACGAGTTCTAGGGTGAATAAATAGGGCTCCATTCCTTTCGGTTCCGATTCAGTGCTGAACCATTCGCTGAATACGAAACCAACCCCGAAAAGGTATTGATTTGTCATTGATACGCCAGGTACTCAAGAACATGTTTTATTGTACCTACTTTCATGATTATTGCATTGTGTTCATGTGGCTTAAGTTCCATCTACCACGTAGTTCCCGACCATCAATCAGGGCACTGATCTAAAAACGTACTTAGTTCTAACGCTACTCTATTGCTATAAAGATTTAGTATCTATTATGTTTCAATGCTAGCGAATATTGAACTATTATTATAGTCGTATTATAATTCAATTCTAGTAAATATTGATGAACCTTCTAACAAATTATGTATCAGGGTTTGTGTGTGATTTATTCTTATCAGCAAATTTGATATTGAAGCAATAGCGCACAAGTGGCTACAAATCCTTAATATCTTTTTTTTTAGGAAATGGTAAAGTGGAGGGAGTTAACGTAATTACCTCAACTTCCCTTCGAATTAGTCATCTACGTACGAGTAGGTTAGTGAGTCGAGTCTCACCATTCTCAAACCATTTTTCACGGCTAGCCAAAATTCTCAGGTTATCAAAATGATAAGCATGATGAATCCTGTATTTTCACATTTTGATTCTAGGTACCTAACTATCAGAATCAATTAATTTACCTATTCGCTCTCAGCATGGTTACAACTGAATGCGGCCGCGCACAGTCGCGATGGCGTTCCTCAGCGCAAATTACCGTTTGGGAATAAGGTTGAATATAAGTCAACTAGAATTTTCACACGTTTCAACAGAAAGTTGAAACTCAATTTTTAGTTTCACCCGTCATTTCTCGCATCTTTAACCTAACCGTTCCATACTTAATGTCACGGAAGGCATCCGCCCAAAAGCCGCTCAAAGGAAACTTCGGAAAATCAGTTTTCGGTAAAATTTCCGCTCGCCGTCAGATTTATGTCCAAGTAACTTACTAAATGATATTTGAGTTCGGGTGAGCCAATAACTTTTGAACGCATTACAGAGAAGGTTGAGGGGTCCGATGTGTCTCGCAAAAGTTTTCGCGGTTTCTCTTCCCTCAGAAAGTCGGTTATGCTGAAATTAGTCAAAAGAGGAGCGAAAGAGGAGGGAATAACTCCAAAGTCGTCTGACGTATTGGTTTTTTTAATGAACTGAAATGTGTTTAGTATAAAACACTGGGTGTTTTATACCAGTGAATTGCTCCCTAATGAATGATGAGTGGTCAACGACGTTGAAGGGGTTTCAACTTATTCGGGCTCTATATGAAACTGGGGGTCCCGCATCAACAAGTTCCTGTATCGTTGGTTGTATTTTATTCTAAAAGAGATTTCCTTCTAGATTCGTACTATTTCCTATTATTGAAAAATAGATTTGCTCTTGGGTGTCGCGCTGATTGTAATTGCTTTGAACTTCAATTTATCCTTTACTTCTATGTTGTAAATTCATAACTTCTTAGATTTTTATGTATCCGGCTGTATTTCAGTTCAAGCCGTTTTATAATTTTCTTCTTCGTCGTTCTGTTGAAATTTTTATTTGTGCAAGTTTCGTTTTAGGTGAATGTGAAAAAAATCAGAATTATGCGTATTTATCGTTTGAAATCGAGTTTCAAGGCTAGGTTTGTGAGTTTGTACTACATTCTTTTGGATTTGGTTGGGGGAGGGGGCAACTAATTGTCTCTTAACGTTTTTGGTCTTACAAACAGACCGTCTGAGCCAATGAATTGACACAATCGTCACGTAATTACGCGTTTCATACTTTCCCTCTAAACCTTCATCCGTTATGTAGGTGTCGTTTCTTATAATATTTTAGTAAGTAACATTTTTTAAACTTCCCCGCTCATCTTTATATGATCAATAATACACCATTGTGATCGTGTATTATTGATCATATTTAACTCTTTTTATCATTTTAACTTTTCAAATTTTGAATCTGAATAGAATCCGCGAATCGTTTACTAAACCTTTTTAGCATTTGAATGGAATCATGCGCAGCGTAAAAACATTTTAGTGAAACCTTTACTAGTTCTATTTGTTTTTCTGCCCTTCTTGCGATGAGAGGCAGTATTTTGGAAAGAGCTGGCTATGAATGAATGAATGAATGAATAAATTTTTATTTTTCTGTACAGTTTAGGGCATTACTGCCCTCTCTTACAACTATACAGAATGTAAAATAACCATGAACTTGTACACACATTAATCAGTCCTTCAATAAAAATAATATGAATCTTTTATCGTCGTGCAATACTCCCAATGAAAAAAAAAAAAACAACTTAAACCTACTTATAATCCAGAAATTAATCAATTAACAAAAATAAAACATCAACTTCATACCAAATAAAATGCAACCAAATAAAAATAAACAAAAAACCGTCACTTCATACAAAATAAAATACACTGACACTTATAATTTAACTTAACTCATACCTGGTCAAGAGGTCATTTCTCAACTTTATTTTGAAACCCTCCAAACTTCTAATTTCCTTGATTTGTGGGTTCAATCCGTTATACACCCTGGACGCCTGAACTACAAATGACCGTCCGTATCCTGCAGACCTGTGTGACGGAATACATAAAAGATCCCTAGCATTTCTAGTGTTAATATCATGGATGTCCATCATTCGTGAAAATCGTTGGAATAAATACAAAGGCTTTTCAGTTTTCAATATTTTCTTAATCATAACACAAATTTTGTATTCCTTTCTTTCCTTTATTTTTAGCCATTTCAGCTCCCTATAGTAAGACGTTACATGCTCATCCTTTCTCAGCTGGAAAATATACCTAATACATGCATTTTGGGCTTTCTGTAACCGTTGCATTTCCTCCCCACTCAAATCATGGATCAATCGGAGGCTACCCTTCTCCGATAGACTGATTCCTAATTAAAGTATTTCCCAGTTGATATCGGCCGAGATTCGTTAAAGTGAGCATCCTAGCGTTGGTTCTGTTGCCACCTTGTATCATAACAGCCTTCTCTCTAAATTGAGTTCGTGTGTCAGATCGGTTCTTATCAAAGCTGGGAAGAAATGGAAGAAGATGAAAAAGAAGCCCTGTGGCAGCAGCTGAGAAGGGCGTATGGAAACGTACGGTGGACGTATCCATGTGACGAGGGGAGAGACCGCCTACCGCGTCGAAGAAAGTAGTGCGGTAATAAAGCGAATGAGAGAAGTCACCGACCCGGTGGTCGGTCTCTGAGCTTGTGCCTTGTGGTCTGCACTGCTTTCCCATTCTGCCACGGTCCTAACATTCAACATCAGCACCCAAAGAGCTTTGCTCTCCGCACAGTCGCTGAGTTAAGTTCATTAGGCGAGCGGCAACCAGCCGATATCATTACGCTACATTTGGTGAAAAATGTAGGCCTCTTTACGAGCCTAACAACATCAACGCCACCTTCGACCGTACTTTTCGTAAACGGTCGCTTCAGTTTATCGAAATGATTTCGATATCAAAATCTGAAAGTATAACCTTCAAAAAATATAAACTTTCGAATTAATTGTAATATTGGTGTATTCAGATAGCACTGAGATGCCCGAAGAGGTATTGTTCGAGCTTTATTTTGCTTGGCCGGTTTGGGAAATTTATTTTCACCTTCTTTGAGAGCTCATGACGGAGAGACCATGAAGGGAAATTTCGCTAATCCGTGGCATAGTGTCAGCGCTACCGTTTTCAGAAGCTAACCCTGCTTCGCTTCACACACACGCGGACACTCAGTTTCCTCGGCGTCTCTCGCTCGCGTTGGTTCATGTTCATGTTAAACATTCAGACTCTAATTCATCGCAAGTTTTTTGATCGCACAGTTCGCGATAACATTCCGTTGTTGACTCAGTTTGTAAATTTAATAAATCGCATAAATAATTCATACCGCAATACGATCTACCCGCAACTCATAAAACAACACAAAAACAGGTAGGTACTCTGAAGATAATACTCTGCCAAAGTTACATTATATCCTGGCACATATGCACGTACCTCATGGTCATCATCCACTGAGTAAACCGCCAATCTGGTTGCGAGGAAAATTAAAAGGGACCATCTAGGGTATGATTCGCGGAATCTCAGAAGGTTATATCGAACACGGATCACACTGCCGGAGATACACTTATCACAAGGAATTGCAAAGATTTCACAACCTCGCTGAGCTGAGATGAAACGTCATATTGCATTATCTTGACGTTGCTCATCAACTAACCCTCAATTTTGAGTAATTTTGGCAATCAGGTCGCAAAGCAATACTGAATTGCACAGGATTTTTAATTGGCGTATGCGCCAAAGCAAGCGGATATTTGGAGCATGCTGAAACAAATGAGGGCATCGTCGATATAACTCGCACAGTCCTACGAGTAAAAACGTCTTAAATTTAGGCATATTATGCTTATTACGAGGACGATGCCTACAGACCTACGGATATGGAACTGTAAACTAAGTTACAAAAGGCTAAATGGAAGTGGCATTTTTGGAATAGGATGATGACAATTTTTTGGCTCTCGAGGATCATTCCGTCCTCTCGATCAGAAGCTATGGGAAGCAATATGATAAGTCCTACTGTTTGCCAGATGCTTCCTCGCCATCAAAGAAGGCAATCCGTGATTTCATCATAATAAAATTTATTGAGGACTATCATCAAATAATCTGCACCTCGGATCAAAATGGCCGAATTTATGCGCGTCACAACAAAAATTTTGGCGAATTTTTCATTCGCGCATGTGCTGAGCGGATTGATGATTTGATAGAGGTGAAATTTATTGGGTGCATTACGCGTAAATAACCGTTTTTCAGTTGTTTCCGAACTATCCGCTAACACTATCGATTTTAGTACATAATTTCAATCACCTATACAAAGTAGTACAATTCTGAAAATTGACAGCGACGAAGCTCCCAATGGCTTTTTTAGTGCCACTTTAAAATTTTGCGCGCCTGGTGTTTCCAGGTTTCATCCGTACTAGTGAATTCACTCGCATGGGCTTGCGTGGACCCATTATAATCCATTTATACGTTGCTGACCCTCTCCAATTTGGTAGTGGAGGACTCAGTTTTCGTGAGGACACTTCTCATCACAAGACTGTGCATATTTCATTCGTTTGCTGGTTTGGCGCAGTCTAATGCGATTCCGCTTTCCAGCTTGATTCTGTTCGTGGCAACAAGAATTCAAATTAGAGGTCAACGCAGTCGTCGCATGTGCTTCGGTGTTCCTTCAGTTGACTCAATCCTCTCCAACCGGTAAATTGATTGGGGGCTTCGTTGTGTCTTCGGGGAAACCTCCTCCCTGACATCTTTCTCACCCAAAGCGGTCGTCCATTCGTTAAGGACGTCTCTCCGGAGGAGCGTAAAATCCCATGGTGGCGAGGGATGATTCAATTAGACCGAATAATTATTATTTATAATTGATCTTCGCTCGCTCCTCGATGTTGAGGATTCTATTTTTAACTAGTCCCACAATTCAACGGCGACTTCTCCGAGTGTACTGAAGAGCAGGAAAATCCGTTAGGTTATCTACCCCTGCAGGATATAGAAATGGCCGCATTTTCGTTTGATGTGACATCCTAAAGGTATGTTAACAGAGAACTCAATATCAGATACAAGCAGATATCCCCCGAACAAATTCGTATCTCAACCATCAGACATATATTCCACGGATCTCCTGCGAATGCTTTGAAGGAAATAATGTATTTATTTGAATACAAATAAAAAGTCGACTCATTTTTATGAATTCCTCTTTGTTGTTTGATATATTCCAACCCACGCACACATAGGAGTTAATTGTCATTAGTGCTGATTAGCTGAGTTCGCACAATTCGATAACGATCGAGTTTGAAGTTTCGACCACTCAATGATGACTGCGATTACGATTCAGAACAAGATTCAGGGCATTCGAAAGTAATCGTTGAAACTGAATTCGTCCAGCCTCTGTTCTCATTTCGAGCTGTCTTAGTTAGTCCGTTATTCTATTTTATTTTATTTTAGATTGTTGCGCTGTTCATTTTGTACGACTCTTTTATGAAAAAGGAATGTAATTCCTAATTATTTTTCTATCGTTTTATTTTTATTCTTATTTTGAAGTCAACGTTATTCTCATCACTGCATGAGCGTGCGGGAGCTATTCTCAGAGTAATAACAAGTTGGCATGCTGGAATGTAATCATCGAGTAGTATCTGAACTTGTTTGAAGATGTTAACCACTTTAGAGTAGGCGCGGGCGATAGGTTGTCGTCACGTTACGTTTCCTGCCAACCACTTACTGTTCATACAAAGTTAGTTGGACGCGATGCCTGTCAAGACGGGTGAAAAACAATGTGCCGGGGACGAGGAGCATCGTGCTCTTTTCGGCATCTCAACCGCATCATCATTTTCCGCTTAGCAACATCTCTATGACAACGCAGGTTTTCAAAGTTAGTTGCTCTTCTATGAATTTGACTCCATTTCAGACGGCGTTGTGTCGTGTCGTGTAATTACTTCAGACTGGTAGTTTGCATCTTTGATTGTCTATAAAGAAACTATAAATATCAATGGTAAATTCAAACGTGAACAAATCTTAAATTTATTACATATCTAGAATTACTGCGATTGCTTCTTCGGACCTGACAGTACTCGCAACCCGGACGAAATAAAAATATGAGGAATCGGATGACTAGTTTTTCTCCGCCTCAAGTCCGGATCGTTGGAGTACTGGTTTTCATGTCATATTTTGTTCTCCACACTAAAAATATTTTGCAAGCTAATTCTTCTCTCTATACCGTATTGAATATCCTTTCGGCAAAAGTGTAGCTAAGAGTAGTAACCATATTTTATTTATTTAACATTCTTGTTGGTCCTTAGTCGGTTTTTTTCGTGAAGATGTTTATGTCCGAAACATCGACAACTCAACGATTCTTGTACAGTTCACTACAATTCCACAATAATCAATTCTCATTGAAAGCTAGAGTCAAACTGAAATTATATTATTTCTATAAACGGTATCCGCAACGGTGGATAGTTTCCTATTGGTGATAGTTGTCACAATTCTGACACGCTTTGTTCTTCATGAAGCGTTGAATTTATAAATAAAACAGTAAACGGTTGGCACTCGTGTTCGAAGATAATCTCTGAATTTTAAGTAATTCGTGTAAGGAAAAAGTAAGCACACAATGAGAGGAACAATTTTTCAACGCTACCTAGGCGGTATCACATAAAAATTACACGCCGAAGCTGCACTGTTTGAACGAAGATGAGGGACTGTTGAGAAAGAAAGAAATAATAAAAATAACGCTACATGGTTGAAGATGGTGAGGTGCCACGAAATGAATGCTGATTTTCCTCTAACGAATGTTTGTTTACTGAATTATGCGTCTTATACAGGTGGTTGAAATGGAAATATTTTATTCCAAGCGACTTTGAAAAAATTACCATCATTTATTTTTCTGAAGTGATTTTCAGTTTAATTTGGTTTCATTCATTTCATTCCTATTACCATTATTCATTACATTCACTGGTGTTCGGCGAAAAGAGTCAACTATGTTGAAAGATATAAATGGACATTTTTCCAATATCATTATTACTTCCATGTAGTGGAAGTTAGTATTGCGATCCGTACTAGGAATAAAACTCAGATTGGTGATAAACTTGGAATTTTTTTCAGAGCCGGAAACACTTTTTGAGCAACTGTCTGACTGTCGATTAGTGTGTTTGTGATCAAAATATGATAAACCAGTCCTAATATCGATCTCCGTAAAAAATTAATCAATCGTTATAAAGTTCTCATGAAGACAGTGGAGCGAATGCACCAAATTAGACTCTCTCTTTTCCTTGAGTTGTGTATCTATATCCATTTTTCAACTGCTTGTGCGGTACTCAAGAATATTTGTCACATAAACACAAGAGCAATGCCATCTACTGAGGTTGAACTTTTTTATAATCTATTCGGGGCAAAAGAGTAAAAGAAAATTACAAGCATTGTTTATATATTCATCATTCGTGGCCATCCTGTCAAATTTGAAATTTTTAAATTTTCTATAACGTCCAGCCAAACAAATACCCCTTCCAAATCCGGATCAGTTTTGGATTTACCTATCCACTCTCGAGACAAATAAACACCTTTTGAGAGATGTTGTACTTCACCATTCACCAAGATGTTTAAACGGAAAATTTTTCTATCTTGAAAAAATTGTTTAGTTGGTAAACAGCTGCAGTTTCGGAAACCAGTGAAATTAGACGTCAACTAAGCATTTCAAAGCAACATCAAGGTTGAATTGGTTTAATGCTCGGAGGCTTCAATTGAACGCCGTACACAGGTCGATTTAACGCCGAATTTACTAGCAATAGAATTTTGTCAACCGCTATCATCTATAGTAGCAACTGATAGCAGACGTCCAGTTTGAAGAAAAGCCACTTTCGAAATCTACCAGCTGTTCATTTCTATAACATGTCGATTTATCTGATTTTCTCTGCTTTTGTAATTGAGAAATAGGTACTAAATGATGCTAATTCCGGGAATTAATTTCTGCGATGGAACTGTGGTGTTAAAAATTAAGCCCACGATAAATTCTAAAAAGCAACATAAAAACACGTTTTGATTATTGATTTATTTTTTAAATTGAGCTATATTCTGATATTTGACGAAAATAATAGGTTTTTGTGTTGAGTTTAAACACTTTTAACTCATTCAATAAACTCGTTCAAGATCCTACGAATAGTTTGAACACGTCATTTCAATCGTATAGCTACACATTTTATAGTAAAAACTCAAAAAGTAAAATTGCCGAAAACGAAATCCATCACTATGTACTCGGACTAAAATAAATCCATGAGCCTGTGATAAATAAAGCCAGTACTTCCATGTTCGAGTCAGCTGACAGATATAATCAATTATAAAATCGAGAAACTCATTGAAAGGCCGCAACGTTAGTGCAATAGAATCTTGTTACTGAGAAACTAGTTATAGGAGACTCAAATACCGAAAAAATTAACATAATAACGCGGAGCCAGGGTTTAAGAGCCTAACTATATAGTAGTAAATAAGGTTCTACAAAATGGACCATTTTTACAGCACGGAGGCCCAAAAAGAAAAAAAGAAACACGAATAAAATAACGAAAAATGCGAATCATGTACAGTGTGTTACACTAACAATAAAAATCAAGCGCCATTGACTCGCCGTATCAAAAATTTCAAGACCACATTCTAAGACATTCTAATATATTAATTTTCGCAGTCAATGAAAATCAAAATACAATCAATATTCGAATAAATCGTAAGTACGGTGTGAGTCCTATGCAATTATAATATTACTGCTTATATAATATTATATTAATCCTATAAATTTGAGTACGTTTCTCGCTTGCTGTTTCATACATAAAATAAATATAGGTAGCGTTCTTTTGAAGTTGTACGAAACCGTTCCGCATATCCGTCAAGTTATGCGGATTTAACATTGTTCTACCGAATGTCAGCTATTCCGTGGTGAAAATGATGTAGGCATGTAAAAGTTGAAAGGTAGAAACGTTCACTTCCATAGACAGGTGGCGGAGCATAAGATATTTATCGACAAAAGGCTTGAACAGATGTTTTGAAAAGCGTTTGTTGTTTTACGGATTTTCGCGGATCAACACGTCAAGCCCAATAGCGCTAGCATAGCAGTACAAATTTCAATTCGTTGTTCCGAGTGAGTTCAGTTTCAAATTCAACGGGACGGCAAATAAAACGATTCAGAAGTAGCAAAAAGGATCAGTTCAGCTTCTGCTGCAAAAACGGAGGAACCTCATGACAATATCTCAAAGAATGGAAAAAATTTTGATTCCGGCATCTAAAGCTCTTGTTAGGCAGTGTCATGATCGGTTTTTACGAAAATAGTATCCATTTGTGGTTCCATTTTTGACAAATTATCTACCTCGTTATTCAAAAATAGGAAAAAATTGAGAACAAATATCGCCTGTATATAGAAGAGAGCTTGCTTTGTGAGGGCGGGAGGCAGAATTTCATTTTCCGACATGAAATCATATAATATTACAGATTAATAGATAATTCTACACAACTCCGAATTCCACGAAGAGGGAAGAAAGAGGGTTGAAAAGAGACGCGAGTTATTGTTTTCAATAGTTTCACCTTTCTGAGAAATTCACTTGATATTGTTTTGTTGCTCATACTCTGCGAAGAATATTATCACCCCTTATAACTTGGTTCTTTTATAAGATATAATATGAGAATGTGGCCAGCTATGTAATGAAAAGAAGTGACAGAGGAGAATCTTGGAGTCGTAAGATGTGCCTACACGGTCTTTTTACGGGTTGTTTGTCTCATCCTTGGAAAATAAGGCGCCTTGAAGTCCACAACTAGATGAGTTTACTTGACATTGATTAGAGAGCTATTGTACCATCTTCCATGAGACGCAGAACCGTGTCGTAAACGTGGACACAATAGGTCTAGACTGCCAATTCATGTCAACGCTAGGCTACAACCAAGAAGCTGTCGAAGGACAGCGTTATCCGAGTATATCAGCACAAGATTTCGGGATTACGTAATACTTGATGTCCGCGATTGACAACAGCTGGGACAAATTTGGCTAATGGCGGGTTTTGTTGTTTATTGTATGAAGCGGTTGCCCGCGAAGTTTTTCGTTCTATTGTGATTTTTGACGCTAAGTCATTGGTTATTGTTTAACAAGCAAAAATTATATTCGTTGTGAAATTAGTTGTGTTTCGACAGTAACAGCTTCTTTTCGTTACCTTTCTCGGCATTATTGACACTTACAGTTAAGTAAACAATTTCGTTCGACTATGTTGCTCGATACAAGCAGCGAAAAATCATAAAATTTCCTATGTCTAATCGGGTTAGAAATTTGATTAAGCGAGGTCGGTAATATTTTTCAAAATTTTAGGCACCGACAACTATTCGCCCGTAAGCATAGGCATAAATTTGTTTTGGCTCGTGCCAGTTGCATTACGTTCGATTTCGGGACGACTATTACCACTATTCTTATTATTTAGCGGTTGGAGGACCACTATTGTTGCCAACCCTGAATGAGTGTCAGCCGAAATCACTAAGCAAGATACTACCGAACACCTACGAACCGGACACTGACAGATACTATAGCCTAGTTGGAGCACAAACAAGCACACTTTATTGAAAACGCAGCGAATGATAGCACAGTAGTTTATTATTCCTATCAGCGGATGCTGATACAATGACTTGATACAAAAAGTAATCCTTGTTCTTGTGTTTGGCCATCTCGGCGTAGAGTCATGAAAGTCGTGCCCTTCAGGATAGGTTACCGCCATTTTGATGGAAGCCTTTTCGATCCAAAGTCATCCATTACTCTCGGATGACCAAACTTTGTTAAGGACTATTCGGAACATTTTGAGCCCCTAATTGATTGCCGAATTCGACGACCATCCATCGATCGGTTTAATTTATTATCTATACGCCGCAAATGTATTCAAAAATGCAAATCTGTTAATCCCCCATCATAATAACCATTGGCACGGTCACAGTAACTTCTAGACCTTGAATGCACGTTGACCTTAATTGACACGACTTCAAAATAAATAAATAACGATAATTTTACAAATATACTTGATACATGCTAAATCTGTACATCTTTCAATTGTTTCCATGACCTTCAAGCGTTTGTGTGATTTGAATTGACCGAAAATTTCGCCTCTATCCACTGATGAGCTGTTTACTGGTTGGATATAGCCTGGTAGTTACAACTGGTTTCTTGAGGCGTAAAGGGGTTGGTATTTTAGAGCTTGCCACAGTTGAATGTTTTGGTATCTGCAGGAAAAACGGCTGTTGAGGTAACTAAATGTTTTTTCACCCATCTGGCCAGAACGAATGAAGGATGTGATATGTACCAACTTATGTCCTCCGCAACAAAGAGCTAACCCTTTTACCTTCCCTTTCTGTTATAATCAATATGCAAGAATACACGGCATACACGCGTACTTTTTTCGCTTCGTTCACTTCAACTGCCTACACTTCTTAATTTTCCTTTCCTAATCCTTCTAACTAATGCAATACCTACTTAAAACTTCAAATAAACTGAAGGAAGGATTTTATTGATCCTGATCGCTTGGGAAGTGGATGCTCTTTCCTGATCATGAGAGAAAATGGAGGCATTCCTCCATCTCCAGCTGTCTCACTAACCATATTCGCGCCCTGTCATGAATACGATACATTTTTACCTCAGTGAGGCGGCGGAGATTCGAAATCTTATTCTTTCGGTTTGACTGCGATTAACTGGTTAATAGTAATTTCCGCTTGTTGGAGTATAACAGCAGCTTTTCCTTTTCTTTATCGCTCTCTATATTTGCCAACTGGTGCTTTCTATATTTCTATCTTCGCCCAGTAGAATTATTATTTATTATCTATTTTTATTTGTGGTCAACCTTTGTTCCTTCTTCTATGCAGTCTAGGATCTAGTGTACTTTATTTTTAGTTTTTTTTATTTTTATTTATTTATTTTTTTCGTTGCTATGGATTTTGATCTGTGAAGCAATAATAAAGAATCTATCTATCTAACCATATTTATCGCGCGTTTTTAGCAGACTGAAAGTTGATTTCGGTCGCTAAATACCAGCCAAATCATGACGTTCTATACATTTCCGCGGGTTTCGGGTAACTTAGTTCGAGTATATTCTGGCTAGACGACGAACTACTGTTTGCTAAATATAAATTCAATGATGTTTGAACAGCCTCATTCAAATACTGAATAGCAACAAATAAAAGCACAATGACCAGGGAACGCTTAGAAACTTACCTCCTTGCACTACATGGTAATAAACCGCTTCTGGATCATAAATTCTCTTGGTAATGGGCCAAGTTATTTTTATTTCAGCACGCATTTACCATCGAAACAAATTCCTATTTTGAACCCCTCTAAACATTATTATGTATACTAACTGTCAAATAATTTCATCTGCTAATAAGATTTCGTGATTCTGCAGTCTCTGCCGAATATTGTGCCAACATACCCAACTTTCTTCCATTCTATTATTTGTATTGAAACTCATGAATTAATTGAAACACACATACCGAATGATTTCGATCGATCCTGCAAAATATGGTTCGAATGGAATATTCCAATGATGGATCCAATGGACCAATTAATTAATTGACTTCTTGCCAGGCTTTAGACCACTACTGGAGTTTTGTTCCCCTTATTTTGTGCTTGATTTCGTCAGAGAATCTATACCTTGATCAAAACCTGAGCTTAGATGCCTATAAAGATTCACCCAGATCGGTATTGATATTTTTCGTTTTCGTCGTTCTACTTATGTTTTACATTACATCGTTTTATAAAAAAGCCACCTATATCCTGACCAGTCTTTTTGGAACAATTCATGTCAAAATCTGTTCATCCGCTCGGCTGCAATCGATGGACAGTTAAGCTGGAGGAAAGACAAACAAGAAGACTCTTTCATACAATAAATAAAGTAATAAATAAATCAAGTACTTGGCGAGCTGCTAGTCGTGAGGTTTAAATTGACTTCAGGACTAACAACACGAAGATGAGAGGAGGAGATTATTGCCTCCTCGCAAATTACAAGCTGGTTATAGTGAAATACGAGAAAATATTTTATTCAAGAAGGTTAGTGTACCAAATCAATCATTGTGTTTTGTGGGGCAATGATAACAGGGAGTAACTTAGGAATGAGTCGGTTCTTTGTTAGTTAATTATTTTATGCAAAATATCCCGTTGAAATTCCAAGACGAACTTCCGAAGGAACGGGCAGCAACGACAATCAGAAACCGCGAACGAAGTTAAAAGGTCGAAAGTGACTCAAGATAAACTACTAATTGTGACTGCCGACCTTGAATATTATCATCTTTGGAATTCTATGGGGTAATGCTGAAAGATGAACTAGGGGGCAGTTTATAAACAGTTCAAAAAATAGAGTGTACAGATCACCAAGTACTCTATTTCCAAGTTCTATTTACGGTAAGCAAACAGTTAACCAATAGTAAAATTAAGAAATTGATTAGGACTTGGTACAGTTATTAGAAAATGAATCGTGAATAACATTCCGAGCGGACTTGTCAGAGTAAGAAAAGTGAAAACATTAAATGACCAGTAAGATAACTTCAACCTCCCGCCACTCGCCTTTTATGCTTAGTAAAATATGGAAGAAAAGGCAAATTCAACGATGAACTCAATTCGAGTTGTTGCCCTTAACTATAAGAGTACACAATATCACAGATCCTTTATTCAAGAAACCCAAAACCGGGGGAAAACAAGAAAATGAGAAAAATGCAAAAGATGCGGGAGTACGGAGTGAGACCCGAACAGTATAGAAAAGAAAGAGCGTCAATTACTTCCCACACCAAAACATTTGAGGACCTTGAGAGTCAAAATAGTTTGAGTCTGTAAAAATGAAAATTGGCCAAACTTTGAACGCTTATTTAGAGAGGAAGTACTGTGTGTAATCCGAAGTCCAATAGATATCACACTCATAAAGAGAGGGGCACAGAAAGTTGTCCCAATGATTTTTTTTATAGTTTACATTATAATCTCAGTTGGAGTCAATTTATTTTGGAAGTACTGTGACAATAATTCGCTGTACAAAAGGGCAAAAAATAAAAATAAATAAATAATACATAGGATCGCTCGAGTGTCGGGGATGCGAGAGTTGATGAATGACTCCTAATGTGCTTTGCTGCCAAACGCCTCCACTAATAGAAATTCTCCCTTCCTGCTCAAAGCTTTAAATTTTCGCCTCTTTATGTTATAAATTAATTTGATTAGTTTTGCAAACTTTCCCCGTGCCAGCTTCGTTAGCACAATTTTTTCAAGTAAAAGCTCAGACCTCTGCCTAATATTCATCAATGGAAAAATTGACTCGAAAATATATGAATTGCGGCGAATCCTTAACGATAATTAATTTTGGAGTTTGTAAAAACATTTTTATTCGGACAATATTGTGTCAGCGACACGTTTACGACCAATTAATGCTGACGTTTTAAGAGTGGTCCTAACTTTGTCCCTCGTGACTAGAAATCGAATCTACCAATGGACCTCAACCTTTTCCCATCATATTCCCAACAAAATCTGTGCTTGAAAATGTGACATTCGGTGATTTTACTGCTCGAGAGCCACTTGAACTAAGTCCTGACGCGGTGAGCGGCGACCCGTCCGATGGGATGATAATGTGTACTTAAGTAGATTGAACGGTCTAGTCGTTGAGATAAGCTCCTCATCTGCGAACGCGATAAAACTGCTACAACGATTCCAATCACTCGTCCTAGCACCGTACCCCGGCGTCTGCTTCCGTTTGTCATACCTTCGTGAGTTGTTCATTTATTGCCATTTTAATTAGTTAGCGTGTAGGTCGGAAGTACACGGATTTACTCAGTAATGGCCTCAACGACATTCATTTAAAAAAAAAAAAATAAATACCTAATGAAGTTTCTTTATACTTTTTAAAACTTTTTGAACAACTGTCTGCGTGTCTGTCTGTCTACCAGCGAGCGTATCTGTGATGAAAAACAGTCAATTTTATGACATTTTTGGGAAGCGGTATTTCGGTTACTTTTCAAATTTACGCATTAAATTTGGACAACTCACCGGATTTCCGAGATCATACAAGCGTTCCAAGTCTTTTCAATTTCGATTTTTACGAGCGATCAATATTTTTGAACTGTCAAGATATCATAAATATGTTCGCTATCGCAAGTAACAAAGCTGGCGCTAACGCTTGATTGCTATCGTTTGGCTCACACTCACAATGATCACGACTTTAATTTTGCTTCATCGGGTGAATTTTTACCGAGGCTTTCATCGAGCATCTTATACTGAAAGCGGGGGTTATTGAGAATCTCATTCTCGAAGGTTAGTTGATTGAGCCGAGTAGAAAATCGATTATTTTCTCACTTATCTGAAAAAATAAAATAATATTACAGCAGTATACATGGATGTGTGTATGTGATGTAATGGAAGTGCATTCTTACCATTGTTGGTATGGAAACATTATTCATTCGTGCTGTTGGCGAATGGTCATAAATTTCCATCGATCTGTTTGGCCCGAAATTAAAGTTACCTCTTTTATTTTGAGTTTCAAAACCTGCTGTACAGCTTGGGTACTATCCTTGCGACAAGCTCAATGAGCTCAACATGTGCAATTTTGATAACCTTTCAGGGCTTCTAGTCGATTCATACACAGTATGATCCTCAATCGATTTCAGTATACTAAATTCAGCTGTTGTCTCTTCACATGCGCTAACGTGAAATCCCATGTATGTTAATATTAATTGCTCCCTAACGCTTCGAATTTTCTCGAATTTCGAGGATATTTGTGAATCGATTTTTGGAATATACGTAATGGATTGCATAAAGTTACATAAAAGTATCCTTAGGGCAGAAGCATATGTGAACTCCTTCACAACCGGGAACCATGTCTTTACGAGCAACATGAACAATATGATTTCTGATATTTTATTCCTAAACAATCGCCCTATGTACAGGAAATGATCACTATGGAATCGACAAAGAACCCGTTGCAAGATTCCATTTTTCCATCCGCGCTCCATGTCGCACTTGCGAGCAATTTTTTCTGTCATGAATATAAAACGTTTAATACAAGTGATGCGCATATAGTCTTTACCGCTTCCTTTGACGGTGGAAATCCCCATACCCCGAACGAATTCATATCGTACATCGGCCCAATAAATACGTTTCTGATTGAACAAAGCTTTTCTGTTTACATAATGTATGTGTATGATATGAGTGCCTCCGTTGCCTCCAGCTCTGGCGCACGTTACGACGTGACCATTTCGTGTTGAACTTGCCTCTCCGAATAATGAGAAACTTTTTTATTCAGCACGTCGTGACAAATATTCCAAGGCATTCTCGCGACAAATATCGTAGTCAAATAGTGCGCTTTCTATTATTACAGTCGGGCCATAAAAAATATTGACTCAACTCAAAATATTGGCTTCTATTTATATGTTACAGAAATATATTTTACCAAACGTTAGTCTTCATTCGCTTTCTCTAATATATTGTAATTAATGGGACGGTGACAAGATTAATAAACATTAAAACAATTTGAGGGTAGAAAACTGTTCAATTGACCAACAAAACATCGTGATAATAGAATCACAAAAGAATCATAGGTAAAAAAAAAAAACTTGAAACCTAAACTTTCATTAATCGTTCAAGTAAACCAGTGGTGCGCATAGATCACACAGTACTTCCATGTTTGAGTCGGTAACAGGTATAACCAATTACAAGATCATGAAACTTATAAAATGGCCGCAACACATTCGCGCACTACAACTGTTATTGAAAAATGCTCAAAAATAGAAAAACGAAAGAATTCGATCAATAATGTGGAAGTGCAGTATCTGAACCAAACGATACAAGCCAAGTTTTATAGAATGGTGGGATCTTTTTTATGGCAAGAACACTCATGAAAGAAAAATTGAAAGGAAAGATTGTAAAGGGCCAAATGGCCTAGGAACAATCAAAACTAAAAGAGCACAGCAGGCAAGAACACTCAAGGATGTATACCTATCCTGCCTTGAACAACTTAAGCATCATTCACTCGTCGTTATAAACACCCATGGAAGAATTTAACAACTGAAAAACGGGGCTTTTTATTGTTCTTTTTCTATTATTATATAGTAAACCATTGTAATCGCCCGAGAAAAATTATTTTCTAACTCTCTCAAATTTTGATGTTTTACGTTAAAAGGCATGTAGAATCCGAATATCCAATAAACTAAAAAAATTCTGTCCGTCCGCAGTACGCCGCCAACACTTTTCTGAGTTAAGTATGAGAGCTAAATTCTTGAAATTTTTATCAAAAATCAAACTTGGTCTGAAAATGGCTCAATTCTATAGCCAAATCACTACCTCACTTTTAAGGGTATTTTCTGGGGTTTTGAGGGGGGGAATTCGTATTTTCCAACGTTTTCCGGAAAAAGGGATGAGGACGCTGAATCGAATGAGACCGTCGAGGGGTCGATACTGGTTCTCGAGTTATCGCAGCATTGTGTTTGGGAGATTTTCAGAAATTCGGCATGAGGGTATAACTCGAGAGTCCTTGGACCTATGAAAGTCGTTCTATACTTACTTACTCGTTGAAATACTCGTCAAACACTCTCTTCAGCTGACTGATAGGCAAAAAATACAGCTTCTAATTTGCACAAATTAGTTTATTTAACCTTCCCCTTTTTTCAGTGGCTGTAATGACCTTCCTCCTTTTCTCACGGTAAATGTCGGTTTGCAAATGAATAGTTCGTGTCTCTCCTCCCCGTTTTTTCCATTTTTGGATTGAGATATAGAAACTAGATCTAAGGGAGACATTGCTACCAACCTTCGTTCATTTTTGACAAAAAAGTGATATTCCCCCTTTTTCCCCCGTGGTCTTCAAGTGCTATCGAACTTTGATTTGACCTAAGTATATGGAGGAAGGTCCACTGGTCGTGTTTCCAGACTAGAAGCCGAGATAGCGGCTAGTAGTTTTATGTACGACACTTTTTCTGTTTTCTCAGCGAGGTGAGCCAAAAAAGGGAGCCAAGACAATATTAAGCTGAAGGGAAAGTAAACGATACAATGTGAACGTAGTCAACAGCACCGGTTGGGGTATTCTCATAAGAAACAGCATGCATAAAGTCCAAGAAGTATTAACGAGGAGTGGAACATCTTTCATCTTACTTTACCTTGTGCCGAACAACAATCCTAAGTATGCGACCATGGAAGGAGCAGGGAATGTCAGAACCGGCGAAGACAGAACAGCAACTCTGGCCTTTCGCCTGAACGCAACGTTCCAACAGCCACAGCTATGTTCTCATTTCGCTTCCTCGACACAATAAGTATCTCCTTACAACTGGTAGCTTAGCAATGGAAAACAGCCAGAAATTTGCTTTGAATCCGGTGAATTTTCTCAACTCGTTTCAGTTGAAACCCGTTAAAGAAAAACCAACTTTGCTCAAATCTACCTAGGCCGTACGTTCCTACAAACGTTCGAATTCTCCATCTTCCCGTCCAGAAAGTCGAAATGAAAACGGAGATTTCCGTATAACAATTTCAACATTTTTGTGTGTCCCGTGATTCTAAAAATAGCCTGTCAACAATTCAAGGTAAATTGGAAATCTCTCGGACATTCTTTATTTCTTCTTTGGGTTTTCACAATTTAAAGGCTGAAAATGCGATTTGGGGTAGCTCTGTAAAACATTTACGGGGATACTTTTCCCCTATATTTGTAAGATACGTTTTGCGATGTTATCCCGTTGTTTAGGTTTTTTAGGTAAGCTACCCTATTAGGTTTCCTTCGATCAGCGTAGTTTTTCGTCATTGTTCATTCCTCGTTAGGCCGAAAGCTCAGTTTCCAACGGTTCTTCCTATTGAAATTTCTCGAGTTAATTCGCATGATGGGGCAAATGAAACACCCTCCAGAAAGATTTTTTTTTCTTTGTACATAACTTTATTGTATAAATGATACATTATAGTTGATATAACAACAACGAAAAAAAAACAACGATATGGAACTCGAGAGGGAGCTTGAAAAGTCCAACGACTTCCTCCCAAAACAATTAGTAATTGAACGTTGAACGAACCACGTTAAATATCAATATTAATGTTCAAATGGACTTTCACAGAGATGCCGCATATCGAGGTTGAACAGATTACAATTTTTTTTGAGGATGATGCGCGTCTGGGAGGATTTTCATGTTGCTAGAAGGTTTGCTAGAAAAGGAGGAAGGTCATTACAGCCACTGAAAAAAGGGGGAAGGCTAAATAAACAAATTTGTGCAAATTAGAAGCTGAATTTTTTGCCTATCAGTCAGCTGAAGAGAGTGTTTGACGAGTATTTCAACGAGTAAGTAAGTATAGAACGACTTTCATAGGTCCAAGGACTCTCGAGTTATACCCTCATGCCGAATTTCTGAAAATCTCCCAAACACAAAAGCTGCGATAACTCGAGAACCAATAAAGGTATCGACCCCTCGACGGTCTCATTCGATTCAGCGTCCTAATGAGACCAAATACACCTTTTCCCGGAAAACGTTGGAAATTACGAATTCCCCCCCTCAAAACCCCCGAAAATACCCTTAAAAGTGAGGTAGTGATTTGGCTATAGAATTGAGCCATTTTCAGACCAAGTTTGATTTTTGATAAAAATTTTAAGAATTTAGCTCTCATACTTAAGTCAGAAAAGTGTTGGCGGCGTACTGCGGACGGACAGAATTTTTTTTAGTTTATTGGATATTCGGATTCTACATGCCTTTTAACGTAAAACATCAAAATTTGAGAGAGTTAGAAAATGATTTTTCTCGGGCGATTACAATGGTTTATTATATAATAATAAATCATGTGATGTCCTGTTAAGTTTTAGTCTAGTCAACAAACGTTCCTATATTTTTAAGACCAGATTTCTATTTTTCTACTTATATTATTTTACCAAAACCTTTAAATATTGAAATTGACATAGTAGGGAAATAATTGGACTTGTGAATATGGACGACTGTGATACAACTTTAACACGCTTGAAAACACGCTATACTATGTTGGCTCGGTCATAGGTACCTTCAGCCATATACTGCCCTGAGGAGGCCCGAATGGGCGAAAGCGCTTGGCACATATAATTTAAAAAATATATACAATGGAGAGGAAGTCGCCTAGAATCTCTCCCCCTCGACCCAACATCAATATATAATAATAGAAAAATAACAATAAAAAGCCCCGTTTTTCAGTTATTAAATTCTTCCATGGGTGAAACAGGCGAAACAGTTGAAACATAGGCAGCCTAGGGAGTTTTGGGATCTGATCTCTTTCAGACGTATAGCAAGCCCAAGCAGCTCCCCAAAGCTCATTTGGTCGCAGTGTCCACGAACAATTATGAAATGAAAATTCAGCATTATCATTCCAACAGCATCCTAACATGGCCAGTATGTAATGAATAGATTTGATTGAGTCATTCTTTTTTTTTCTCCGAATTATTCTACAGCAACTGCTGTATAATATCACGAAATTTGAAAATGATATTGAATCCGTTATCACGGGACTCGAGATAGAAGAACAGCTTCCCGCCGATGTTTGACAGAAGGGTACTAAAATAATATAGGAGGATTTGCCCCTGAAGCTCAAACCAAGTATGAGTCGTAGCGTTTTTATTGCGTAAGTTCCGGTGGATCGAAATCATAAACGATATAAGGTAGCTTCAGATACTTGAAAACCCTCTTCCAGGTATTCGAAATTGAGGCAAGAACGGGTTGATTTGCAGGATCCACTGCGCTGCGTCCGGTGTGCCAAATCAAATCAAAACCAAATTTAATTTAACGAACAGAAACTACCATTTCGGGCAGATCCGACTCGAATATTGAGTGGTGTTCCTATTACAATCACTACCCACGCTCTAGTTTCGACTTTCAACCGATGAGATGCACAGTCATTCGCTCCAACTCGAAACTTCACTCATGTTTACCAGCTCGTTATTCGTTTACGTAGCGGTACAATAGGAAAAGGGCTGGTGTTCTCTCGTTTCGGTACAAATTGAGAAATATGACGCGATGTGAATGCGGGAAAACTCCCGATTAATACTGATGGGAGCTCTGAATACGGGGTCAGTTTCAGACAAGTCCCTTAGGTTTTTAACAAGGGTAAAAATGACAAATTTAGTTGAACTATTATACCTCGATTGCCAAGATTGAGAAATGGATAACTTTCTACATTGAGAAAATCCTAACCCCTACTTTCGACTGGAACGTCGTGAGTAATAAATTACTTCGTTTTGTGCCTCCGAGTATGCGAATCAGTATGCTTGAATTCGTTTCCCGAGGTGAACCATTTTTGGTTTATTATTCAATAATAAACCATTGTAATCGCCCAAGAAAAAAAATTTCTAACCCCCCTCAAAATTTGATGTTTTACGTTTCAAGGCATGTAGAATCCGAATATCCAATAAAAAAATTTTGTCCGTCCGCCATTAGTAGTTTTCCGGCGAAACTATAATAGCAAAATTCTTGAAATTTTCACCAAAAATCAATCTTGGTCCTACGACGGCCCAATTCTTGAACCAACTTGCTAGCTCAATTTTAAGGGTATTTTTGGGGGGTTTTGAGGGGGAGAAAATTCATATTCTCCAAGGATTTTCATAAAAATTGGTATTTGGTATCAAATTATATAGATTTTCGGACGCTGAATCGAATGAGACCACCGCGGGGTTGATAGCTTTATTGGTTCTCGAGTTATCGCAGCTTTTGTGTCAAATTTGGGAGATTTTCAAAAATTTGACATGTGGGTATAACTCGAGAGTTCTTGGAGCTATAAAAATCGTTCTATACTCTTTGGAATGGTCGTCAAACACTCTCTCCAGCTGTTTCGTTAGGCAATAAGTTTAGCTTTTAATTAGGAAATTTTTCCTATGGAATCAAAATTTTAGTGGCCTTTCGAGTTTCTCAACAAACAAGACCGCTAATAAATTTAATTTGCAACATAATTGCACTGTACGTCCAGATTTTAGGTCGAATATCTCCCACACGAACGAGTAAATTTGACACGTGAATCGACAAGGTGCTCTTCACCAAATTAATCAAACGCCGGAAGCATGCTCGGCTGCTTGAATAAATCAGCAAACTTCAATTCGAGCAGAATTTAAATCAAATTGAGTCGAATTTAATGAAAACTTGAATAGATCAGTAAAATTGTAAAAATTATTTCTGAAATCAATCCGATCATTGTTCTGGAGACGACACACATTCAACAACTCATTAAACCCCTTTACTTCCTTATTGGTGTATCAAGAAATGACTCATCTCATAGAAAATTCGTTCGCCCCAGTTCTTCTGACCCTTCGCAGCCGTAAGACGGTCATGTATTTCGAATTGAATTCCGTTAACTCAAATTTCTCCAGGAAGAAAACTTCATTAGAACAGATTACTTTATTTCTCGGTGCGAATTTATCATTCCAGACAACATATTAAATAATTTTTCACCCTCATTCATCGTTGGTAGTGATGAAGAGGTTGAGAGGTCTGTCAGCGTAATAGTCTCTCCGAAAGAGCACTTTTCTGCTCACACCCCGCCTGAATAAATCGGCGAAGTAGATGACGAACAAGGTCAAGTAATGAAGCTATCAGGTGAGTTGAGCCCTCGCTGTCCCCATGCCTCGTTAAACATTTAATTTTGAAACTGGGCTGTTATCATGGCGGATAAACTGTTCTATTAACTGGTTAGCGGGTTACAGCGCTGGCGGCATTTTTTTTTTTTTTTTCTCAGTAAGAAACGAGTTAACTGCCCCTACTTCTGGACCACAGCAATCGACGTACTTCAATTTTGACGAAATCATCCGTCTATTATTCAAATTTGCTTGGTATCAAAATCCGTTCTTCGACTGCTATCAAATTGAAAATAATAAAGCGGAACGAAACTAAAGTAGGTATCTGACAATCGTTTTTTTTTTCGACTATATATTATCTACGTTACGAAGTAATTTGAAGTACTGTAAGTTTTGATACATTTGATCTAAAACACTGGTTCGTATAGAGAAAAAACTCTGCAAATGATTGTACACGGTTTATTATTCCTTCGCTTCAATAATTTAAGAATACCATCCTTATGCGATAAGAAACGTCTCCACACATTTGTGAACGTTTCCACCAAACAAAAGATTAACTAAGCGGGAAAACTCCGTAGCAATTATTGTAATTTTAATTATTTTTATTTTTCTTAATTTGCAAATTAGAAGCTGAATTTTTTGCCTATCAGTACAGCTGAAGAGAGTGTTTGACGACTATTTCAACGAGTAAGTATAGAACGACTTTCATATCTCCAAGGACTCTCGAGTTATACCCTCATGCCGAATTTCTGAAAATCTCCCAAACACAAAAGCTGCGATAGCTCGAGAACCAATAAAGATATCGACTCCGCCATGGTGTCAATCGATTCAGCGCCCAAAAATCTATAGAAATTGATACCAAATACACATTTTTCTGAAAAAAAAGTGGGAAAATACGAATTTTCTCCCCCTCAAAACCCCCCAAAATACCCTTAAAATGTAATTATCTATTTGGTTAAAGAATTGAGCCGTTGACAGGCCAAGATTAGTTTTTGGTGAAAATTTCGGAAATTTAGCTTTTATAGTTTTTTTTTTTTCTCGGAAAAGTATGAATTTTTTTCATTGGACATTCGAATTCTACATGCCTTGAAACGTAAAACATCAAATTTTGAGGGTGGTTAGAAAAAAAATTTCTTCGGCAATTCCAATGGTTTATTAGGTAGGTATTGAATAATAAAAAATGTATCCATAATTTTCAAGCACTCCATGCGTTTTATATTCACTGCTAAATCGATCCTCGCGTAAAATAGGCGTCTTATCGCCGGGGAAGACTCGGCTCGCTCAATCATCTCTTTGGGGGCCAACTACAGTTGAACAGAGCGGGAAACACAAACAAGGGATGCGGTATAGATTGGCACAAAGAGAATGGATGATCATCGCAATCAGTTAGACCCTACGTGATTAGATGATGAGAAATGAATACGGAGAAGTAGGAAATGGAGAGAAATGGGATGAGAAAGAGGGACGAGCGTCAATGAGGTCCAGTGAAACATCTGTTGATGAAACGTGTAGCACCGGTTGTAATCTCGATGTCAGTTGCAGATAATCCAAACCTCGTTCACCTAAACCTTTATAGGATAGATAGACTCACCCCTGAACTAATCTAACCTAAATTTGATAGGGGTTTGGATTCGGTGAATAAGCGGTGAGGCGAAGAACGGTTTGAAATTGCCTGATGCACACGTACCTCGTCATCTTGCTCGGTCACAAACGGTTGCCATCAAGTTCTGCAGCAGTCCGAGGGCTTTACGATGAAATAATAACTCCGCGAGCCCATCGACATAATACTGCTTCCAATGCGCAAGCACTTTTTGAATATTTAGTAATAATCTTTAATAAATATAAAACCTCCGTAACTACCCCAGCAAAAAATGTATAGCCCCCTAAAAATTTGGAGTGCTACTTTTTAGGGCAAGTGGTATCAGCATATTGAACGAAAACTATCTGCACGCCCACGACGAGCCACGTAATCCACGCCATCGATAGCAATGGACACCTACCTGCATGGTATTTTCACCAAAACGCATTTATAGAAAAGTATTCAAGAAAATCTCAATTCTTACGCCTGATTGTGATCTTAATTTTCCTCAATTTTGAGGATTTTGAGGTGATTCGTAGGGGAAAATTCATATTCGTCCAATTCTTGAACCACTTTGCTGGCTCATTTAAGGGTTTTTTGGGGGGTTTCAAGGAGGATTTATTTTCGAAGGTTTTTTGGACATGGTGTGTTTGGTATCGATTGCTGTAGATTTTCGGACGGTGAATCGAATGAGACCATAACGGGCTTGATAGCTTTTGTGTAGAATTTTCGAGATTTTCGGAAATACGGCAGAAATCTGATTCAAGAATTCTTGGAGTCACAAAAATCTTATATCAGCTCGTCAAACACTCTCTTCAGCTGTAGCGTTAGGCAAAAATTTTAACTTTTAGTTTGAAAATTATTAATGTTAATTTATAAGCTTAATTATTAATTAAGAAAAATGTGACTGATTAAAATTACCATAACGGAATTCCCCTTAGTTACCAATCTGTTGTTAGGTGGAAACGTTCACAAATGTTCGGAGTTTCCATCACAAATGGATGGTCTTCTTACATCATTATTGAATCGAAGGAATGATAAACCACTGTTTGTCTAGATTGAGAACGAATGAACATGGCCCTCAAATATTGGAACTCACTAATCAGAATAACCGTAGCCAACGATGGTGTAATCCGAGGATATTTTCATGAGAATCCTGTTATAAGCAATTTGAGTGGTAAATAGAAACTACTTCTTCCATGCTGTGCATTAGGAGAATCAGCTATTAAAACCAAATAAGAGCGGTTGATTAAGTATAGAACCAAGTCGAGTAAGATGGTATAAGAGATGGAGATAAAAATTGCTGTACTGAAACGTACCGATATGTTGGAAAATTGTATCTCTTGATGCTTCTGCGCTGCATAATGTTCGTGCACCCATGACGTGACTCCTCGTAAATCCCCATAGGACGATTGATGTCCGATTCGAGTAGGTGAGATCAATACAGGAAATGAGGTTCATCTATGTGCTTTCCTCGCTACCTTACCTAGCAGTGTGAGAAGAAAATGAACGAGCGCATCAAAAGTCGATCCGATAGTGGTAACCCATAATTCTTACCTCCTTAACATTTCACGCAATATCAGCGTTCTCCTGATATTATTTATGGCTCTCTCAGTTTGAATCGTAAACAACCTCACTCCGCAATAGCAAATTTTCAACAATTGGCTACCGTAACCATGCGTATACGCCATAAATCGCTGGAACCGGAATATTTCGGAAACTCTCAACTGAAAACTCGGTGGCCTCCATCAAGCATCTCAAATGAGACCTCATGATTAGTTTAAAGAATAATTACATAACATAATTTTCCTGGATTCTAGTTTATCACTGAAAGTGAGTGATTGAATTATCACATAATTACAGGTGAAAAATATAATGCAATGCTCATCTCTGAATCTTTCTCTGAAGAAAAAATTCACTATTATCGGTGTGCCAGAATTAAGAACTGGACTCAAGGAAAATAATTTGTCCAATAATAAACAATTGCGATCACCCAAAAAAAAGAATTGTGAGGTTGAGGTGGAGACAAAAAACGCGACCAGTTCTCCTTATCATCTATATTAATTCGAGCGCTTCCGCCCTCACGGGCCTCTTCAGGAAACGTCTGGAATTGATACCTGTAGGGATCCAATGAAAAAAAAGAATGTCTAACTCACCCCAAAATTTATGTTTAACGTTTAAGGGCATGTAGAATCCGCATTCCTATTGAACAAATTCTGACAGTCCGTCATCGTACGCCATCCGCTGTTGTACGCCTGTGAACACTTCTCGTAAGAAACTGTAATACCTAAATTCTTGAAATTCTCACCAAAACCCGTTCTTGGTCAGACGTTGGCTCAATTCTTTGACCAAATCGCTGTCTCAATTTTCAACGGCTCAACTTCATTGAAAAATCTCTAATCCCGAAGATCTTTGATGCGAATGATTTTCTCTCTGCACCCCAAAACGATCCTAGAGCAGCCTTTTTGTTTGGTACTGGTGATGCCTCAGGCCGTTTGGTGAGCGGCGCAATGGATCGGAGTCGATCGGGATGTCACGCTACATAACAAAGTGGCCGAACGCTGCGTGCTGAAAAAGTGTGAGACAAGAGCTCTTTCAGATTGGTGCGTGTATAAATAAAACAAAAGAAGAAAGACTTGATTTTGAAGTTTGCGGGGGAGAAAAACTGGGCGACTCGTTCTCAATTTTCTTTATTGCCCGCCGAGCACTTTCGCCCCTTCGGGCATCATCAGGGCTTTGTGCCCGAAGGGGCGAAAGTGCTCGGCGGGCAATAAAGAAAATTGAGAACGAGTCGCCCAGTTTTTCTCCCCCGCAAACTTCAAAATCAAGAAGATATGAAGCGACAACCCAAAAACGAAGAAAAGAAGAAAGGGAAATTGTGTGGTCCTTTAAAATAGGCGCACAACTTAAGATATAAATTGAAGGTAACTTAGTGCAACGAATATCTTCTTCTTGATGCGCAGATGATAAACAAAGTGATTAGAAATGAACGTGTATAATTATTATTTTCCTTCTCGTCGCATTTCTTGATGTCCGGGGGTTGTGAGGTGGAGGAAAACCAGGCGACTCATTCTCCAACTCTTTATTAGCTGGCCGAGCACTTTCGCCCATCGGGCATCCTCAGGGCGACCTAATTATATATCATTTAATATTCATTATCATGGAGGCACAGAAATGAAGTAGAACATTGTTACCATTGTCAAAACATATCTTTATTTTATATTATATTTAACTTAAGCCAAAAACAACATTTTCAGGACATAGGGAAACTAGGCAGACAAGATGTGATTTAATATAAACAACCTAGTGACTGAGCCGACTTGGCTGTGGACCCTATGGCTCCACGTAAGTAGCTTGAGAATTCTAAAAAAAATTTATGATTGTTCTGTGCCTCCATGATAATGAATATTAAATGATATATAATTAGGTCGCCCTGAGGATGCCCGAATGGGCGAAAGTGCTCGGCCAGCTAATAAAGAATTGGAAAATGAGTCGCCTGGTGTATAATTATGTTCTCCGATTGTGTTTCCGATGATGAAACGGTGAGAAAATGCTCAGCACGTATTAACAAGGAAGAGAGCCAGTGGATTACCTCGATCGGGATGTTGGTAGGTAGTTGAGAGGACCGCATGTACACAATTATGTTGTCAGTGTGTTTGTATGCTGGTGCGTACTTCGAATGAGATACCCGTACGAGAAGAAGTGATCCTTGGAGCGGAAAAGCCTTCTATTGTGGTCCTCTCTACCCAGTTGTCAGCGCCTCTTACCAAATTTAGCGATCACTGGTGGATAGTGTATATAACTTCAGAGAGAAAGCTTGAATAGTTCATTATTTCCTTTCTTCTTCTTCGTCTTACAGTTTAGTAAGAGGGAAAATGGCAATCGGCTGCGATATGTATGTGCTTTGGTACGTGATCCTCATCTTCGAGCCCCACTAATACCTTGTATTCGCCGTGAGCTTGTATAAATCGAATTCGACACTCAAGAGCTCTCTCGAGTTGGAAATAAATCCAATCAGTCTCTTCTACCTTTGGTTTCCCTCCTCCCGAATTGCACTCACTTGCATCATGATCTACTATGACGGCATCACGCAACAATCGCAACATACGACGTACTCTACATTCGCGTATGAGCCGAGAATAACGAAGATGAAATCCTAATGGAATTCATTGAGTCAAGGATTCATTTTAACTATCCTCCAAATTCAAGGGAAATCGGACGATTGGGTGCGAGAAACTGACAGTTGATGTTGAATTTTTTAAATCTGAGGCAGTAAATTTTTCAAGTACGAACGAGAACGAATCAACGGCCCTCTCCGCTCGAAGAAATGAGGGAGCAGAAGATAGATGCTGCCAAAAATTAATACTTTCACTTATGAGCTACTTCGGCCTTGATAGTATTATTTCCTCGTTCAACTTCTATTTCATTTTATAATTATTTTTCTGACGTTTAATATACGGATGACCACATGTTTACATTTGAGAGATAGTACAGTACCAGCTACATATAATCTGACTTGCTATGTTGTTCTCAGTTACAATTTTTAATTGGTAGCGCTGTTTTCTCATTTTCTCGACTGTCCCCAGAATGCGTATATGATACATGCTTTTACTTTTCTTGACATTTCCGAAGCCAGCATGGCTTGTGTATGAGTTTGTTTAGCCGAGCATCGTATCCACGGACTCTAATTGAATTGGCCCGAACACACTGAAAGAAACAAACAGGGGCAGCGTTTGGCTGAGTTCATCCCATTCGTAGTCCATTGGTTCTGGATAAGCTCAGATCACCACTACAGACTCGATGGCGGGGAATTAGAATGAGAATATGGCGAGGAAAGGAGCTGACATTTTAGTCGAAGGTGGAAGGCTCAATCACTTACTTGATGATCTCTGTGGTTAACTAGAAAGGTTAGCCTTTTGAATGGCCGTGAGCTCTTTTAATCCACTTACGCCTCTGCATCTTGTTTATCAGCACTCCAGTTTCTCCCCAATACGGATCATTAGCATTTTCACTTGGATTCGTGGGAACCAACTATAGAACGAATCGAGGGTAAAAATCTTCAGACGACGTAGACGAATTGTGAACTTTCGATCGATTTTTTATCCATTAAATAAATACTATCTCTTCTACACTCAGCACAGTTAGATCGTCGCTATTGCATGCGATTAGTTGCTTCGATGAGCTACCTTCGAATGTTTATTCGCCACGTTCGCGAATATTGAAAAAAAATGGTTCTGTGGAAGCAAATTGAGGAAATTTAATTTAGAATCAAGTAATAATAAAAAAATGACCCGGCCTCTTTTTCTGATTTCGAGATATATTTCACTTCTGGGTAAAAAGCGTGTTTTGAGTTTTTTGAGCTGTAATAGCTCATCGGGGACGTACATAAATATATAAATATAAATATACTCAAATATACCAAATTGTGGAAAATTGATCGCTATTTCTCGCCTATGAGTAATGAAGCCTATGAAAAGAAGTCTGTTCAAAAGTTATTTGGGAAAAACAGGCGGAAATTCCCAAAAAAACGTGGCCATAAAATTGTGAAGTTCAATAAAACTAAAATGAAGGCCTAATGGAAAACAAGACTATAAAATATATTGACTGCAATAAACTATACTGACGACTGAAATTACACGATAATGTTGTTTTTGTATTATTATTATCATTTATTAATTGCATTTTGCTTTACTCGCATAAACTTGATATCATTATTTCCGCACATTCAATGTCACTTTCAAGAGCGGTACTTTTCCGGAGTATTATCAGCCTAACACCGGAGTAACTCACTGCTTACCTGCTTAACTTCCCTCCGCTCAATAACCCCAAATGAAATTTATAATTGACTAAACTAGCTCAAGTATAGAAGCTTGGTTGATTTTTACGAAAGATGATTACTGGAATTGACAGTGAGGGTATTCTCTTCACCAGGGAGGAATAATTTAGAGCTGTAGGTAAACTTAATATTCAGGGTTTCACCACACCCTATTACTCTTCACTGAAGATGCGAGCAGATGTCCTCGAATCTCAACTTTACATTATTAATCCGTGGGGGTTTCCGTTGCCCAAATCCCATCATTCGCATCGCAAAAAGAAGAAAAATGGAATCGACTGCAAGTTCGTGTGTATACGTTTCTTCAACAATATTCAATTCCTGTAGAAGTAGTTCGTTTCAACGTCCTTCGAGAAATTAAGAAGCCCAGAGCATTTTTTTTTCGGTAACAGGTAATGAAGTTAGTTAAATAAATTTCGATGTGTGAGAGCTTTCATTGGTGTTCCTTCGAAATGATCTTGGTTTCAGTGATCAAAACAAATCATATTGCAATACTTGTTCCTCGATATTGGAATCAACTTCCGACACCAGTCTGTTCGTCGTACGCTTCTTACGGAATCGGCCTGAGAACAACGTTCCATTAGAGAGCATGGAAATTAAATGGATGAAAAACGGTTTCCCCTCCCTTGAGGCACTTACGCGTATTGGAAAGTCGAACTTGATAACACTGGATCGGGGGAGCCAAGATCCGCTATACTATAGCAAAACTGAGAGAAGATTCTCTCAAGCCTATCACACCAAACTGACTTCGATGCAAACTTATACAATGATCATGCGGAAGAGAATGTTCCCAAATGCTGCTCATACAAGGTTGTCACCCGCGTTACATTTTAGGCTAATCAATGGACAAATTATAGAAATCGATTTAATAGAGTGTCTTTCGTTCACTGCAATTTCAAGCTCATTGGCGGGAACTTTTTCAGCGATGATTTCTTTCCTTGGCTTGGAATTAGTACGGTACCTATTTGAACAGTTCCGCTCAATGTATGGTTTGCAATTATGTATGACAGTAGATCTGTACGTATAGTATTTATATAATATTTTGTACTATACAAGCATTTTATTCTAAATTTCAAATACCGAAAACCCCATTCACTGAAATCTTCATTCCGACCTTCCGAGATGATCCAAAATTGTAGTATTTATATTCGATAATTTGAGCAGTCATCAATTCAAATTATTTCGGTGAGGAAAATTTCAATTCCCTACAAATAGTGATCGTTTCAATATATTACCCAATTTATTTATACTACATCGACTAGTAGTGCTTACGAATTCAACGTCATAATTTGAGTGGAAATTCATCAAGTTATTTGTAGATGACTGCGAAAAAAAACTTAATCTCACAATGCTCAAAAAATTAACCGAACGCCGTGATGAAAAAATTGAAGGCTTGAACAGTCGTTCCGAGTTAAGAGAGCCTGATTCCGATCCAATTTATAAAGTTGCTTGAATCGTTCAGCTTATACCTTCATATCACTGTTAGTTTAAAAATTAAAAATAAAAGAGCATTTTGAGCCTGATTAACCATTGACCATTTTGATTCTAGAAATAACAACATTTTTAATTTTTTTAAATAAATTTAAAAAATTCAAATTTAAATCGAAATATCATGCTTGGTTGGCGAATGCGAATTTTTCTTACAACGTTTTACCCCGCCTATCTTTTCTATCAACCCGCCTATAGGTTGTTCATCATTATACTGAGGAAAAACTTCTCGTTCGAAAGATAACCGGCTTCTATTATCGTCCAATTGTTTTAATCGTGCACTTTCCTAATATATTTATACCTTCAATCATATTTTTCTGTTGCAGGGCTGAATGTTGCATTGGATAATAACTATCCTGGTGGGGCTGGCGACACTAGCTTGCTCCCAGCATTTCGACAATAATAAGGTAAAAGTATAGTTCCCACTCGTTTAGGGTGTTTTCTAATGAAAGCACGGGATTATTTATAATAGTGATAATCAATGAAGAACAATCAATCAATTATATCTCGGAAGTACTCCGTGTTATCCGAAAATGGCTAATTACACACATTTACTGGGAGAACATTTTCTGAAAATGTCATTGAGTTTCATTCACAACTGAGATAAGACGATTTATTTCTTTTTTTACCATAGACGCACGGACACATAGACATTGTTTGGAAAGTGTTTATGGGTATAATAGTAGGTACAGTAGGTACTGTGAAAATGTCTTCTGAATTCACCAACGTCCTGAATTCGACTTTTCAGACAATCACAAATTACTTCTGTTTACTACGTAAACGTGGTCTTAAAAACCTATCCAGCCGTATATATTTTTGGTTCGTTATTCAATAGAAACTAGTTCCATTAATAAACCATTATGATCAGCCAAAAGAAAACACAAAACAGGTTTCTATTCCCCTCATTCTTCTCACAAGCACGATGATATTAGGTTTACTTCCACGTCATCATACGCAGAGGCAACCGATGATTTGGTGATAGCGAAGTACATAGGGAATTAAATTTAATAAATATGATGCGAATTAAAATTCATCTATTAATCCATGAAATAGTTTTGTAACCGTGGGAAAATATAACTGCTATGCTTACCACAAACATTGTCGAGAATTCTACATTCGTGCATTCAAAGACGTCATTTTTTTGTTTATTATAGGAATTATGGTGTAATTCGTCGCGTCTAAATTATCCACAGATTTCGAGTAATTTCGGACAATTTGGTCACGAAATACGCAAATGTAAAAGTTGTTACGTTTGCAACTGCGCAGAACCTTTCTCTAATCCGAAAAAGCTGATACTAATAAGGAGTACCTACCTAATACTTGGTCTAACTAGCTCAACCACGAGAATACGATCAAAATCGGATCGAACTTTGTAATCGCAAAATGCAAAGTGGAAATTGTGAGATCTTAGGATGAATTTGTTTAGCTTGCGATAACCAAAGCAAAGATGGATTACCGTTGAGATTGGTTCATCGTTAGTAGGTACTAGTCAATTTAAAGACGTAAATTATGACGCGCGGAAGCTATGGAAGCGGTTAATTTAGATTTACAGTTTGAGTTCAGGAAAAGAAAATATATTATTTTATGCAGATGTTAGCTCAAATCTATTTCCATCTATTTTCAAAGCTGTTTCAATTTCCGAAGTATTATTCTTTTCTTTTTACCATATTAATATTCTGTGTTGCAGCCCCAAGAACATATTCCAAGTAATGAGAATAATGTCGCCAAGGTAAAACTCCTAAAGCGGTCAACTGAATGCAGTAACAATGAATGGCAACAGGATCCACAGAAGTCATCTGATGTGGCTGACAAACGAGCGTGGAACAACATGCAGCCGTCGTGGGGCAAACGCAAGTGGCAGGACATGCAAAATCCTGGTTGGGGCAAACGAAGCCCTGAATACAATAGAGAAATTCAGTCCGGCCTGCAAACAAGCTTTGATGAAGATAAACGTGGATGGAAAGACATGCAGAGTGCTTCCTGGGGAAAACGTGGATGGCAGGATATGAGACAGCCATCGTGGGGCAAACGAGGTTGGAAAGACATGCAGACGTCAGCTTGGGGTAAACGGGGCTGGCAAGATATGCAGGGAAACTGGGGGAAGCGAGGTTGGCAGGACATGCAAAGCTTAAATTGGGGTAAAAGGAGGTGGCAGGATATGCAAGGACCATCCTGGGGCAAACGAGGTTGGAAGGAACTGCAAACTTCAGGCTGGGGCAAGAGGGCCGACGACCAGGAAGTTGATAAACGAGGTTGGCAAGACATGAAGATCTCAGGATATGGAAAGCGTGCATGGAACGAACTGCAGTCATCTGGTTGGGGGAAGCGAGCTTGGAAAGACATGCAAGGACTCAATTGGGGAAAGAGACAGCCTCAGCTCGACTTTGAAACTCTTGACGAAGACTGGGAGCTTCCTATGAGAGCTGCAGATCTCCCTCCAACAGATGTCATGGAACCACTAGCAGCAGCCGAATGGCCAATAGGAAGACTCGTAGGAGCCAATAGAAACGACTGGCGCCTCTACGAACCAGTAAGTTACTATTTTATAGATTTTTCCCCCAAGAATAAATCAATACCCTCAGGGAAATATTTGTACTGCATGTAGATAATCGGCTATTACCAGCATCCAGAAAATATTTGTGAACTATAATTCAAGTAATTTGTGGTTGAAGGTTATTATGGTTGTCCGAAAATAGACTTCAATTTTGGAATTTTTAATTTTAGAAATAGATTTTGCAAAACATATGAACATACTTCAGTTGCCATTAAGCAACTATATGTTATTGGTTACAAAATTCTATAAAATGAATTCACTTCATAATTAGTCAGTGAACCAAACTTCTTTTTCTTCAGAAACAACAATGGTGGAGCGTCGATGACAGATAGTTTGAACGCTCTCGCCTCCATAGTATAAACAAGTGGATCGTCACAAAACTCATTAGCCTTGAAAGGGCCAATTGATAGGAAAGCTTTGAGGAAAAAAGTAATAGGAAAATAGTAAGGCATAGTCAAATAGTTGCAACGAAAAACTAATCGCCTGGTTTTCTCCCCATAAACTTCAAGAACAAAAAATAATACAACCTCTTTAGAAGAAGGAAAACTGCAGAGAGTGTTGTCGAACTCCCTCTCTCACTCACAACCTCACAATACCAACAATTGACGAAAATTAAATCATTTCGACGTCCACGTCTATCCAAGCGTACGATTCGAGTCGCCCCAAATTGGGACAGCATAAAGTTTGTAATTCAGTTAAGGGGTGACACGTCGACGTCTAAGTCGCCCAGAAGGAGGGGCTGTTCACATTCTCTACGGTTTGCAGCTTTAAGAAACCTTAGCTACCAATATCGCGTTCTATTGAAAACGTATCTTTTGGTTAGGGTAACCTGGATTTTACTTTTAGTTTGGAATTCACTGTAGTCGTAAGGCTAATAGAAATGAAATGAACCTTCTATGTTGAAACCTTTGGGTGTTACAATGGCGACACAGCAACGATCCATCGAGTTTTGCCGATAAGCTGAAAATAAATCAAATACCTTCTTTAAAATAACATTTAAAAAAAAAAAACGGATGGGTACTTATGCTTCATTGCTTCAAAATATCACAAAAAGGGCTAGAAAAACCAACTATAGATTAAATGATGTGATTGTGATTAAAATACAAATGGTAAGATCTAAAACAAAAATCCTTCATCAGGTAAACACCTTTGACCGCATTAACGTTGCCAGGAATTTGAAACTCTTTTAGTTTCATTATGTCGTTTGGACCTAAGTATGGCAAACTTTAACAGACTGGTGGTTCGGTGGTTAAAAAAGCTTGCACCACGAAAATTGGGCTTTGACACACGAAGTTTTGCTATGTGTCGGGGGAACACGAATTACAAGGCAAGCAATTCAAGGCTGGACCAGAGATTTGGCTCTTTGCGTAAGTCAATCTGAGCTCATGGCGTTTGAAGCGGTCGGCCTTGTTGTTGGGTAAGAAAGATTTGTCAGCGCACTTGAACCTTTTCCAAATCCTGCAAGTGACATGATGAGTGACTGTCTTCCAATTGGTACACCAGACTCGACAAAACCGTTGACGTCACCGCTCCCTCCCCAACAGCAGTGGGAGTATTTTTATTTGATGAACCCGATGATGATAATATAATATTCTAGCCGTTATAAGATTTCATAATTTCCATATTTTTTCACATCAGCAGAATGTGTGTCACACGAGAATCTCTGACTTTCAGTAATTGATTCTAGCGCTGAAACTCACCGAATAGTGCTCTAGGTTACCAAACATTCTTTTCACCTATGCATAAATGAGAGACGTAAATCATCAGTATAGCTCAAGGAATTGACATCGCATGTGGCTCAAAAAATGAGGCCTTCAAGTCCCTCATCGATGAAGAGACTGACCTAATCGGCCATGAATAACGGAAAAATCTCTGCTCCCACCCAGAACGAGGAATCTGAATAGTGAGATTCCAGCAGGTTGATGAATCGCACACTTACATACAACAAGGACCTTTGAAGTCTGTTGATTCGAATGCCCGTTAACTGAAGTATGGACCCCAAAAAGACCTCATTGTAGTAACCTTGTCGTAATCAAGGTGCGCAGAGCAAACATGTATTACAAGAAGACGAATTGAGTTTCTCAACAGTTGAAAACCAGTTAAACCCATCATTAAGAAAAGTGAATAATGTTTCAGGTGAGCGAACCAGCGATCGTTGATAAACTGTTGGAGGGACTTCAAAAACCATCTCTGCCTGGTCATAGTCGTAATCCTAAAAGTAAGCAGTAAATAAATGTATTCAAACTCGGGTGCCGTATTGCGGATTCAAGCAAACTCTCGTTGTTTACGAAATCCCGATTATACTACTTTCTATGTGTGTTGTAATTTTTATTCCACTCTCTGTATTGTTCTGAATGAATAAACCAACATTGGTATTTAATGAATTCAGAATGTGATTGTTATTCGCACAGCATTGAAGTCGGACCTGTCGTTATCCCTTGAATGATGTACAAGGAACAATTTAGTTCTCTGGTGATCTCACAACAAGCATCGGCGTACACGTTTAAAATCGATTTCTCGATTTATGAAAAACGTCTAACCTCCTGAGGATTTTACTTTTCAAATTATACTTAATCCAAATAACGAATTTAAAAAATCTGTTCGTCTGCCATTTCACGTTAGCACAGACATTTATGAGCCTTATACTTTAGTTTGGTCACTAGCTCAGTTCTAAGGGTGTTTCTGAGGGTCCATCAATAGCATCAATTTTAATAGCATTTGAGCGCTAAATCCGGTGAAATTTTATGAAGTCGCTGAAAATTTTCTCCCCATTTGTTTAAACTATTTAATTATTGTTGTGCTTTACAATTCCATAATAACCATCTAAACGAACAGATAAGTGAAACTTTAGGTAAAGATAATTATTTTCAAAAAACGTGATGATGAGAAGTATAGACCCTCAAAACCATGACAATATGGGGAATTGACTTGAGAAAGTTGGCTTGATTTTATTCAAACACTCAGAATATAAGAAATACTACTCGGTTCATTTGAGTTGCCAAAGAACTTCTGCACTCTCTCCATGAGTATCATATTAAATTCATAAAAATATATTTAGGTATTGTGTAGTTTCTCCGGTCCGGAAATAGAAACGTGTTACGTAACATTTTTTTCAACAATATTTTTTCTAATATTTCACAATCCCCAAGACCCATCATTGTCCTAATTCCCAATATGCAACACCCCACATCGTCATTACAATTTCATCGTCGTATCAATTTTTTCATTCTAAATTAGTCTTAAACTGATGAAAAAATGTCGCAACCCACGTGCTGAAACTATTAATAAACGTCCTAACTTGCATTAGGAATAGCAATAGTTTACCATTACACTTAAAACCATGCAAAACCTACCTTGTGTCCTTCCTGTAACCCTGTCACTGCGCTCTGCTGATGAACTCGCCATTTTAAAAAATGCTGCGTTCACCGTGGCCATGATGACACGTGGTATTGACTCAAATTCGATTCACACGCTTCCTATTGTTCTGTGACCAATACTACCTAGTTAGTTCAATGCGCGGTGAGAATACGCACGATGTGCATAACTCGTTTTCGCCAAAATGACATGAGTTCAATGAGGATGTCGATATGTACAAATAGGGAATTAATTTGACTTTAAAATGAAAACATTGTTGAAAAAAAAATTAAAATGTGGATGTCCGGGGGTTGTGAGGGGGTGAAAAACCAGGCGTCTCATTTTAAGAATCTTTATTGGCTGGCGGAGCACCCCCGAACATCTAGAAATGCGACGAATAGGAAAAGAAGTAAAATGTGATTTTTTTTTTTAAATAAATGAGAACTTTATTTGTATTAAAAAATACAATTTCAATTATAACAATAGTATTATTAATAACAACATAGAACTTGGGGGGAGGTGATGTCCATTGACACTCTCCCAAAATGTGATTGTTATTATTCTGCTTTGGCGTTAACGTATAATTATAATAACGTACCACTGCTTCGTTGGGCGGGAACATTCACTACTTTTCGGCTTGGTTGCCATAACTAAGTGGACGATATTTTTCTCAAATCATAATTAAAGCAATAGCTTCTCAATAGAAATAATAGGTCGCTGTAAAATAATTTACAGCATCTTTCTCTTACACAAGAGTTCACCGACTGAGTTCGGTTCCAATTAATTTTCTCTATAGATCGAAAATTTATAGAAAGAGCTCGCAAAATTGGAAGTCGTGATGATTGTCAATGCTGTGCTACATAAAAGTGTAAAATTTCAATTGTACAACAATTAGGTAAAAGAAGGTGAAATAGTTACTAGGTTCGAAAATTCCAGTCGATCTATATGAACAATTTTTACCCATTCTTGACCGAATTGCCCACGTACCTACTAAGTCACGTCAAAGAAACTATTCTAATTCAGAAAATACGCACTTCATAAACATGGATTATATTTATTTTTCAGAACTTGCAGAAGAGGAAGAGGCTGACCCAGAAGGCGAACGCAACCCATAATTTTTTTCTAAACAGCTGGGTGTTGTAAGGAACTCCTTTCAAAATTTGAATTTAAAAAGAAGTTGTAATAAATGTATTAAATAAAATTAGTTTCGCCGGAGATGAATCTTGATCTTTGCCTGCTATCCAAAAGTACTATTTTTTCAGCCTCGTTATGTATCATATCTTACAAACCATAATATACTGTTGAGAACAAATAATTTATTGTGATAATAAATTTCTTGCGAGGTAGAACTGTTCTATTTAGGACAGTGTATTTGTTTTTGCCATTGCACTTCTTAGAAACTACCTTTAGTGTTATCGATATCATTCGAAATAAAATAAACATGTCACGGAGAATTGAAATAAAGTGTGAACTTGAACTAAACAATCCTATGTCACTCCGAACGATGCTTCGCTCCGATGAAATTCCTTCGATGTGAACGAGCATCATTCGTGCGGCCAATAAGTCGAACATTATCAGGATGTTGGAGTGTATCTATCTCCGCAACATATAACAACATATAAGGGCACCGATGAACAAATTGCTAAGCAAATATCTAAGCATATGACTATAGTGTAGTAATCTGGTTCAAAAATCAATTGAAACGTTTGGCGAATTTTCCTAAAAATAAGGTAAGCTTGGCAGAAACAAGAACTTTGGCCTTGGCCCTATGTTGAGTACATTGCAATTAATAAATAAACAATGAAAATGAAATTAAGTTACAACTATGGCAATTACAGAGCAAGTCCTATTAGGTAAATTTTCTCTATTGCAAAACGCGAGGACTCCGAGTCGTTTATTGAAATGAAATAAAATGAACCATATATTATTGATATACACATCATCAAGTATCATTATGCTGAATTTGAGCTAAATCCATTTCAAAAAACTTTTTGCCAAAAATCCAAGGGGTACCCCTGCGATTTTTTTCAACGGAACAGTTAACGATTTTTTACTCCTCTCTCAATACAGATAAAAATCTGAAATTTTCAGGAATGTTGTGTCTTACTGAGGTGTATTTTTTTGATTTTTTTAATTTCTCGAAAAAATCTGCAAGTGGTCCAAAAAAATCAGTTTTTGAAAGCTCAAAAATTGACCTTTAACTGTGCTTTTCGGGGTCAAAATTAATGTGAATTCATTGTTTTTATATGCAGGAGTCTTTATTTAAACGCCTTACACACGTACATAGCAAGAAATTTGGTGAAAAAATTTCAAACAGAGCCGGAGAAATTATTTTCCGTAAATCGACTTTTTCACCGGCCGAATTTTCGAGCTCCAATGGCATCGGTAATCGTGAAAAATTAAATTTTCGTTTTCAAGCGATTTTGAAAGCTTTTCTTATAGGAAACATCACTGGTGTGGCTGAAATTAGTGGAAAACCTCCGAAAACGTGAGCCGGACGCGTTTCAACTATCCTCCAAATATAAGCGAATTTGGGCGATTAGATAGCGAAATATTGACATGGGATATTCACGCGCATGTGCAAAGCATATCGCTCTTATTGAAGATTTTGACGGGGTACCATCCTTCGTTCAACCCGCACAATCGCTGAAAATTTCATCAAAATCGGGTCAAAATTCACCAAGTTATCCTCGTGACGAGGAAGATGCTAATAGACCAACGTGGATGAAAATGAAATTAAAACCAGGCTTCTTTTTTCATCAACGCAGAGAGGAGGAAGCAATAATAATCCTCGAAGAATACCCTCTCCTTAAATCCGTTAATTTTGTTATCTATCATGTTATCTCATAATCCTAGAAAAATAGAATTCGTTCGACTGCTGGTCAAAAACTGATGAACGAAGGCCAATATTCTATAACTATGACAAAGTTATCATATTTTTATAACATACTTGAAAAAGCCCTTTGAAGGCGTACTGGTACTATCTTAGAATCGTACAACCGTTTTTGTAGAACATGCGGGAACTCAAAATCGCTGTACAAGTTTCTTCCATCTCTACTCAAGAAAAATTTCACGCTCGTACAAAAAATTGTGCAAACCCGTTAGCGAGAACGGGAAGCAAAGCTTCTCTGGGTACAATGATGGTGTGTGAACAATTTCTAGTTGAAAAAGAAGTGTAGAATAAATCATTGTAGTCACCCAAATTGGTGAAGAAATATATTTATGCAGCTTAACACTCATGTTGGCACAGCAGTTTAACCTATATCTTTGTTTGATAACTTAGCCGAAACAGTAAAGCCATATAATATTAATTTGAAACAACATTCCATTTCATTTTTTGACGACGGAGTATTTTATGGCTTACGGATATCATTAAAACGGAAGGCACAGTAAATTCAATGAATAGTACAACAAGTACTCAGCCCCCTCAGCACAAGCATAGCTTAAAGAGGGGAGTAGCATAAAATTGTGTGTATTTATTTTTATATGTATAATTGTAATAAATCAAAAAAAAAAAAAAAAAAAAAAAAAAAAAAAAAAAAAAAAAAAAAAAAGTAGGTAAGTGTATGCAATAGTTGTTAAAAAATCATAGTTTGTTTTTTATTTTTAATCTTTTACGGAGACTAAGCTGAATTTTATTTTTATTTATTAATTTTATTCATTTGCAACTCTCGCAATCAAACATGCCTGTTCAAAGCAATGCAACTCGTTTGAGTATAAACGAATTTCGTTTACCATCTCAACTTTTTGGGCGATCACATTCCAATTGCCACCGTTAACATCGGGAAACGCATAGTTAGGTATCATCTCTACGCGAGCACTCAACTTGTTGATCCATTAATTTGTAACTTTACGGTAATATGTAGGAAGTTGCTTAATTGAACGTTAGAAGTTAAAGGGATAGCTGTTAACAGTTTCAAGCGCTTCCGCGAATCCTGCTCCGACATTTCAACAGTAGCTGATGAGTATTAGTTTCAAAAACGACTACGACTGTGCCTAATTATGCGATGACTCACCAACTCTTTCTAGAATTGTTCACTCCGACCTATAAAATATTCTTAATTTATTTGTAATAGCGAGAACACTTTATACCTAAATCAATCATTGATAGGTAATAAAGTTATCTCCCTTTTCTCTGAGCACTATACTGAACCATTTCCTAACCGCGTTATTCACAAAAAATAGTATATAGGGATAGGTATGGGTTTAGTAGTTGATTATTTGTGTATGGAGAGTGGGAATCTATAGTTGTTATTATTAGTACTTAATAGTTGCTTTAATTTGGTATGTAGGTGGTGGTGTTCGAATGTACTTTGAATCATAAAGTATTAGGTTTTTCAATTGGAGCAAAGTTGTAGCAGAGGTAGACGTTTCAACTTTCAAGTTTTCCAAGATTTGTAACTTGCACAATGGATAACTCAAACAAAAAGTCGTCAATTTAGATGTTTGAATATACCAAAAGATGGGTAATTTAACTGTCCACATTTTCCCAATGTAATGTACCTATCCATTTTTCAACCGTTTTTGCGTTATTCAACAAAATTAGTAGACTATACACGAAAACATGACATTTTTCAACTTTAAACGTTATTTTCATCTATTTAGTGCGAAAGAAACAAAGAATGAACCATATATTATTGATATACACATCATCAACTATCATTATGCTGAATTTGAGCAAAATCTATTTCAAAAAAGTTTTCGCGAAAAATCCAAGGGGAACCCCTGCGATTTTTTTCAACCGATCAGTTAACGATTTTTTACTCGTCTTTCAATACAGATAAAAATCTGAAATTTTCAGGAAAGTTGTGTCTTGCCAAGATGTATTTTTGTGATTTTTTTTGTTTCTCGGAAAAATCTGCAAGTGGTCCAAAAAAATCGGTTTTTGAAAGCTCAAAAACTGGACTTTAACCGTGATTTTCGGGGTAAAAATAAATGCGAATCAATTGTTTTATTATGCAGGAGTCTTCATTTGAACGCCTTACACACGTACATAGCAAAAAATCTGGTGAAAAAAATTTAAACAGAGCCAGAGAAATTATTTTCCTTAAATCGAGTTCTTCGCCAGCCGTAATTTCGAGCTCCGCCGGCTTCGATAAGGGTGAAAATTAAATGTTTGTTCTGAAAGCTATTCTTATAGGAAATTGAACGCTGAATCCGAATATGACGTCAAAACGGCGGAAATTCGACGACTACTATTAGTTTTTTCCAGTTTTAGTACTACACGGTTTCATGTTTCTCAACTTTGAAAATCCGTTGCAAATACTTACAGTACGGATCTTGATTAATTAATGATTCTTACAGGAAATTAGACATAAAATTCGAATTTAAAGTGAAAACAATCAAATTCGAACGATTAGTAATAGTTTTCGAATTTCTTTCGATTTTCATACTTTTGAAGTTTCAATTTTGGAAATTTTTCTCGTCACGTTCGCGAAATGGGAATGATTGGGTGCTGTGGAAGATATTTATGGATGATATTTATTGTTGAATGTAAATAACCCCTCTCAAAACACCCCAAAAATACCCTTAAAATTAAACTAGCAAGTTGGTTTCAAAAATCAATCTCGGTCCGACGACGCCCCAATTCTTGAACCAACTTGCTAGCTCAATTTTAAGGGTATTTTTGGGGGGTTTTGAGGGGGAGAAAATTCATATTTTCCAGGGTTTTTCAGAAAAATGTGTATTTGATATCAAATTATATAAATTTTTGGACGCTGAATCGAATGAGACCATTGCCGGGTCGATAGCTTCATTGGTTCTCGAGTTATCGCTGCTTTTGTGTCGAATTTGGGAGATTTTCTTAAATTTGACATTAGGGTATAACTCGAGAGTTATTCAAGCTATAAAAATCGTTCTATACTCATTGGGATGGTCGACAAACACTCTCTCCAGCTGTACTGAGAGGAAAAAAATTTAGTTTTTAATTAGGAAATTGAGAAAAATAAAAATGATTAAAATTACAATAGTTGCTACGAAGTTTTCCCTTATAGTTACCATCTGTTTTTCGGTGGGAACGCTCACAAATGTTCGGAATATTTAAAATCACAAATGGATAGTCTTCTTAAATCAATTGAAGCGAAATAATAATAAACCACTGTACAATAATTTGCAGCGTTTTTTATTAGATATTCGGAATCTACATGCTTTGAAACGCAAAACATCAAATTTTGAGGGGAGGTTAGCAATTTTTTTTCTTGGGCGATTACAATGGTTTATTATCGTTAATAAACCAAAATCGTGTGTTGTGAGTTCAAGTCGTTGAAGGGAATTCTATGTTGAAAGAATGTACTGTTGGAATTGTCATCGCACCAGAACTTATTGGTACCAGAAACTATTACCAACGTGGAAACCAGAATGTTTTCACAACGGGCAATTTTTCCCATACCCAATTTTGCTGGTGCATACTTCTGAGTTGAAATATAATTTCCCCATTAGCTCTGCTGTTTCAATATATACAGGCAAGTTGTAGGCTATAGTAGCGGAGTACCTGGTTCTGTCGACAGGATCAGCTAAGCGAGGAGAAGAGTAGAATCATACTCCTATTGGATCCTAACTTCCTTGAAGTCACTCCACGAAACCTCCTCGCTTCTGTTATCCGCATTATTATCAACCATCGCTAAGTTTATAAACTCTCCAAATTTTTTTAATAAAGACGGAGTCGGCAGGTTAGGTACGTCGACGCCGAAGTGAAATTTGCCGTTTGCCCTCATTATTTTCTGTCAGTTGTGCGGTTCAATTTTCCTAATTCGTTCAGTGTACTCATCGTAGAAGTAATATTCGCTATGTAAGGTAAGCTTTGCCCTGTTATTCAACTTGTCAGTACCCAAATGTCACCTTGTACTGATTCTGGTATAATATTATGGTCACTCTAACGGCTCCATGGAAGCTGTCTCTTGAAACACTCCCGTTTGGCGGTCTCTATTATTATTTGGATATGTAAAGGAGTGGACTAAGTTCAATTAAATTGCAAGATCGTCGGTTCAATTTTTAGACGCCTAGATAGGTCAGCTAAGTCTCGATTGTGGCCAATTTTGAGCCGGAACCATCTCGCAGTCCCACCGAATACGGTGAAGCCCTTACAAAATTTAAATCGCGTTGTGAGCATAGGCGAAACACATTGCCAAAAATACGTACGCATTTCCAGGACTGCGCTAACGAAAATGTCCAAACCTTGAAGGGTTTCCATGCGAATAACAGTGGTTTACAAAGTGTAATGACAAGTATTTTTTGGAGGGATTGAGTATTTTTCTATACCTTACAGGGAATGTTCTTTCAGTAAACATTTCCTGAAAATTTCATCGAGTTACATTCATTTTCCATGGAGATGTGGCGATTTATATCACTTTTTGATCACACACACTTGTTCAGAGAGTGTTTCTGAGTATAAGAAATTTCCTAATTCCCCTCCGAAGTTCCAAATTCGACTTTTTGGACGATCTCAGTACTTCAATTAACTACAAAAACATGGAAGTAAAAATAAAAAAAAAATTAATAAATGCATAGAAGAGTGCATTTATTAGGAAAAAAATCACATAATTGAAATTCTGACGATCCAACGTACGTGTTTGGAGTGTTACTGTCCAAAAATCATCCTTTTGTTGGAAACATTCTCATTTTTGTTTATTTATCCCTTTAACACTGGCTATACTGGCTCAATATATATGCTAAAACGTATTTAATTCGTCATAATTATATTTCCCATGTTCCAACAGAATTTTAATGGTCGGTTTTTTCCAATCAGCCCATCAAATTGAATATTAGAGGTCCTATCGTACCGATTTTTATTATTAATGATGTTGCTAACTCTTGGAAATTTTACAACAGCTTTATGTTCCATTTTGTTTTCAATTGTTTACAGAACGGCATTCGCGGTAGACATGAATGGTCAGAATGAGACTTGAATATTCTTGCAGCGGGCTTGAAACGACGGATGCACATAGTATTTGTTCTGAGGAATGGATCTTCTTGTGATGGATCACGATGACAGTAAAAGTGGATCCTTCTGGAAGAAAAATAATAAAGCTCTCCCTGGAAGGTAATTGTGCGGCGTGATATATTTAGATTTCTATTTTATTTTGTCTTGGGTTGTGAGTACATCATTTGTCCATTTGTCATAAAAAATATCTTATCAGATATTTTATGGAGTAACCCACCTTACAATGTAAAACCGAGTGCGGTGTCTACACAGGCAAAAATTCTGACCATCTTCTGGTAATGTTACTTTCATCTTACAGACCTAGCCCTAGAAAGGAGTTGAAGGTGATTTCATACAACCCTGCTGCTCCGTCCACATCGTTTCAAGACTTCCAACAAAGCATCAACGATGCATGGGATCCGGGCGATGACGAATTCTGCAGCATCTCAAGTAAATTAATTGCTATAGAACAGCAGAATATTTCCCGTACCTATTGCATCATAATTGCCAGTAACTGTTGTTGATCGTTGATCATCTTTAACTGTAATAGGTTATCATTTATACAATTATGAAGTGGAATTTCAGCGCCGCTATCAACTGACATCCAATAATTATACTAAACCTTTATAATTCATTACTCTTATTTCCGTCTGCTTTTCAAGGTGTGAAAATTTCGAAGAAATCTCTGCAAAATGTGTCAAATGACGTGATAAATATTCACAAGTACAAATGCAACGATATCAAAAATCTAAATTCACATAATCAGAGAAAAGAAGTTTGCAAAATTGGCGACATCTCAATTGATAAAGGTAACTTACTTCAACTATTTCAAAAGTCTTCTATAACATTGTCTGTGCAGAAAGCCACTGCAATAAATATTCTTTTTTTTTAGATAATGACGTTATAAAGAAGAAAATCAAGAAATTCCAAGCTATCCTGTCTTATGATAATTTAGATCTGAACGAATTGCAACATCTCAGTTGGCCAGGAATTCCATTCCCGGTGAAAGCTGATGTGTGGAGAATTTTGGCTGTGAGTTTTTTCCTTGCTTTCTTCTAAATTTGAATAATCAAGAGATTTGGTTGTTCTGACTTTAGAGGATTGTTAGTTTTCATTTTATTTTGTCCCACATAATTGTTTTCATAACTAAGTTTGCGCTGATTGATTTAATAATGATTATGGTCCATGTTTATTGGAAATTTGCTTTGCAGGGTTATGCCCCCACTTGCTCCAAAACGAGAGAAAAAGTGTTAAATGAGAAAAGAAAGGAATATTGGGCCTATGTTAAGGAGTACTATGAGACTGAAAGTAGAGATGATTCGTATCAAGGGACGTACAGACAAGTGAGCAAAAATTTTCATATTTTTGTAAATAATCCCTATCTATTATCTGATGGAAAATTGTTTGAGCTTTTACTTTGCATAGGTTTCCAATCATACTGTTTAAGAGTTTTGACGTCTATTTTGCGATAGGAAAACAATTTATTAAAAAAAGTAAGTTCTTTATGACACTGTGTACTTTTTTGTAGATACACATTGATGTGCCCAGGATGAGTCCCAACATCCCACTGTTCCGCCAGAGTACTGTTCAAAAAATGTTCGAGAGGATCCTATTCATCTGGTCGGTGAGACATCCAGCGTCAGGCTATGTTCAGGGCATTAACGATCTGGTTACCCCGTTTTTCATCGTTTTTGTACATCAAGGACTGGGGAATGGTTAGTTTTTGGTCATTTACATTCTCCTCAACCATTCTCAGATTAGTCATAGTTTTCTGTTGGTTTCTGAAGTGAATTTTCTTCTTATGTGACCAAATATCCCAGGAATTCTGTGAAACTTCTTATTTTCCTCTGGGGGAGGAAAAGGATCTATTTTCATCATCTTTCACTATTCTTTAGTAAAAAGTTTAACCTCCTTGTTTAGCCACATTAGCTATTTTTTTAATTTTTTATATCAATTAGGTAAAATTAATTTTTCCCCACTTCTCTTGTACCCTCTTTTTCATTGCATCTCATCATCCAAAACCTAGAGGTTGATGGTGATAATTTGAGTGAATTTGTTTTTCTGGTTCATGTTTCCATTTTAAAAATCCTAATTCATGTATATTTTTTTCTTGTCAGAATTTGACCTTGGAACGTTTGATATTGAGGCCCTAGATTCTGTGAAAAGGGATCAAATCGAAGCTGACTCGCATTGGTGTTTTTGCCGATTTCTCAGTGGTATCCAGGACAACTACATTTTCCCCCAACTGGGTATCCAGCATAAGATTAGTGATCTCAGAGATATCATCAAGAGAATTGAAGGTCTGTTCTCACATCAAGTTACATTGGATTATGATTTTATGCCTCTTCTTTTTTTTCTTTTTTTTTCTCATGATGGAAAAACAGTTTCGCTGTGTGGAATTACACACCTTTCTTGTTTATATCCTTTACCGATGCCTATATTTCTATTCAAAGGAACATAACCTAGTATGATAATCATGATTCTATGTTTGTTGCATTCATGTCACTTAAAAGACAGTTTATGGATTATCTTTTGATGGGTGTATATTATATTTTGGTTTGGTGGTTGTTACTTTGCCATTTTTGGGAAGATGGTGCTTGGGTCAATTAAAATGAACCTGCCAAAATAATTCAATCTCAATGCTAACTCTGCATAAGATGTATACTCAATTTTATTCCCAGCAGTTTATTAAAAATGAATTTACATGCTTGACCAACATTAATAAAACCCTTGTTGTTAATTATGGCAAAGAGGATGCTTTATTATTGTTTCCTGATCTACTTGCAGAACCGCTTCACAAACACCTACAAGATAATGGCGTTGAATACCTTCAATTTTCTTTTCGATGGATGAACAATCTGTTGACTCGAGAACTACCTCTGCGATGCTTAATACGCTTATGGGACACATATCTGGCTGAACTGGATTCATTTGCATCATTCCAACTATACGTTTGTGCAGCGTTCCTCCTTCACTGGAAACAGGAACTTTTAATGGAAAAAGACTTTCAGGTAAATTTTGTATCAGTTAGCTTTGTTGAATGATAAGAAACATCTTGATGGCTGGGGAGTGATTGATATGTTTTAGTCATCAAACAAGTTTGGTTTCTCTTTCTTTGGATAGAACAAAAAGTATATACTATAAGCTGAGATTTTTCTTCATAAAAACTCTTTCAGAAGAAAGGATACATTATTCAATTAATACACGGAGGAAAGAAATGGTGCTGATTGCGTTTACGTTACTTCATGATTTTTGCTCTAAAATGGAAAGATAAGAGCTGTGTCGTGTTGAAACGGAATTATGAGGTCTATTATTCTTTGTGTAGCATGCCACAGCTGGTGATTACAAATTAAATTAGGCTAATTTTTGTGTGCAACGAATTAGGTTCTCAACTCAAGTGTATGTGTGGAACTCACTTGCTGCACTAGGTCTGTCTTTCATTTTGGTATATTATTCAATAATAAGCCATTGTAATCGCTAACAAAAAAATTACACATTATTCTCCCCACAGATCCTTGTCACGTGACTGATGTTGACATAAATGTTTTTGCATCAATTTCCTATCTCTATTGAACCGTAAAAATTTATACAAAGGAAGGACTCCCTGTTGTAAGTTATAAATGCTTTTATTGCTATTGACTTTGGTTTTTTCTTCGTTTGCAGGGCTTGATGCTCATGTTGCAAAATTTGCCGACTCAAGATTGGAATGATTCGGACATCAATTTACTTGTGGCTGAAGCTTATAGGCTAAAATGCGCCTTTGCTGGAGCTCCCAACCACTTCCAGTCAAAGAGCAGTTGACCCAAAAACTCAATAATTTTTTCAGGATCCGCTGAAAATTCAACATGATATTTGCGTTATCTCACCGAAGCTACACCGGTTCTTCAGCAGTTAGAATGTTCATTGCCTAAAGAAAAATTGAACTTTTCAGGATTTATGGATTTGTCTAATATTAAGACTTGGGTCCAATCCCACCAAATATTTGATGCTCTATTTGTTTGAATAATTAAATTAATGGTAATACTGGCTCTTGAGTGTTTTTATGTGTATATAATATTATATTATTATTGCAGAGGCGTCTAGGTCCTCTTTCTTACTGATAGGACGACTTCCAGTTGTATCATTATGTGTAACTAGTAAATTACAGAAGACGTTTTAGTGTTTTCAGGCAATGAAGTTTCCCAAATTGTAGATTTCAAAATTCAGGTGGTTTGTTTTCTTGTTAAAACAAGAGCCAATGGGAAACAGGTCATGTGTTGATTGTGGGCTTTTAAGTGCAATTGATGAGATTTTATCAACTTGAGTTTGTTCTCATCCGTTCCTGTAAAATCGTATGGATCTGATTAAACTTAAAGCGTATTGTTTAAACTGAGTTTAGACATTTATCCTGACTATGATTTTCCTGAGCATGGCAACAGTCCAAGGAGACAGCGAATAAACCAGATCTGCAGTGGAGTTCTCATATTCGTTTACAGTAGGGTGTGAGAAATGGTTATTTGCTTCATACTATGTGCATTGAATGAACTTCATCCTTGGTGAACCCGTTGAAAAATTAGCCTTTTTCTGAAGTTGTTAGATTGATTGGTTATGCCCTACCTACTCTTGATAAAAGGCATGAGTGTATTTAATCATTAAAGATGAAAAGAACTGTTAGACTACGATTTGGCCCCCTAATTGGTGGAATTTCACAAGTTTTACTACTGTGATAGATACTTGATTTAATAGTTCATTGATCGTGGTAGATATCTAAGTACAGTAAGAACAATTATGCACGTACTTGGTGTTACTATTTTGACTACTATTCTTTCTGTGGGAGAGATAGGGTGGACTGACACCGATATGTGATTCATTGTTTTTTTTCCGATATGCCTCAATTGTGCCTCTTGATATTGGTTTGTAGTTGAAGTGTGCCTGTGCATACTGTGTTACTTCTCCATTTCATGATGTCAGTGGATTGCTGAATGTTATGGTGACATAGGTTTGCTTCCTGTGCTACCTTATTTTCACCAGAATCAGGTTCAAGGAGGTTAAGCAGGAGGTGATTGGCCAGGAAATATTCACTCATAGTGGAGTGAATATTTTTTTCTTCCACCAAACAATTGTGGATTTGGTGTTTTATCTACATAAGTTGCAATGCAAACTTCCTGGGAAGTTCATCAAAATGGGACAAATTATGCTTTCACATGGAATGTTGACAAACGAACAGGAAAACACGAACTGTATGATAACCATAAAACTGGTGTATAAAGCTGCGAGTGATCAGTATAAGAGGTTGAAAAAACTCAATTTCCAGGTGCACATTTGAAAATCTGCATTACTTGCCAAGTCAGCTATGCAGCCTCTGGCTCTCTAAGTTAGTTGTACGAGACTTACTACGTGCAAATCGTATTTCAGGCTTGCGGTTTTCGTGCTCTGGCTGCTATTTGTGAAGAAAAGGAAGCAGACCGAACTAGAATAGGTGACAACCAGGGACATAGGAGTTTGGTAACCTACGGGCCATTGATTGTTCTCTCAATCTTACCTCTTCAAAAATGATGATATTTTGGGGGATATATTCCTTAAGTTATATCATGTTGAATGAAAAAATGTTATGATTAGTACCTAGAGTGCCCCTGTTGAATTTGGTAAAACAGAAAGCACAAAAAGAAAACTTACCTAGGTACATGATAAATTAACCAATGTAATTATATAACAACGCAGTTCATCTTTCTGTGGACAAATCAACCCTAGACATTCTGCTGACAAATAAACCTTAGACTTTCTGTGGACAATTTTAATCATGGTTGCAGCTCTATTAGCAATGCTGCTATTCCATTCAGAAAACTAGGTAATGGTTTTATTATGGTAGTGTTGTATTGAACCCAAGCATAGGTATGAAAAGTAGTGACACAACATGAATCCTACTGTTGTAGTGATATTAGCGTCGATTACAGAATAATTTCTTGCCACTATATCACGTTTCGTTCTGACTCAATAGCTACGTCATTAACTCGCAAATCATTACATTATCTGGAACCAGCTTTAAAAATTATTTTTATTGAGCCATCAATAACAGGATTAATTACAGCAGCGTAATGACTCAGCTAGTTTTGTAAATGGTTATTCATGAACCCAATAAATCACCAATGGATGGTGCCCCTCTGGTTAGTGGAGGACATAACAATTCTATTGTTTGCCGATTGTAGATAATGCTGATTGCAGAGTAAACTTTACCAAACAATTTTCTGGTGACTGAGTGTACTGAGAACTGCTTGGTAATGCTAAATATTCACACTATCTACAACTGATGAACTTGAGGCTTTATCTACGGTTATATCCCATCAGATTATGTGAGAAGTTGATGATGTTGAGTTAAAATGTGGGATTTTCATCGAACTTTTTTAATTTTATTTTTCGTAAGCACCATACAGATAACCGAATTAAGGCTCAAACGATTGAAATATCATTTTTAAAAATTACCGATTCTAGTTAAGTTGTCGAGTTTGAAAATCGGCATGAACAGAAGGGAGCTACTACTTTGTCTACACCGGCTGTTTTCTTACTCACTCTATCAGTATTCAGAAATTGTTTTTATGTAACGTCTCGTTGTTGCTGTGACGTCTACCTACTGTTCATTTCAAACTGTTATGAATTTAGTCAGTTTGAAAACATGTGTTTCAAAAACGAGAAATTAGGTACAAGAATAAATTAACGCTATTCCATAAATTTGATTGACTTGCCTTACTTTATCTCAACAAAATAACAATGAATTTGTGAACTGATTTATTATGGAGTTGAGACCCAATTTTGGAATGAAGTAGGCAATACTTGAAGGCTAGATCGACTAGCTTATAACGAGTAGGTAATGTATTGGAATCAACTGGATAAAAAGATAAGTAATCACTCAAAAACTGGATACCAGCAGACCAACTGGATAGTATGAACCGATTACGTCTTTATCCACCAAACATTCAGTTGGAATATCATACAAAGGTCAGTAACTAACTACACAATGGTGTAGAAATAAAGCCGCTTTATTTGGAGTTCATATGAGTGAAAGAGATTCCTTCAATTAAGCAAATTAGATACCTACGTTGAACACACAATTATTTGTACTTCATTCAGTCCTAATTATTACAATAAAACAACACTACAACAACGTAATTATAATTATTTTAATATAAATTATATACCTTATGGGAAAACCCTAGTAAGGGGATGAACGACAGGCAGATGAAATCTGACACTATCTTTGAGCCGGACTTGGCCTTAGACCAAATGGTTCTACGTAAGTATATCACGATTATCTGCAACCCTGTACCTCCATGACTACCATAAAACTCGTAAGTATTGATGATCCATGTATAAAGCCCTGAAGGGGTGAATAAAAGAAATTGAGAGCAAGTCACATGGTGTTTCTCCCCCTCAAGCGAAATTCAGAAAATGGAATGCAACAACCAAAAGACGAATTATTACAATAGCTAATTCTAAAAATTGGTATACATAAGATAAAATAAACAAACCTATACTTTAAGAGATAGTTGGATTCAACCTGGTCAGCTCGAAATTATGGAGATGCTATTGTCTTATTTAACAAGAGGACCCCAAAACATTTTGCTAGCGCTTTTCTGGTTTTCAGTCAAAAAGAATTCGCGCCCTATTCTGACGAACTCTGCTAATGTAATCCGGCCATCAAGATTTTCATCAACAGCATCGAACGAAACGGTGGCTACCTGTTGAGAAATTTAATTACATCATGTTAATGCACAGTGGTAACCTATTTATAAACAGGCAAACAATGTTTTCATGTGTTCTATCGAGTTGATAACTCACATCTCGAGGGAGTCCAAGACAGTTGAAAAAAAGTTTGAATTCTTCAACAGTTATGAATCCATTGTTATCGCGGTCGACAGCCTGTAAGTTAATAATCAAACCAACCAGTAAGTGAGGAAGATGCACTAGTTATTCCTTCTTTAATGGCAACATAAATGCCAGTTACTGGGTACTTTCAACATAATATGAACATACAATTAAACATGGTCATAAAATTCAAATACCTTGAACAGATACGGAAGGAACGAATGAACCTTCTTTCTCAGCTGTTTGTCATTGACAATGTGGTGCATATCCTCCAGGTATTGCTCTGTCGTTACAAGGTTATATGGACTCACATTGCCCCATCTCTCTTCCCACATTGACTGAAATAAAAGCAAAAGGGTTACTTGCTTCGGCCAAGAGGTGGGAAATTCTTTTTTTAGCTTTCCATACAGAAAACCAACATAGGTACCTGAACAACGTCGTTAAACTCTTTCTGTTCATGGGGTTGCAAATGACCCAAGTAGACAAACCTGTCCACAAGAATGCGAAAATCGTCAAAAGAAATAACTCCGTCCTTGTTTAAGTCGAGAATTCCATGAAATGTTCTCATTTTTCGTCTCCAAAACTCGGAATTACCCTGAAAAATATCACCAGTTCAATTATTTTGATAGCAATACAATGGAATATTATACAATACAATATTATTCACCTTGGCGGTTTCCACTTATGAGATTGTTCATTTTATTTATGTTGACATACTTGCAGAAGTGAGCAATATCTTGTAAATAAAATGCAAACACAACACAAAGAAGTCATTGGGTTTCATTAGGTAGGTAGTAAAAAAAAAGGACTTCTTCTTGAAAAATAAGTGAAACCACGCACGTGGCACTATTCAAAAGGTTCAAATAGCATTTGGCACCTGGAACTGGAAGCTCTTCAAGCTGGGAAAACTCTTCTATATTAACATGCTGACACACTCTCACCCTTTCTGTTTTGTGATTCCATTCCTCATCAGAGTCTGAATCCGAGCTAGTGATTTCTTCCTGCCTTTCGGGATGTGGCCGTCCAGCAACAAGACATCTCTTCCACACCTGCAATCATGAACCATATGCTTGAAATAGCTTGGCATTGACATTCTCCTCCATGAAGAAGGAACATAATCTCTTTCTCAAAGGTGATTGAAGCATTAGCATAAATATAGAAATACAGGACAATAGTTTACAGCTTTTTTGTTGCTTCATTTCTGTTAACTGTATTTAATACTAAAAATAAATATTTAATGAGTTCAACAGAATTTCTGACTAAAATGGCCTACTACGACAAAGAAGATTGTTATGCTATCCGTCAAAAAATTTCCTGAGTTTGGTGGAATTGGAATTCATGGAACTCCATGGAGGGGAGCAACAAAATGTTCAGCACCTTTGACCAATTGGAAATTCCAACTGTTTGGGTTTTGATACTTACAATGATTGTTGGTAATACATCAAATGTTTTCTTTCAAATATTTGCATAAAATACCATAGGATGTATATTTTACAGATATCGGAAAAAATTAAGTAATGTCAAACCTATCGAAAATTTTCTTGCAGAAAATTATCAACAGCGAAATTTGATCAGGTATTTTATTTAATAATTATAAGAGGGAAAACAAAAAAAATCAAATTGTAAAAAATTGAAAAAAAACCAACTCTAAATCTGTAAAAAAAAAAAAAATAAAAGAATACTATTCTAAATCCTATCCAAATCCCATTCTATCTAAATCCTATTCTAAATTAAACTTTCTCAATTTGCTTACACAGCACTTTTTTTCAAAATTCGCGAACGTGACAAAAAAAATCTAAAGTTAGAACTCCAAAAGTATGAAAATTGAAAAAAAATCAAAAATAATATTAATTGTTAGAATTTCATTGTTTTCACTTTAAATTCGAATTCTACGTCTGATTTCCTGTAGGAATCATTCATTATTCAAATTTGAACAGTATTGTAAGTATTTGCAACGAATTTTCAATGTTGAAATAATAAATGGAAGTATTATTGTGATCGTCCAAAAAGTCGAATTCGGAACAGAGGTGAATTGAGGAGACTTTTTTTACAGTACTCTATTACTCAGAAACACTTTCTGAACAAGTGAAGAATGTCCATAAATATGTCTGTGGTGAAAAAGTCAGATTAATCACCATAATATCCCTGAAAAATGAATGTAACTCACTGAAATTTTCCAGAAATGTTCTCCCAATGAATATGCAAAAGTTGCCGTTACCAAATTTAGGATAACACACAGCACTTCCGAAATATAACCGTTCAAAGTTGTTCTATTTTGATTTCTACACGCAATAAAGAGTCAATATTTTTCAACGTTTGAGGTCTCAAAATGTTCGTTATGGCAAGCAGATGACCTTTTTATCTCTTGGCCCACACACAGTACTTCTACGTCCTTTAATTACCAACACTAAATTGAAGCAAAGGCTATTATTAATAATAAACTATTTTACATCATTCGCAGGACTTTTACCAAGAGCTTCTGCTACAATAAACATAATATTTCTATTCAAAAAGGCCAAGGTATTCAGTTTAAGTAAGAGAATGGCAAAAATTAACAGTTGTGAGCAAGCGAGCAATCACCAACAATCAAATACATGAATAAAAATTAACTAAAAACAGTGCACGTTAAAGAATGTTATCCTGCCAACTAAATTTCTGTGGTATATGATGTGTTCTGCAATTTGCCAGGATGGGTTTTGGAGTTGAACTTTGCAAGGCTCAATGTTACCTGGATTGTATAATTTACCAACAGGATTTCAACTACGGTGGTAGCATTCCTTTTATTGTTACAGGGTTGAGGGTCAGGGGATTTATGCTGTCCAAAAGATGACATAACGGGCGAATGATTTTAGCCAAAAAAAAGGAGAAAATTCAGAGTGAAAAAAATCTGTCACACCCCAAGCCCGATAACCTCGTCTTTTCTTGGCTACTCATTTCAGGCTCAAGTTGTAAAACGCAACATCAGCGTACAACGTATATTTAATATAATGCGAGTAAAATAAGTACCAAGGAAAATTAACCATCACCATAAAGAGTCGATATGTAAATTACCTGATAAGGAATAGGTTTTGCAACTGGCTGAGCATTCTTCAAAGCTCCCGACCCAAGAAGAACGACATTTTTCAATTTTGACAGGAACATACCTAGTTTCGTATCGAATATAAAACAGTTAAGTCTAGCGAATTTTACTGAATGTCGAAGAATGAACCGATGACCTGCCTTGAACCGAGCCCACAAACATCAAACAATAGCTTATCGAGGAGCAACAAGTGGACCCTTTTACCTACCAACGCAGGCCTAAACGATGCATAGGCGGGGGACGTTCTCGTCCCTCTTTAGAGGCATTTGTCTACGTGACAGACTAGGTATAGTCAAATGGATGAGAACGTCCTCAAAACTCGAAGCAACAGAAGCGAAGAAACGCTGATTAGCTTTGCCAATCAACTTCAATTCGTCTACGGAACTTGGCCATGATCATACATGCACACTCGGACGGTGCACTGCCAAATACGGAGCGAAAATTCGCAAGCGAAATTTGAATTATTGAGGGAAAACAGGAACTGACGGCCATGGAGAATAGGGAAGATTTGAGAAGGACAAGATTCGAGTTGAACGTAAAGCGTGAGCTATACATTTAGCAAGTCCAAGATCGCAGCTCATGGGGAGGATAAAAAGAACCTCCAACACTTGATTAATTTACACCGTCCATAATAAAACACATCTCGTTCGTTTTTCAACGCTAGAAGCAGATCGGACAGTTTTGTGAATACGCTCATTCACAGTTTAACAAAAAAAGTTTTTTTTTTTAATTTTTTAATCCACTGGTACATTGTTGTTTTTTTAAGACCGTTGGAATAGTAACGATTCCGGAGATTTTTCTTTTGTTCTGACAGTAAAAATTGCAAATTTTAAAAATCTTCCACTTATACCTAGGCATTGAAAATTTCTTCTTTATTGCTATTACTACTGTAGCGGTGATACTACCTCACACTCGTTTGACTGTGCAGTGACATCTAGCGGTTACGCCCAAAGAAGCGTGTTGTGAAGATTCATCGCTAGAGGCACAAATTTGAAAGCCTGAGTTCACTTGGTTACATTATTCTTAATGAAGCAAGGCCAAAAAGCAACGGACCTTCTCAAGAAGATGATCGGACGAGTTTTAGTATAATATCCGTTGGAACATTAGTTTGACCGGGTGGCGGGTGCCCTATCTCGTGCCTCAATTAATTCGAATGAGACTCTGGAATTTTAACTCGGTTTCAATTACTAATATTTATGGAATGTACGAATCACAATAGAGAATAGAGACGATAGAATATACATGTCGTGCGACTCGTGCGCTCATTCCGCAGATAATATGAATAAAGCTGGTAAAGAATAGTGCTCAACACACAGCCTACCCTACACTTTCTCTTCTCAGTCTTCTCTAAAATCTAAAATTGTTGATACCAAAAATGAAAACTGGTGCTCGTCTCGATGCTCGATCCCATCTCCCCACAGTCACAGTTAAATTAAATCTGTAGTTGTCAGTAATTTGTGATGAAGAAATTAACCTTTACTAATACTATTATATTAATTAACGTGTTGAAAAATTTGATGTTATTTCCGTCAGTGTAATCAATTATTCTTTTTCTTGGTTTTCAGAGAGTTAATGTCGGTCTAGTGACGTGAGGTCGGAAAAAAAATTTATTTTTTAAAACATTGTTTCCGAGCGGGGTAGAAAATAGCAAAGATGCATCTTATGTTGGAAATTAGTTGCTCCCCTTGAACTGGGCCACCCTAATCGAAGACTGTATCATTTTGGCTTCCAAGTGAAGTTAATAAACCGGTGCTTCACGTTTCGATTCGAAGCACGTGATTCTTCTTTCACCCTCATGTTACTAACGACCCACGGCTGAGACAGACGCTAGGAAATTCCAAACAAGGAAATCACTGCAACACTGGTTCATCACATTGCTGTGTTTTGGTTTGGTTAGTTCGTTTCAAATGAATGCAACGGACTCTCTCTCTGTAATCATATAAAATCCCCTCCTGGAATTCCACAAAGTCGTTTCACTTTATTGTTTTCATGGTCTTCCTTAGTTATGTGAAGTTGTGTCCGTTTTCGTTTTTATTTAATCGGCTAGAGAACGTTGGTTTAGACCTTCGCAATGGTCGAGATATTATTCCTTTCTAACGATCGTAGTTTTAGCGTGAAATGAAAGACCAAGTGAGAACTCCTCTACGCACAGTTCTTCGGAATTTTTTGAATCATATTGAAAAATTGGAATCGTCATGCTGCCCTGAGAAGAGCTACGAAGCGGAGTTTCAGGTACTTGTTTCATCCGAATTTATATTTTCCCCAGTAATACATTTCAGAAGCAGCTGATGCATACAACTGACGCGCAACAGGTTGTTTGTTGGGTGCTGCCGACTTCCATAATCGCTCAGATTTTCATTCCTACTTTCCCCATGTTGTTCTCGCTGCACTTACGATTAAAATTACGTTGAAGCCATTGTTATGCTCCAACTTCCATGAAATAGAAAAAATATCCACGAAAACCGGAAAGCTATAATTGAAAATTATTCAAATAATGCCCGTTCGCTTTATTGCTAGGTGTATTTCTCTTTGGATGGCTAAGTGAATCGCTTAAGTTAACTAGGCACTTCAAGTTCGTCTTGATTTTAAGTTGGATAGTTGAATGTAATAAGATTTACCTTAATGGCTCATCCGATCACTCGGTAATTTCTTCCCCATAGTTCTATCATGGGTATGAGGAATATGAATAAATTTAAAAATACGCTGCAAATGATTGTACAGTGGTTTATTATTCCTTTGCCTCAATGATGTTGAAAGACCATCCATTTGTGATGATAACTTTTCCGAACATTTGTGAATGTTTCCACCCAAAAAACAGATCGGTTTGGGGAACTATGGTAATTTCAATCATTTTCATATTGAAAGTTGAATTATTCTCCTTGCGGTACAGCTGAAGAGGTGATGACGACCTCAGAAGATCAACTAGTTCCTGAAATTCTCGAATTATAGCCCATGCCAAATGTCTGAAAATGGCGAAAATTGTACACGAAAGCTGCGATAACTCAAGGAACATGATAGTGCAAATCATTGAGGAAGCACTGCTATGGTGTCCCACCCATGACTCAATTGGTTGAGCAGTGCGTTTCAGCTTGCACTACATGCTCTACAGGAAAAGTTCTATGTTATTAAGTAAGCCCTGTAACTATCATGTGGGGAACCAGAGGAACCTCCCTTCCCTGTTCAGCCTTTGCTTTCCAGCTGGCGTGTGGCCATCACAGCTAACCTTCTCCAATAAGCTGGCAATTGATGCTTAGCCCAGGCAAAGTATTGCTTAGGCACCCATCTCCCATGGTGCCATTTCTGACTACGGACTGCACCAAATGTACACCCAACTGTCCCCTACCATTGAAGTTTAGAATAGTCACTCACCCTGGAGCATGATGGTATCAGAGCAAAAGTGCAGTATAATGATGTATATTGTGTTAATGAGAATGTTTACTATAGCTAATTCCAATGTCATCATCGACTCCAAATGATCTTTGATTTCTACTAATACTCATTACACTAATCTAATAAAATTCCAGGTGATACCTACCTTCACCTTGTATGGAAGATTTGACCGCAGTAATATCTGTAGTAATTCATTAGTGTTTATTTGGTTTCACTAAAGCTTGTCTTTTTTTTTGCAGGATTTGAAATTATTTAGTGAAAGTGTCAAAACGTTGAAAGGATATGCTTGCACGGAAGGAGAAAAGGAAACTAATAGGAAGAAAAATCGCTACAAGGACATTTTACCTTGTAAGTTTCATACTGTCAGTGTTTCTATTCTATTCATTCACTATTTGAATTGTACTTATTTCATAGTATACCGTTGCAGTGTTCAAAAATAATGTAGGAAGTTCCGTTTTTTATCTCATCAACATGTTAAATATCTCAATCAATGGGTTATAGTATGTGCGATTCAGAAATTGGAAAAATATTTCCAACATAAGAAAAAATTACAATTTGTGGCAGTTCATTTGAACTTGAGTGAAAGTTATGATTTCATGGTGGGGTAGTACCTACTTACTATCCTTGTATCAGAAAATGTTACGTATTTATCTATCAATCATTTACCAAGTTAACCTCAAGAAAAATGTGTTGGCACTGATTCCTGTCAAGCCAAATTTTTGTTGTTGTTTGTTTGTTGTTGGATACAAATTTGTTCATGTATCTGATGAGAGTTGGCCTTGAGTAACTACTCAGATAATGACCTAACATGTTCTTGTGATTTTCTGCAGTTGACATTAGCCGAGTGGTTCTCAATGAATATGCCGGAATCCCAGGCAGCGATTATATCAATGCCAATTTCATCAAAGGTGCCAGCGGTTCACCTGCGTACATTGCTAGCCAGGGGCCCCTTCCTAGCACCGTTAACGATTTCTGGAGGATGGTGGTCCAATGTGAAGTTCAAGTCATCGTGATGGCCTGCAATGAAGAAGAAGCGGGCAAGGTAACCCTAACATTCTCTAGTGGTGCAACTTAAAGCCTCACCGTGTCAGTTATTTACTATGTTGAACTTTTCTCTGAGATTATTTTTCTCCTCGTGTTTCAGGCCAAATGTGAAAAATATTGGGTTGACGATAGTGAGGAGAAACAATTTGGTATGATCAGTGTGAAGCTTTTAAAATCAAGCACAGTATGCCCTGACTTCTCTGTTCGCACCATGCGTCTGAAATACACCAATAGTCAAAACATAGAAGGTAATTTTTTTCCCCTTCTAAATAATGTAGTTAGGTTAGTTTCTCATAGAGATGTGACACTTTCTAAGAGACGCTTCTGCTAAATGTGCTTTTGAGTACTGTGCAATGAACCTTTTTTTTTTTACATACACCTCCTGTCTGATTGATAAGTTTAAGATGGTTAAGAATCTAAAATTAATCTGCTCTTTCATTTTGTTTTCAGAAGAAAGAACTGTTTGTCAATTGCATTACGTAGCTTGGCCTGACCATGGTGTACCAACGAACGTTCAACCACTACTGGAGATGGTCCGCCTTGTACGAGACACTCAAGCTTCTGAAACCCTTCCTGTTCTAGTCCACTGTTCTGCAGGTTGTGGTCGAACTGGTACCATCTGCGCAATCGATTATGTGTGGGGTCTTCTCCGAACGGGGGTGAGCATTTCATATCCAAATTAGAATATCACTATGATGGAAATTGCAAATAGTCCTGTGTTTCGGATAAATAATCTATTTTGAAATAACTCGGCTACTTGGTAAATGACTATTCAATAGTATTTTGTATTGAATGACCTATCTTTCATTTTCTAATTAAATCGGGCACACATTTCGTCTTTGTTAGAGTTGTTTTACCAATACCTAATCCCCCCCTCTAGCTGATTTAAAAAAGTACTTATATTTATCATTGGTCCTCTCAAACATGAGTGCAATTTTTAGTAGAAAAAATGGCCTTACGTTTATGGGTTTTTCTAGTAATTAATAAAGCATAAGGTTGTCTTTCTGCAAAATGTTGTGTTTGTTTGAATATGCTTATGAAACCTGCATGTATATGAAAATGTAATATTATATCGTTGATATTCATCATTGTTATTGTTATATTCTCTATCTAATAGCAATTACTTGAATTGAATATTTCCACAGAAATTGACTGACGATTTCAGCTTGCTCACTCTCATTAGAGAAATGAGGAAGCAACGTATTGCTATGGTACAAACCAAGGAGCAATATGTGCTCGTACACCAGGCTGTCCGTGAGCTTTTCAAGGAGCAATTGCTGATGATAGACTCACACCCTTATGAAAATATTGATATCGAAGGTTTGCTGATCATTAAAGAAGAAGAAAACCACTATGACACAGTGGAACACTTATCGAGCTTCAATGTTGAAGGTCATTCATATTTATTTTACTGTTACCAATTTCTTTCAATAGTCGTGATGTGAAATACGTAAATTAAATGCTGTGTCGGAGTGGTATTGTTCAATGCTTTTGACCTTTTCTAATTACAGAAAAGAAAGACAACACAATGGAAAAAGATGTTGCTCCTCCACTTCCTCAGAAGAAACATTCGTTTTATTCTTCAAAGCAAGAAAAGGATGTTGAGAATTTAAGTGCTCAGCAAAGGTCAATCAACAAAAGCAATGACCATTCGCCAGCAGCTTCATGTAACCTGCAACAATCTTTGCTCGCTTTTGAAGTTCATCATTCTCAAGCTCCTCAGATCGTTCCCAAGAAGCCTTCACACAATCCTATTCCTTCCAAAGGCATCCTCCGAGTGCCGAATTTAAAAAGTCTCAACTCATCAGCTCCTGTCAAAAGAAGCAAATCCCTAAAGTTATCCAATACTGCATTCAAGCAACGAGGTGCTTTGGTAAGTGCTGAAATTCCAGCGGAACTAAAAAGACGTAGTCTTGAGTCGAATTTTGACGATTCTGCCAGTGTTCTGGATGAGTGTATCTATAACGAAATGTGCATTGATGAGCCAGCCTACGCTGGGCCATCATCATCGTCAACAGTATCGTCAGTTGGGCACTCGATGGTTTGTGTGCCCCCAAAGTATGATCTTGTTCGAGGTATGGATGAGAAACGTTTACTCGTTCGAAGTCTTACTACCTTTGATCTGAGACAAAAACGGGCAGGTCATAGTGTTTCCATTGATGATAAACAGGTGATCACCAACTACAGTAGATGTCGGTTGGCTCGTTCCAACACTCAAGTCGATTTTTCACGAGTACTTCATGAACGCACTCACTGTCAAAACGAGGCACAGGCTTATGATTTGAACGGGAAAAGCATGCCAAGGCAGCAGTATACTGAAATGCAAGCTCCTCATGCTAATCAAAAATTATCTAAACGCACTGAAAATGTAGTTAAATTTCCAGACAGACGCAACAGGTCAGTCATCAACTCAACCACTTCAGTTCGTAGTACTCATCAAAATGTCAATATTTATGATAATCCGAAACCATCTTCCTCAATGTATAAAATTACATCTTCAACCAGTGCAGCTTCATCATCGCCGCTAACTTCAAATGGCCATTATAAAGAAAGGATCAAGCAGAACAGTAATCCCAGTATGACCAAGCTCCCGGAACAAAAACTCCCCTCTGATTTGCGAATGCTAAGCCTCAGTAATTCAAACTATGGACCGATGAGACTGCCATCCAGTAATGAAGCTTTATATTCAGACCATCGTAGTATTGAAGCTCAGCATCACCTTAGAGGTGGGCCTCAACAGCACCTGCAAGTCAAGGTTCGCCCCCAAAACCAGCACAGACCTGGAGATTTCCTCTTTCATAAAAACAACGGCGACAGTAGGCATAGATTCTTGCATATGAATGGATCTACTCATCAGGTGCCGATGGGCATGATGAACAAACCTTGCCAAGGTGTTAAGCCATTGAGAGGACTTCCAAATGGTGTAGATTCCAGTGTCCCTAAGAAGCCTTCTGACGTGAGATTTCACAATTACGGTAAAGGTCATCCTATGAACTCTTCTTATGCCTCAACGTCCGAACCAAGTGATCAACTGGAGCATGCTAATCCACGTTATGCTGATGCCCCTAACATTTATGCACCCTTAGCCAGGATCCCAAGGAATCCAGGTGCTGCTCTTAGCAGTGGTGCTCGTAATATGCCATGGCCTGGAAAGTACCGTTTGAGTAGCACAGAGCCAGATGGGCCTAGAGAGGGTTGGCCAGCAAAAGTTCATGAAGCAGCTCCCACTCTGTTCCATGGTGCTCCTACCATGTGCAGTGCGCCAAATGCTGCAAGAATGGATCACCCAACTGTTCCAGGTAACCATTACCGCGATTTTGAAGAAAAATGCATGCATGATGTTTGCATAAATATTATGTTTTCACTAATAATTCCAGTTCAACACTTGATACGTTTTTCATTATCGCTAATAGCGTCATTTTTCTGCAATTTCTGTACCTATTAAAGAATAGCTAATTTAGATATTTTTTGTATTAGCTTTAGACTTGAGGTCTATTTCTTTATATAATATAATTAAGTGCCTAAAACGTTGTATGGAGCAAAGCAAATCCCATGAAGCAAAGGGTTTAATATGTTTATCTTTCTTTCAGTTTCAGAGGCTGCCCCGAGGACAGGTGATTATTTTTCAAATGCACCTGGAGTTGACATAGACCGAGTAGCTGCCAGTATACCTCAGAAAGGTTATAAATTAATTACTTAATTGCTTACAATGTATACATTTTATTTCCCCTCTTTCATTATCTGATTCACTCATTTTACATAGATACTAGCAAAAGTAATCTGATGAAAGTGGCATTGGAAGCCTTCAACATAAGAAGATCTAGAAGACAAGCCCGCCTCCCAGAATCCACCCCTTCAACATCGTCCTCCTCAAAAGGTACTTTACTCAATGTATAATTGTTTCTTAATCAGTTTAAGTTTATGCATTGAACTTGAAATTGAGTATGTGCTGGCTTCTCTTCAAGAATTAATATAAAATTAAATTCACTCCTACAGGATCGTCACCTGCTTCAAGTGGTAGCAAAAAACGGCAACAACAATACTTATGATCTTTCAGCCACACGCTTATGGCAGTTAATAAATTGTGATAGGTAGCGGTTAATTTTTGAGTCATTGTATAAAAATTTTTGTAGTTGTGAGGATGTACATAAGAGGTTATTTTGAGGAAAGCAGTCTATATTTTAATAAAGTTTGTATAAAAATAAAATTTTCCGAAGTTGTGTACAAGTTGGTTTTTCTCCTGCCTTTGAATCAATGAGAAATCGTCTGACATCAAGGAACATACTTCTATGAAATGAACACATCAAAGTAATTTGGATTCGTTTGTCTGTATAATATACAACTACTTAAAGGCCAACTCTGAATCTCCCTTGACATGCACAGACACAATGCATTGGACACATTACCAGCTTCAAACAATACCATTAATAACAGCAGAGCACCTGCCTTGTAAAGAATGATGATCAAGAGTGGGTTTTTGTAAACATCGGTTGCACCAAAACGATGTATGACTATGATAAAAACCTATTGAAATAAACTAATATACCTGTACGCGAAGAAATTGGTGCCAGAAAATATTCATTCGCTGACCAACCTTGACAATGGCGATTGGAGAGGTTTTTTATGATCCTGCCCTAATTATTGTTCGTGATTCCCTGCCATTTAAATTCAGAATGCCAAAAAGCACTCTCGATGCAAAAAATTTTTAATAACCCGGAAGTATGGTATGCGTCATTCACTCGCCATTACAATGTAAAATACCCAAATATATTGATTTTTCAGCCTGTAAAAAGCTCAACAGCGATAAACGGCGTAAGGCGGAAGTACGGTGTGTGATCAAAACAAGGGTTTTGAACGTGGTCGAAGCTGGTCATATTTAAAGCAAAGAGACCCGAAAGTTACATGAGTGCTAGAATAAAATAACTGAAAATGCGTTTTGCGAGGAAGTACTACAGCTGCATGTGACGTCGATAATAAAAATCAAGCAATATTCAACTGTCATAAAGAAAAATTTAAAGTCTAAAGTATATTCTCTCTTGCAGTCTATAAAAATCTCTAAAGCAAATAAACGGCATAAGGCGGAAGTACTGTGTGTTATTTTTTTTTATTTATTTTTTTTTTTTATTGATTTCTTACGGGCCGAAGCCCAATTACAATGTGAAAATTTAATATAAGCAAAGGAAATACATGATGTGATTACATAAGATAACAAAATTAATAGCAAAAACACCTCTTCGAATAATATGAAAATGAAATTACAGGAAAAAAACTTAACCACTTCTCTTAAAAAAATATTTAAATTGGCCAATTGATAACCCAAAAAAATCAAAATTAATATCATTGCTCAGATCATTCACCAACCGCTGAGATCTTTGGATTGGGTTATTCAAAAGATAATTTGTGGTAGCCGACTGCAAGTAAAATAGTTTGTTACCCCTAGTGGTATAAGATGGCACCCCGAAATTCAGGTTCGCAAGTAACTCGGGACAGTCTATTTCACCTGAAAAAAGCTTGAGTAAGAAGATACCGTCGGCGAGATCCCGTCGCTTCTCCAATGATTGCATATTGTGCTGTTCAAGTATCCGCTGGTAATCGAAACTTATCCAGACTATGCGTGAGTTATCCAAACTATGCAAAACAAGTTTTGTGAAGTTGGTCAAAGTTGGTCGTATATAGAGCAAAGAGACCCAAAAGTACTGTAAGGCTTGAATAAAATAACTGAAAATACGTTTTACGAGGAAGTACTGCATGTGACCCCAATAATAAAAATCAAGCAATATTCAGCTGTCATATAGAAAAATTCAAAGTCTAAAGTATATTCACTCTTGCCGTTCATAAAAATCTCAAAAGCTAAAAATGGCATAAAGCGGAAGTTCTGTGTGTTACCCAAACCATACAAAACCATATTGCTCATATAATTTAAAGCAAAGAGACCCTAAAAGTACAATAACGATAATAAAATAACTGAAAATGCGTTTTACGAGGAAGTACTGCATGTGACCCCAAAAATAAAAATCATGCGATATTCAGCTGTCATATAGAAAAATTTGAAGTCCCCTAGCGTTCAAATATATTCATTTTTGCGGTCCATAAAAATCAAAGTGTTAGCAATATGCAAATAACGTGGAAGTACTGCATGTGACCCACTTGATAAAAATCAGGCATCATTCAATTGCCAACCCCAACATTTTAAGACCTCAAACATTCAAATACATTGAGTTTTGCGGCCTGTAAAAATCAAAATACAAAACATGCACTAGTGAAATCGTAAAAATAATAACGTGGAGGCACTGTATGTGACCCACTATACAAAAAATCTGGTGTTCTCTGCTTGCCATAACCGACATTCCAAGCCCTCAAACGTAGAAAAATATTGGCTCTCATAGCTTAGCCTTAGACGATCCGTATTTAACTCATTTGTTAGTTGATCAAAATAACAGTGTCTACAGCAAAAAATCTCCCTGAGCTGATCTTGATGAGCTTGTGTGACTATAAATAACACCGACCCAACACAGTACCTCGAGGGACACCAAAAGTGAGAGCGCGGTCTACGAAAAAATGCCCGAAATTTTCACAATCTTTACCCTGTCAGACAATAAAATTAACACATCCATCTAACACATCTCGGCTCAAAGCCGCTTCCAAGAGAACTTTCATTAAATTATCGTGAAGAATACTGTCAAAAGCTTTAGAGAGATCCATGAAAATACCCTAACACTTGTATCCACCGTCCAAAATATTGATAATGCTCTGCACCTCCTGAAGAAAGGTTTCCTGGGTCCTTTTCGCAGCTGTGAATCCATATTGACAGGGGCTATAGAGATTATTTTCATCTAGGAACAGTGTTGGGTATTTGTTGAGAGCCTTTTCCAGGATATTGTCCTCATAGTTACGAATGCGTTGTTTGGTTGAAGCGTTCACAAGAGTTTGAGTTAGTTTCTATTACAAGTTTACAGCCGTCATATAATAATTATATTGCTTCCGAGAATCATGTACTGAAACTAAGAAATAGCAAACCGCTGTACAATAATTGGAAAATTCGCAGCGTTATTCAGAGTTGAACGCCTTGAAAAATAACAAAACAAAACCAAAACAACCAACACTTGCCTTCTAACTGCAATTGTTGATTGTTGTTCTTGCTGACGACATCATTAATATTATTCTCTTTCGACGTCGTGCAACAGTGGCCCGCTCAGTATCGCCTGGATCCAAGAAGTGAAAACTCTCACGATGTTCGCAAGTAGTGCTATAGTTGTGATTATTTTAATCGCCACAACCGAACAGTCGATCGGTTTGACGGATTTGGATGAATTTTTCAAAATTTTCCATACATCGCTGTCTCCCGATCAGCAACAGTTTCCGGTTTCAACCAATGTCCCATCAAATGACTATATCGCGCTTCGTAAAAATTCGGACCGTTCCGACTTCGCCACATTGCGCACGATTTTTGAAATGCCGTACCGAAAGTGCGAAGACGGTGAAAAACGAGACAAGCACGGAAGATGCCGTCGTATTTTGCCGCACGAGTTATCCAGTGAGGAAGCTAGTCAACTGCTACGGAACACGTCCCTCTGAATGACCTATTTCTCGATCTTTGTTCAACATACAATAACATTTTGTTAAAATACATTGAATTCACGTTATCTGTCGACTTCATCTCCAGTTAGAGCATGCCAATTAGTTTTCTGTCAATGGAAAATTATAAATTTGACCATCGAATAGCAATATTACATGGTCAAGGTTTCTCTCCAGTACTTTCAGTGATGAGTTTGATAATCTAAATAGAACATTTGACATTATTCGTGAAAATAGTGAATGATTCATCTTCAATGACACTGTGAAATTGTTAGAGCCCACGTGGTAGAACAAACGAAAAATAAATTATGGGTCGATTTAAATCTCCCGGGTGTGGACGCTTCGAGAATATAAGACAGAAGAAAAAGTGACAATTTTCTGAGAAACAAATCCGCTGCGAGTCAGAAATATGTATTTTAAAACTAACTATTCACCAGAAAAATGCAAACATCGAGACCATAGTAAATTTCAAAGTAGCTTTTTCAAATTTCCTAGTAGGTAAGTACTGGTTGTTCATTAGATCACACCGACACACAGTGACTGTTTAACACTTACATATATTATAAACCATTTCTCCCTTGAAAATGAATGAAACTCGATGGAATTTTCAGGAAGAGTTTTCCTAGTGGATGAGCAAAATTAGCATATTTATTGAATTTTGAATAACACTCTGTGCATTTGAGATATAGGGTTCAAAGGTTTTCCTGTTTCAATTTTTACAGGCTATAAGGGTCAATATTTTTCTACGTTTGAGGTCTTAAAATATTTGTTATGGCGAGCAGATTACTCTCGATTTTTTTTATATTGGGTTACTCACAGTACCTCCACACTATTACCTTTTTTCAAGATTTCACTAGTGCATAGTTTGTGTTTTGATTTTTACAGGCCACAAAACATGGTGTATTTGAACGTTCAAGGTCTTAAAATGTTTGGGACGGCGATTGGATGACGCCCGGTTTTTATCGATTGAGTCACATACAGTATTTCCGTGTATTTGCCTATTGACTATATTTTGATTTTGATAGACCGCAAAAATGAATATATTCAAACGCTGAGGGACAATTTTTCTATAGGACAACTGAATATCGCTTGATTTTGGTTTATTATTCAATGATAAACCATGGTAATCGCCCAACGAAAAAAGTATTCCTAACACCCTGAAAATTTGATGTTTTACATCTCAAGGTAGGTATGTAGAATTCGAATATTCAATGAAAAAAATTACGGTCCTTCCGTCGTCCGTCGTCAATATTTTTTTTGGCAAAACTAGAAAAACCTATCGAAGAAAGGTCAAAACACATTTTTACCATAAAGTGGAATATACCTCGAAAACAACAAATAATCACGGTCCTTCTTTTATTTTTAATCGATTGTAAATTAAATTTCCTCAATTTGCTTTCACAGAAACTATTGTTTCAAAATCCACGAACGTTGCGAAAAATATTCCAAAGTTGAAACTTCAAAAGCATGAAAATCGAAAAAATTCAGAAAATATTATTAATTGTTAGAATTAGATTGTTTGCTCTTTAAATTCGAATTCTACGTCTAATTTACTGTAGGAATCATTGATTAATCAAATTTGAACAGTACTTTAAGTATGTGCAACGAATTGTCTGTCGAAGTTGAAGAACATACAAGTAGTGTATTACTAAAAAAATGAAAAACTCAAACTTGTCTTCAAATTTTCGCCGTTTTGACGTCAGATTCGGATTCAGCGTTAAATTTCCTATAAGAATAGCATTCAAATTAGCTTGAAAACGAACATTTAATTTTTCACCCATTACGCTGCCAGCGGAGGTCGAAATTTCGGCCGGTGAACAACTCGATTTACGGAAAATAATTTCTCTGTCTCTGTTTAAATTTTTGACCCCGAAAATCACAGCTAAAATCCATTTTTCGAGCTTTCAAAAATTGATTTTTTTGGACCACTTGCGGATTTTTCCGAGAATTGAAAAAAATATCACAAAAATACGTCGTTGTAAGATACTACTTTCCTGAAAAGTTCAGATTTTTATCTCTGATGAGAGAGGAGTAAAAAATCGTTAATTGATCGGTTGAAAAAAATCGCAGGGGTACCCTTGGATTTTTTGCGAAGAATTTTTTGAAATCGATTTCGCTCAAATTCAGCATAATGATAGTTGATGATGTGTATATCAATATTATATGCTTTCTTCTTTGTTTCTTTTGCACTAAATAGATGAAAAGAACATTTAAAGTTGAAAAATGTGATGTTTTCTTGTATAGTTCACTAATATGTCGAAGCCGCCAGGGGCGCACAGCCCTTAGTCTTCTTAAATCATTATTGAATCAAAGGAATAATAAACCACACTGTACAATCATTTGCAGCGTTTTTATTATTGGGGTCACACGCAGTACTTTCTCGTAAAACCCAATTAAAATTATTTTACCCTAGCGCTAGTGTTTTTTCTAGTCTCTTTGCCTTAAATACGACTAACTGTGACCACATTCAAAAAACTTGTTTCGTACAGGTTGGATCACACACCGTACTTCCACCTCAAGCCGATTTTTGCTGTTGAGAGTTTTATAGACTTCGAAATTTAGTTCTTTAGTTTAGGAGAGTTCAATTTTTAAAACAACTACATTTAGACTCAAAATTCTAATTCTACGATGAACGACAAGAACAGTGAAGAACAAGAGAACAGTTCTATACTTTCTACACTACTACTTTTACAATTTTATAATACATCTTTTTTCCATAACCGATGAATGAAAATCGATTCCGGTCCGGAACCTGAATTACGGAAAAAGTTTGTCGTGGATGTTTGCTAATTGTTTTTTTTTTTTTGTTTTTTTGCCATTATTTAAAGTAAGAAACGCACCATAAATACTATTTATATTAAACTTGATAATTAACTTCCTGTCATTTTCTCCAAGGGCTGCAGTTGTAGTTAGGTGTTGGTCGTGGGTGGTTTTAAGTGTGGTCGCAGCTCGAACCGCCGTAGGGGTAGGGGTGAGAAATGCCGCCCAGAAAACGGAGTATAGGGCGATGGTGGCGGAGAAGCGCGCTTCTGGGCCGGCGCGGCGTGGCCGCGTTGCCCTCGTTACCCCAACTATGACTTGATTCTCCTTCTCGCGATTCAGTGTTGCTCCGCGCTACGGGCTAGAAGGTTCTACCGTCACAATAATTTTGAGAAAAACGTCTAAAAACCAATCGCGACACGCGCCGTCACCTACGCATGAAAAATTAACGCGATATTAGTGTGGTACGATTATTAAGTTGGGCGAACTTCCGGAATATAGAAGTTTACCCTCGGTTTAGCCCTCCTCCTCGATGATCCTTCATTTTTATTACTATGTGAGTTAAAAAATTGTCTATTTTGCATGTCGTATTTTTTGTCATGCCTTACAGAATTCTCCTGCGCCGATGAAAAAATTTCGGAACCGAGCATTTTGTTCAATGTTGGGCAGTATGAATATAAGTCTCTTTCAAATTATGTGTTTTCACATTGTGACAGCTGATGCAAAAGTACATGTAGTCACCAAGTTACTAAGAAAGTCAACATAATAGGTTTTTACTGGTGTCCATAAATGTTAGACTTAGCGAGATCACCATAAACCAAACTATGTAACAGCATAATCGATTAGAATACTTTTATTGTCGTTTCCCAAACATATTACTGCACGTAATATGTGTGCGTGCGAATTTATGATGGTACCTTAGTCAATTTTCAGTATGTTTCTTCATTTGTTTATTCATCATAATTGAAATAGGTATAATCACTGAAAATTATTACCACCTAGTTATCACGAACATTGCTGTGAAAATTGGTTTCTACTTGAGGCAACTGGTCTGTTTTGACGCGTGGTTTGATATGCTTACAAAACTACCTACTACGATATTATTCGATTAGACTGAATGCTGGTCATGGTCCAGACCATGTGCAATGTGGAGACCACCCGGTGGTACTGCTGGCGAGGTCTTCAGTTGGGTGAAAGTATCACGATTTCGTTACATCATCTGATTCACCGTTGATATTTAGTCCACCTGTGTCCCAAATCATGCGTTTGAAACACAAAATGTCACCGTCATACCTGGAGTAAAAATGCCGAATTATATATTATGATAGCGTGTATGTTAAATGCGCTGACCCTTTTCAGATTCGCTTGTCTTAGCTATCCAGTCCTGTCAAACCAGGTTCTGCTCGAAGCCGCTACGTTTGAAAGCCTAGAGCTGCTCGTTGCTGGAGGTGTCCCAATTCGATGTCGCTTGTCGCTGTTCCCCAATATCTTCTTAGTACGCGGACGATCTTCATTGAATTGCTACCAAGCTGGCTAAGCAGATCAGAAGGTTTGTCTTCCACCCAGTGAGCCAGAAAGTTTAAGCCCTTGAATTCTAAATCTACACTTGCGGTTCCATGTCCGACGGTCAGTCTATAACGTCCTGCCTTTAAGATTGCGATTTTGATCTCTGGGATTATGCGGTAATCCGCCACCTTTATACCCTAAATGGTCTCCCATTAATTGCTTTGTGATCAGACCAGTCTCTTTGCTTATTATGAGGAGAACAGATGTGCCTTGTTGAATCCGGCTCGTCATTTTTACCTCAAAGGCGCACCTTCCTGAATGTGATTTTGGGAATGATAAAAAAATACTATTCTTGATTCCGTTTGCATTTCTTATTTTGCTTGAATGGTGAAGAGGCTGTGGTAACGTATTCATTCATTTTCTGGTCGAGTACTTTCGCCCGTTCGGGCATCATCAGGGCGACGTGGAGCCATAGGGTCTCACAATGCACGAACATCGAAAAATGCGACGACCAGAAAGAGAAGAATATTTATTTAACGTTCTTCGTTGTTGGGGTTGAGGGGGAGAAAACCACGGCGACTCGTTCTCCTGTTTTTTATTGTTGGCCTGCCAAGCACTTTCGCCCATTCGGGCATCATCAGGGCTTCGCAGCACCATTACAAGGTATCCACGGCCCCAACAACGAAGAACAAAAAAAGCAACAAATCCACAACAAAAAAAAAAAAATTTATTTATGTTTTTTAAGATTTACTGAAACAAAGTTAACGATCGGCTACCTTGAATCAAAATATCTTTTTAGTTTACGATAATGTAAGTATGTCGGTTGTTTCAAAGGTAGGATAGGTATCGTGAAGAAACTTTTTAATCTGCTTACGGCTTCTTCCTGCAAGAGATGCAGGATACTACCTTTGACAGTTGGTTTATAGTAGAGCGTGTGCCGGTCGTAAGCCCCAGAACTAGAGGGATCAAACAACAAGGGGTCTTAACTCCTGGTTATAATTCGTTTAAGTTTGGACGGTCGTGTTGTAGAGGACTGACCGGCTCGTAAACCGTTGCCATGGCCTTATCGTCGGAGAAAGCTCTCTATTCCTCTATACTCATAAGTCTCTTCAGTCTTCTTCCGTTCCCTCTTCGTACCTTCGAATCGCTATACCGGCTGTCGTTAACTTGCTCGACTCTATCCCCAACGAAACACCACACGACCATTAAACACTTATCGTTCAGGTGATGGTTTATTCGGTGTTATCCCTTTAACTACAAGTTAATTCACTTCACAATATTAAGTGCACAATAAGAAAGAGGGGAGGGTAATTTTCCAAACTTGCTAATTGCGAGGGTTGTTTTTTGAGTCAGAATTTCCGGGGTTCCTACAATATTATTTATTTTTTTATTATTTATTTATTTATTTGTAGTGACCGTAGTCAGTTACAAGATCAACAATATACTGACGGTAAAAAGTAAGAAATTACTACAGATGACAAGCCAAATTTTTAAATTATTTTTTCCATGTTTACGTCGTTAACGGAAGTACTGCGATCGTTCAAAAATGCGAATTTACATTGAATGTTAATTCATCACAGTTTATCATAGTAATATTCTTGGATAAGCTCCGTGATCAAGCTTTTATGCTTCGATCTGTATCTATGTCTCTCTAAAGGTCGTCACAGAATGACAAAAATTGTAACATCTCTGCGAAAATAAATCTAATTCATTGAAGTTGTCAGAAAATGTTCTCTCAGTGAATATGAAAAATTTGGTTTCATTGAAATTTTGATATAACCGAGTAATTCAGAGGTATAAATCTTTCAAAGTGGTATCTTTTTTTAAATTAATATTTTTAAATGGTTAATGTCTTGAAATGTTCATCGTGGCAAGTAGATAACGTCTGATTTTTTCCGTTGGGGTCTGACACGCGTAATTGAAATATTTCCCCGGTTTTCCATTTCTGATTCATCTGGCTAGAAAAATGGTACAAGTTCCACAAGATTTGCCTTAAACACATCTAATATTTGAGCGAGGATCACATCCATTTCGATAATAATCCAAACTGAGCGAAAAATAGAGTTGATCCTTTTATAAAGACCCTATTATTTTTTAAGAATATTTTTCGTGGATTTCGACGATAATTTTATGGTCCGATTTTTAAAACGCTGCAAATGATTGTACAGTGGTTTATTATCCCTTCGCTTCAATAATGATTTCGGAAGACTATCCATTTGTGATAGTTAATTATTTTAAACATTTCTGAAGAATCCGCCGAAAAACAGATGGTAACTATAAGGGAAAACTCCGTAGCAACTATTGTAATTTTAATCAATTTTATTTTTCTTAATTTCCTAATTAAAAGTTAAATTTTTTGCCTTACCCTACAGCTGGAGAAAGTGTTTGACGACCATTCCAATGAGTATAGAACGATTTTTATAGCTTGAAAAACACTCGAGTTGTACCCTCATGTCAAATTTCAGAAAATCTCCCGAATTCGGCACAAAAGCTGCGATAACTCGAGAACCAATAAAGCTATCGACTCGGCGATGGTCTCATTCGATTCAGCGTTCAAAAATCTATAAGATTTGATACCACGTACACATTTTTTTGAAAAACCTTGGAAAACATGAATTTTCTCCCCCTCAAAACCCCCCAAAAATACCCTTAAAATTGAGCTAGCAAGTTGGTTCAAGAATTGGGCCGTCGTAGGACCGAGATTGATTTTTGGTGAAAATTTCAAATTTTTAGCTCCTACAGTTTGGCCGGAAAACTGCTAACGGCGTACGGCGTACGGCGTACGGTGGACAGACAGAATTTTTTTTATTGGATATTCGGATTCTACATGCCTTGAAACGTAAAACATTAAATTTTGAGGGGGGTTATAAAATTTTTTTTCTTGGGCGATTACAATGGTTTATTATTGAATAATAAACCAAAAACGAGTAGTTGGACATTTTTTGGTTTAGTGTATAATATTGAGAGGAGTCCGAAGGACTCCGAGGATCTTCCGAAAAACGTTCAGTTAAAGAATGTGTTTGCTATATATGCATTATGGCGTACTATCTGCATTTCAAACGAACTATACTTGCTTCCTGAATATATTTCAATTCCGCAGTGCGGCTGTTAGGTGCTTTGTTCATTTTTGAATAGTCAGTACCTAGTTATTTCAAGTGGTGTGGTCGTCGCGTTATCAGTAAGGCTACCGAACGAGTTAAAATAGGCATTGCCCTGTGGAACGTTGAAGTTATCATAAAGTCACCCGTTAATGAACTGAGCGTGATATAAATCTATCTAGTCCGCTCAACTAAAGTGGCCTTTCCTTGGAATATTTGAAAGCCGAAGGAAAGCCGAAGAAAATATCTAAGAGGCAAAAGAAGGTTTTGTGTCTAACAGAAGCAGCTCTGCTTACTTTGCTAATGCTACTCAGAGGGATATGAGTGAGGAAAAGTAGAGGAGGCAAAGAGACGCGTGGCGAGGAATTAAGTGCCTTATTCAATGCCTTCTTTGAAAATTACCATACCCGCCCCTCTCCTACTTCGTTTGGCGGAAACTCTCTTCTGGAAAATTTCTCGTTTCTAAGGTCTCACAATAAACCTGCTCGTTATTGCTATTCAGAGAGAGAGTGAACCGTAGGACCTCAATTAACATTAGGGATAAAATCAGCAAAATTATTTTACTTTCTTTCCGAATTAGACTCGATCATTGCGTTGATTCGCACCGCATTGCGCCCAGAGCAGCAATGAATACTGTTCAATATATCAACCTGTTTAAACTACCAATGTGATCTATTATAATACTTAGGTTTCTGAAAACCGGGTGGCAAAACCGGTTGACCACATTTAAAATGAACGTGATACTTATATTGAACTTCGATTTATAACGATGAAAAAATGATCACGTATCGCCAAAGAATAGAAGTTTTATTTCTTTTCCATGAACATATCTCTTGTGATTTGACAGATAGATTTATTTATTGATTTTGAAGTTTGCGGGGGAGAAAAACTGGGCGACTCGTTCTCAATTTTCTTTATTGCCCGCCGAGCACTTTCGCCCCTTCGGGCATCATCAGGGCTTTGTAGCACCATTGGTAGCTACGGTCAAGATGGCCGTAGCTACCAATGGTGCTACAAAGCCCTGATGATGCCCGAAGGGGCGAAAGTGCTCGGCGGGCAATAAAGAAAATTGAGAACGAGTCGCCCAGTTTTTCTCCCCCGCAAACTTCAAAATCAAGAAGATATGAAGCGACAACCCAAAAACGAAGATTTATTTATGCTTCATTCACCATCGTACATTGCGTTTACAACATTATGATTTGTAACAGGCTCCAGTTGGGGCAGTGCATGGCTAGCTGATTATCTAAGTGAGTGATAAATAAAAAGGAGACCTAGATGACACCGAGCCCCGCACGGGCTACCGGAGGATGGGAGGGTTGGAGGAGAAAAGTAGACGACCGATTCTTTAATTTCTTGTATTGGCGGGTAGATACTTATTATTTTCTTTCGGGAAAGCGATAGTTGTCGATAAAAATTACTGATTTTTTCACTCCCCCATGTATAATATATTTAACCAGGGGTTCGAAAGAATTTTATGTTGTATCTTTGTATTGATTGTACTGCACCAAGTTCTCATTGAGCCCCCCAAATACATTTTAGCTTCCACGAAATCGATGACGCTTGGTGAGCTTTATTCACTTGTATAATTTTTTTTTTTTACTGAATGTAAATCACGGCCCTCACTTAGCTCTGAGTAACTCGCAATGCTCAACATAATTTCAAATCTGCTATTTGATAACAACGGAGTTAAAACTCATTTGTCGATGTCCATCCGTTTCGGGCCAGAAATACTCTTCGTAGTGCATGTTAAAACTATTGCTCTAATGTGCGCTATTAATTAGCTGAGTTAGTGCTTAATGAAGAATGTGATATGCCTGGAAATCACCGAGTGATCCCTCCACTTCACACTCTGATCTCGCAGCTGAAGATTTATGAACTATCTTCTACCATCGTCTCCTTTCGATACTCGCCCACTTCCAACTTCCTCCAAATCCACGGCCGACGACTAGTAGTGGCGCCATTGCCGCCGCTTCGTCCTAAACTCTCCAAAATTGTTGTAGGAACTGACTGGACCTCGGGTGATTGATGATCTATCATGATCCGTGAACCTTACCCACCCTCTGAATCACGAACGCTTTCCTCTCATCGCCACGAATGAAATTCCCCGGACACGTATCGACAAACACATCGTCAAAAACAACATGCACTCACACACGTAAACTTACATCTTGGAAAGAGGATCGCTCATGTTTCCGACGGGAGCGTGACCGGTCGAAAGCGATAGCAATAAATTTCCTCTCCGCCTCATCATTACTCTACACCAACTTCAACCATAGGCGGCTGACTCCCTCGAACGATTTCCCGGACACAGATAACCATTCAAAGACAGGTACCCGAACGCAATCACTCACGCAATAACACCCCGCAGAGAATGTTGGCATGGCAGCATTCCATCTTAGCTTCAAATTATTTAGCTATCTATAGTCAAACAGCTAAGAAAACTTCGTTTGGTTGTTGTCGCATTTGTTGTAGTAGAGGGGTTGTGAGGGGGAGAAAAACCAGGCGACTTATTCTCCAGATTTTTAATGGCCGGCCGAGCACTGTGGTCCACTGGCTGTGGACCTCATGGTTCCACGTCGCCCTGAAGATGCCCGAATGGGCGAAAGTGCTCGGCCAGCCATTAAAAATCTGGAGAATATGTCGCCTGGTTTTTCTCCCCCTCACCACCCCTCTACTAGCTAAGAAAACGATCTTCAGTTACCGGCAGTGGATTAAAATCGGGGTTTTCATTGGCCTTTCCCTTAAATTATTGCAAAAAAAGAGCAAAAAACGCTGCAAATGATTGTACAGTGGTTTATTATTCCTTCACTTCAATATTGATTTAGAAAGACTATCCATTTGTGATAGTAATTATTTCGAACATTTCGGAACAATCCCACCGAAAAACAGATTGTAACTATAGGGGAAAACTCCGTAGCAACTATTGTAATTTTATTCAATTTTATTTTTCTTAATTTCCTAATTGAAAACTATATTTTTTGCCTAACGGTACAGCTGGAGAGAGCGTTTGACGACCATTCCAATGAGTATAGAACGATTTTTATAGCTCCAAGCACTCTCGAGTTATACCCTCATGTCAAATTTCTGAAAATCTCCCAAATTCGGCACAAAAGCTGCGATAACTCGAGAACCAATAAAGCTACCGACCCGGCGATCGTCTCATTCGATTCAGCGTCCAAAAATCTATAGAATTTGATACCACGTACACATTTTTCTGAAAAACCTTGGAAAATATGAATTTTCTCCCCCTCAAAACCCCCCCAAAACACCCTTAAAATTGAGCTAGCAAGTTGGTTCGAAAATTGGGCCGTCGTAGGACCGAGATTGATTTTTGGTGAAAATTTCAAAAATTTAGCTATTATGGTTTGGCCGGAAAAGTGTTGACGGCGTACGGCGTACGGCGGACAGACAGAATTTTTTTAATTGGATATTCGGATTCTACATGCCTTGAAACGTAAAACATCAAATTTTGAGGGGGGTTATAAAATTTTTTTTCTTGGGCGATTACAATGGTTTATTATTGAATAATAAACCAAAAAATTTATATTATTTTTATTTTCCTAGACGAGCGTCTGGCGCTGCCTGGAAAGATAAGTGAAGTGTAGGTGGGGGGTGCCCGAACGAAGTGAGCGAAATCCTATCCCTCAAGTACGGTAGGGATAAAATAGTTATTATGTTCGTGTGTGAGAGGTAAGCGTTCGTTCATTTTGTTCATTGCTAAGCGTCTTCGCCTGTAGTGCAAAAGTTCCTGGTTCAATCCCAGCCATGGTAGGTTAATTTCAACAACTCTTTGTTTTTTTATAATATTTTATTATAATTTATAAAATTATTACTCAGAAGCGAGAAAGAGCTATCAAAATCCTACAATTCGGTGTATTTAATTATATTTTTATGTTATGTCCCCGCGGAGCTATTAACGTTTGAAGAAAAGTCAAAACACGTTTTTTGACATAAAGTGGAATATATCTCGAGAGCTATCATATATACTAGCCATTTTCTTATTTTTAATCGATTCTACGTTAAATTTCCTTCATTTTCTTCCACTGCACCTAATCGTTCCCATTCCGGGAACGTGACGAAAAAAAATCCCTAAGTTGAAACTTCAAAAGCATGAAAATCGAAAGAAATTCGAAAAATATTAATAAGTGTTCGAATTTGATTTTTTTCACTTTGAATTCGAATTCTACGTCTGATTTCCTGTAGGAATCATTAAATAATCAAATTTGAACAGTACTGTAAGTATTTGCAACGGCATTTCAAAGTTGAAAAACGTATGAGTGGCGTAGTATTAAACCTGGAAAAACTTATAGTTGTCGTGAAATTTCCGCCGTTTTGACGTCATATTTGGATTCAGCGTTAAATTTCCTATAAGAATAGCTTTCAAAATCGCTCAAAAACGAAAATTTAATTTTTCACTATTACCGATGCTCGGAATATCGGCCGGCGAAAAACTCGATCTACGGAAAATAATTTCTCTGGCTCTGTTTAAATTTTTTTCACCACATTTTTTGCTATGCACGTATGTAAGGCGTTCAAATGAAGACTCCTGCATAATAAAACAATTGATTATCATAAATTTTGACCCCGAAAATCACGGTTAAAGTCCAATTTTTGAGCTTTCAAAAACCGATTTTTTTGGACCACTTGCAGATTTTTCCGAGAAATAAAAAAAATCACAAAAATACATCTTGGTAAGACACAACTTTCCTAAAAATTTCAGATTTTTATCTGTATTGAGAGACGAGTAAAAAATCGTTAACTGTCCGGTTGAAAAAAATCGCAGGGGTACCCCTTGGATTTTTCGCGAAAAATTTTTTGAAATGGATTTCGCTCAAATTCAGCATAATGATAGTTGATGATGTGTACATCAATAATATATGGTTCATTCTTTGTTTCTTTAGCACTAAATAGATAAAAAGAACGTTTAAAGTTGAAAAATGTCATTTTTTCGTGTATAGTCTGCTAATATTGTTGAATAACGCAAAAACGGTTGAAAAATGGATAGGTACATTACATTAGGAAAATGTGGACAATTAAATTACCTATCTTTTGGTATATTCAAACATCTGAATTGATGACTTTTTGTTTGAGTTTTCCACTGTGCAAGTTACAAATCTTGGAAAACTTGAAGTTGTTACATCTAATTCTGCTACAACTTTGCTCCAGTTGAAAAACCCAATACTTTATGAGACAAAGTACATTCAAACACCACCAACTACATACCAAATTATAGCAACTACTACTGAGTACTTCCTACTATAATAATACCTATAGATTCCCACTCTCCATACACAAATAATTAACTACTACTACCTACCTATACCTATATAGGTACTATATACTATATATATACCATATATAGGAGTGATAAGGACACTACCCCCGAGTGATTTATCCCTAGTATAGTATAATACTATTAAGTTATAATTATATAATAGATAACTATTAAATTTTTAGTTATTACATTTATATAATATTTATAATTATAATAGTAATAAAATCAGTCTTTGATGAATTCATGAAATTTGTGCCTCAGTTTGGCCAACTAAAAAATAATACTGTACTGTGCGTTTATTATGTATGAGTTAGGTAGTCGGTCAGTTTGGACAGGACGAAGCCAAATAGAGTACAGTATATGAAAATATGAATACATTTCATTTAAAGTCAAATCAGTTCCAATTCCTAATTATATGAGGTACTAATAATGTCGTGGTTTTTATGTAGGTATTGAAATGAGCCAACCAAAAAAACGCCCATCTGGGGCTGAATTAAAAACAGAAGAGAGCAAGAAGTTCTCTGGGACAGTGAAAAAATTGGGAAAGGTAGGGCGCACCATTTAATATGCCGAAATGATATCATCAACTATCACCCGAAAAATTGAAATACTTCCATTACGCCACGTAAACTTGGAAGAAAAAACCATCAAGTACTAGTCCAACTCGCCACCTAATAGCGCCTGAATCCGAGTGAGTAACACGCTAACCTAATAGCGAGAAACGATAAGTAGGTTTGAGCTTTTTCATCTGCACAGTCCTAGGCATGAGAAACTTTCTCGGCCATAGGGCGTTTTCGCCTATTTGTGGTACTATATATAATGGTCTACAATCCCTCCCTCCAATCAGTGACATCCATTGGCATTGACTTAGGCAGTTTGAAGTATATCCGTTTATTCAAACGCCTGCACTATTAGAAATAAATAAATATGTGCTTACCTACTCATTGCAGCAAAAATGTGTTTCGTGGCACTTGGAACTCCATTGAACTTCTTTATTCACGATCCTTGCTGTATTATTAAGAAAGTTCTTTGCTATTCTTCAAGGAGTCTTTGCTGTATTTAAAGCCCGATTCTGATCCCTTTCAAATCACCCATTGCCGAGCGCATGATCAGGAATTCTATACAATGCCCAGGTCGAGTATAAGTTGAGATTTACTTTACACTTTGCCTGCTGCAGTCAGGTATTGTATACAACGACTGAGCATTGTACTCTATGCCTGATTTTGCCGGTAACACCATTATAATACAGTGACTAAACCTAGCACCTAGACAGTCTGTAGTTGAACCTTCGGTGCGAACGAAAGGGCCTTGGTCTCAAGGGTTTAGAGCTGACAGGCAATAGTCGGCAGTATCAATCTTCGATTCCTATATACAGCTTGTCCTCAGTTGTACTGATCGAACAGTCTCGCATCATATGTCGCGTTACGCAAGTATTAAATATTACATCGACGATGTAGCCTTTCCCGCGTGAACTGAAATGAAAGTAACTTAAAGTGTATAGTAACCCGAAAATTTGGCGAAGAAGAATATAATTTAAAAAGTTCCCTTTATATATTTTCCAACTCTGGCCGACAAACAAGCTTTCGTTTTTTTTAACTCTGACCCCTACCAAACAGTTTATATGAAAATTTTGTATTCAGAAAATATTTGATCAATTATTCATTAGGTACCTATTCGTAAACGTCCATTAGATTTCATGTGGTATTGAAACATTTATTTACGTATTCCCCCCTTCCCGCCACACACACACACATGTCTTTCTACTTACAATATTGAAACAATTTTAATTTGTGTTTTTGGGTTGTCGCTTCATATCTTCTTGATTTTGAAGTTTGCGGGGGAGAAAAACTGGGCGACTCGTTCTCAATTTTCTTTATTGCCCGCCGAGCACTTTCGCCCCTTCGGGCATCATCAGGGCTTTGTAGCACCATTGGTAGCTACGGCCGCTGTTTGATGTTTTGAATTTCGTGACCTAGGATTTGTCTAGTAAATGTATTGATTTGGGATTGAAATTTATTGAAGCCATTGTAATTGGGATTGAAAAGTTTTTTGGCACCATTAATAACGTTTTGCATATGTTTGGGAACAACCACCTCGTTTTTACATTTCTTAAGGAACTCTACCTGTACCTCCATACTGATGATCTTAGATTTCTTATTAATATATTGGCATATGGTAGACGCTTGAGGTGATCCTTTGTATTGATGAATTATTTCGGAGGCGTCGTGGGCCTCGTCGTCCCTACGTCCCGCGGCGCAGGCAAATCTTGGCCGTAGCTACCAATGGTGCTACAAAGCCCTGATGATGCCCGAAGGGGCGAAAGTGCTCGGCGGGCAATAAAGAAAATTGAGAACGAGTCGCCCAGTTTTTCTCCCCCGCAAACTTCAAAATCAAGAATTATAATTTGGAACAATGTTGACCAGCTGAAAGACCCCTTCCCACAAAGTGAATTGTTGCCAGATTTCCCACGTGTTGAATACTTATTGCACCATCCGGTTGTCGGAACATTTTTTACATTACCGACGTATTATAGTAGGTACGTCACAATCTCACGTGCCCAGGTCGTTCGACAGGTTTTAATCCGATCGCTATTCGAGATGACGTTTACGAATTACTCCCCGTCGCTCGATGGTTTACGATTCACGAACAATCTCATGGCTATACTTCATTCCCCGAGGATGTTTCGAACAGTTTTTCACTAACAGCCTCGATGTGACCTCGTTTCTCGATTTTCCGCGAATCTTTCGCTTCTACAGCTGCTCGTAACATTCCGAAACCTTTACGGTCACAATAGTCGCTTTTTAGCGTGCGCTACCAACCGAACAAATGGCGGCGTCTAGCTCTGAACACCGATGCAATTTCGTTTTCAATCCGTTAGGCGCTTGCAAGTGCTTTCTGACTCCCCCTTTTGTTCTCACCAACCCTAAGCTCGTTTTTCCATCTTTCCCCCCGGTGCGCAACTGCAAAACTTGATTTAAAATGATGAGGAATATGCATTATCACGTGTAGTTTGTTTTGCCAAGTTGACTGTATTTAAGGTACCATTTTTAAACGTTATTAACATAAATTTTATATTACCATAGTTATTCTGGAAATATTAAAAAGCGGATTTTTGTTCGAGTTCTTGAGAAGAAAAGGCGGTTTTTCATTTGACCTTAAAAGTTGACAATAATATTTAACATATTGTTCTTAAAAAAGAAGTTGCGTAGATCCGGTTTTCCAATTATTACTTCCAGAGACCATAATCCACGATCCATTCGACGATAGCCACTAGATGAGTATGATTTTTCAAAGTAACCAATACTCCCCACGGCCACCGTAGAAAACCACTGTTAAAAGCGAAAAATCCCTGATGTGAGGCAAAAATGCCGAACATCCAGCAATAACTATTGATATTATCAAGTACTGGGAGGTGTAAACAATCTCACAGGAGTCCATACTAGTCGTACACGTACCGAGACGTAGAATTACCCGATTCAATCGCGCTTCCCCCGCGTCTTTAAATCGGTCAACACCCTGTGAATTTGCATTGTCAGAACCCATTAGATTTTCTACTACACATAGCACTTCCATAAGTTTTTTCTTGCTGACATATCCCTTGTACAGCTCTGAGATGAGAACTTATGTACGTATGAGAGATTACGTACTTCGCTTTCATTTGGTCCTACCTTATTTCCTAGAATACCGACGGCCAATATGTTCCATCCAAACACAGAGGAGAGCGGCTGGAAAATGAATAAGGAGAAGAAGCGAGAGAACATTAGAGACGGCGGTGACGTGCGGTGTACGGCAGCAATGCCTGCTCTGAAGAGCTGACGTGTCGTCACTTGAAATATGGTCTCGCTCTGCAGTATCGCCTCGTCGCAGCCACGTGTTAATAAATTGCGCTTAAAAAGGCCAAGGACCTGTCATATCCGAGTTTTCGGTGGCACGGACGGGGTGCGTCGGTTACGCCCTCGACGGCAAAATATGTTACAAACGATTCGTGTCAACTGTAATTCCGACCAACAACTGGTCTACTATTAGTTTTCGAAACGTGATCAGTTTTTTCATGGCCATGGAAGTAGATAAGAACGATGTAAACAACGATGTTTCATTGTTCTTCACGTAGAGTGGTTTATTATTCTTAATAACCTTTGCTTCAATTATGATTTAAGAAAATACCATATATATGATAAGAATAAGTTGTGCAAAACTGTCCGTTTAAAATTGTCAGCCATTCATCGACGTTCTTCTTCTACCCTTCATGGAACGAACATTCTTACTCGCGTAGAAATCATCTTCATAACGTTGTCACGTATTTTCGCTAAACTTTTGTTGCTCGCGAATTAAATTTGAAGTAGTTCAATAATTTGAATAGTCAAATTCGATTATCGTTTTCAGAAGTCCCCAAAAAATGTTTTTCACCGTCCATTTCACGGTTTGACCACCGACTTGAATCCAGCCTTTATAACAATCGTGGAACTGCTGAGTGATCTATAGGAATACCAATTACCTTGTGTTTGGGTCGTTATCTTTGGTTAGGTACAATGTAATCAAATTGAAAAAACGCTGCAAATGATTGTACAGTGGTTTATTATTCCTTCGCTTCAATAATGATTAAGGAAGACTATCCATTTGTAATAGTAATTATTTCGAACATTTCTGAACAATCCCAGCGAAAAACAGATGGTAACTATAGGGGAAAACTCCGTAGCAACTATTGTAATTTTAATCATTTTTATTTTTCTTAATTTTCTTATTAAAAGCTAAACTTATTGCCTTATCCTACAGCTGGAGAGAGTGTTTGACGACCATTCCAATGAGTATAGAACGATTTTTATAGCTCCAAGAACTCTTGAGTTATACCCTCATGTCAAATTTCTGAAAATCTCCGAAATTCGACACAAAAGCTGCGATGACTTGAGCTATCGACCCGGCAATGGTCTCATTCGATTCAGCGTCCAAAAATCTATATAATTTGATACCGAATACACATTTTTAGAAAGAAAATATGAATTTTCTCCCCCTCAAACCCCCCAAAAATACCCTTAAAATTGAGCTAGCAAGTTGGTTCAAGAATTGGGCCGTCGTAGGACCGAGATTGATTTTTGGTGAAAATTTCAAGAATGTAGCTATTATAGTTTGGCCGGAAAACTGCTAACGGCGTACGGCGGACAGACAGAATTTTTTTATTGGATATTCGGATTCTACATGCCTTGAAACGTAAAACATCAAATTTTGAGGGGGGTTAGAAAATTTTTTTCTATTGCGATTACAATGGTTTATTATTGAATAATAAACCAAAAACCAACATAATATACACGTCGCTTATTTTCAAGAAGCTACAGGTTCGAGCATTCTTGCAAGTTTCCAGTTGGAAAGCGTGACGAAAAAGAAACTTGACTCAACGTTAGTTGCTCTGTCTATTTTAAGGTAGGTTAAAGACTGATCCTATAATTTATGCTTTTCTAGGAGGCAGGGGCGATCGGTGAAGGGTAGTAGTGGTCGAGGAGGAGATGCTGCCGGGCAGGATTGCAGCGGCGGTCCTCCTGCTCGTGTTGACACCATTTGCTGCCGCATGCCCACCGCCTCCGTCATCCTGCCTCTGTGATGCTTCTGGTGTCGTCCTCTGTATTGCTGCAGGCTTCACTTCGGTACCATCGGACCTTCCGCCGTCCACAATTAAACTGTAAGTCTAAAAAAAGTTCTGTATTTGTAAACCGGAATCATTTGTTCCATGTTTTCGGCGGAACCTTCCTGTCCAACTTCGATGACCAGGAATCGGTCAGTTGGTTTAATGCATTCAATGTGGAACTTGGTGCGAGTCGATCGCTCTCATTGAGTATTAGAGCTTACTTGAGCCGTATTTGAGATGCCGATTTCTTTCGTTTCTAGACCAAAAACGTTCAAACTCACGGACAGTTTAATACACTTGTTCAGAAAGTGTTTCTGTGAATAGCACTATGATTATTTTCCTGTAAATTCATCTCCGTCATCTGAAATCGACTTTGTGGACGAATAAAATATTTCCACTTACTTCGTAAATATAGAAGTAGAAAATATATATGGCTGAAGTATTCACTTAAGCAGTTGTACTTGTGAATGGATCAAAGAAAGGGATTGTACCGGCTGAAAGTTGGGAGACGAAAATAGAAATAAAGAACGGGGAAAACGCGTTTCATTGCCCCGAGAGAAATAATGATCAAAGCTTAGCTTTTGGAAGAACTAGTTAACTAAACGGACGAACAGTCAGCGGCTAGTGTAGTATTGCTGGCTTTGGTCTCCGCCAAAACGTAGCAAACATACCCTTTTGTCTCTTCACCCGCGTAAATCTTCTTTCTAAAACTTGTAACAATAACTCTTGGTCACAACTCATCAAAACTTGTTCGTACAAGCACAGAAGTTGGAAAACCGGAGGACGACCAGCGGTCGGAGCTACTTATGATAGAAGAAAGTAATTTATTCCTGTATGAAAAACTCGAGTTTGTTCCCGCTTATTAGTTTTGCCGGAAATAGTGAGTGTAAGTTTGATAAAGTAGAAATGGGACGAAAAACTAGGTCACAAACAGTTTCAAATTGAGTAGAGGCATGCTTTATCGTTGGTAGGGCTCAGCAATGTTTCCTCCAATCCAATATTGAGATGCTATCCTCTAAAACATAAATAAACTAATGGTTCCGTCCTCTCACTCTCCTTTGGGGATCGATCCTCACTACTGGTGAGATCTAGTGGAGGAAACTTCAAGTAAATGGGATATTGAAATCACTGCCCACAATCCTCGATGGAAACTCCCATTCGACAATATTAATTAAAATTGTATAATTGATAAAGATAAGGAATCAAACTCCTTTTTAATTTCCTGAATAATAAGCCTTTTCAGTTGTAAACCGTTTTGGCGATATTGGTTTTAAATATTCCCGCCGTTTAATTCCTTAAAAATGTTTTTCTAGTGGAAACTATATTCTAGCGATACCGGTCTCGTTTGGATACTCGTATAACCAGTACCGGAAATGAGTTACTTTGCTCAATTTCAACGTGCAAAAATTAGTTTGACCTTGATTGGGTAAAGCAGAGTTCACAGGCTTCCGTCAACGCGTTTGCGTTTGCGTAACTGCGTTTTGGATTCTGATTGGCTAGGTGACTAGCATTCTCGCGTCGGGTAGTCAATCAAAATGCAGAACGCAGCAGCACAGACGCGTTAGACGGAGGCCTGTGTGCCCTGCTGAACAGACTTATGCTCTAAAACACAAATCGATTGCGTTTCATGAATGGAATGAATCCCGTTGTGCCACGCGTACCAAAAAAAAAACTAATTTCATAAAAAAAATTTTTTTTAAATTTTCAACGTTCGCTCCGTTTTGAAGTACATTTCCAAAGACACGTTCCACGTGTTATCGCAATTTTATATTTGAGGCAGTTTATATTTTTGCCAGTTATCCTCATTTGGAAGATGCACACTCGACTGCAAAGGGTGTGACTGCGACTTCCACTTGTTTCGCATTCAGTTTCCGTTTTAATCCAATAAAATCGTCAGCTTTCTTTTCTTACTGTAAATCTGAGACAGCTTTGATCTGAGGACGTGTCATGTCATGTCGTATCCGTGCCGTCATGAGCTTATCGTTAGCTATGGTAGAAGATCGTTGTCAAGTTGACAGGGCGAGAGAAAACTCGGCGGTGAAATTATTGAATAAACTGGTTCAATGCGAATGAGAGAAGGCAGCAGATATCATCTTAGATTATCCTCTTGTGGAATCTCCTAGTTCTACTCCTCAATCTAAGTTTCTTATTTCCTTTTACTGGAATGCTTGTCTTCCCAACCCGTTTCTTCGTTTTAACCATAATCAGCTGCAACTGCGCTTACCGATTCTGGCCTAGAATCTGTACTCATCTAATGAGCTCATATCACGAAGATATCGGCGAATTAAAATGATACCAAAGTAAACTGTAGGGAAAATCTCGTTTTGGTAAATTATTCGTTGAAATGTACACCTTTGTCCCAGGAAACGTTTCAAATGAGATTGCAAATCTACTGTCTCGGCTGTCCAACCCAACGAATCCCAGGGTAATTACGGAGAAGAATAGGCTCTGAATATGGATTTGATAAACGGGGCATATATACTGTGTATCCATCCCAGTTATTTCCAACAGAAGAGCCAACATACCATTGTGAAGTCGATAGCTTTAACAGTTTTCAATTCTCAAGTTCTCGTAGTTTTGATAGTACTCGAATACGACTGAATATTGTTGATTTGACTGAGTTGAAGAGCGTTGAATGTTAGGAACCTGGGAGTATTTTTAAAAATTTCTTTTAATTTTGATTACTTATATTGACGGTTGCAAGGCTGAACTGCTGTTCTTATGTTATAACTTTTAGCGAATTCTTACCGTAGAGAGAAACTTGTGAATCTTGTCACATTTTCGCTTGGGATGATCTGGCCATGGAGTCAACGTCCTAGGACGGGCTTCTAATGGGAGAGCTCGGCCGGAGCCAATAAATCATGCGAGTGCTTCTCCTCTACTTCTCCATTCTATCTTTTCCCATCGCCTTCCATCGACAGAGCCCTCATCATCTGAAGCAAGCTTATACGCGGCTTGTAACACCTTTTATGTCCGTTCGAGTCTACCTCTTGCATGCTGAATTCCGATCAGCCTGCATCCAATCATCTCCAGAATTCACCAAGTACAGTTATTCTTCTCGTCTTCAGAGTGGCATCGTTGTGTTTTCAACTCGTAGATTGAGAATCTGTTCCCGTGTTGACCGAAATTCAGCTACCCTTGTAAGATTTACCTGGAAATCACATCACAAACACATATGATGTCGTTGAGCGCTCCTAAAAGAGCAATAATAATTAATACAGCAAAGAAGTGAGTCAACGAAGCTAAAACATAAAATATTGGTCTCAAACGAATTTGAGTGACTATCTCATAGGGACTTTATAGCTTATATTCCGATTTTGGGAAGAACAATAAAATTGTGACGACAAATGCCTTTGTAATCGCCCCAAAAAAATACGTTTTCCCCTCCTCAAAATTTGTTGTTTCGTGTTTCGAGGCATTTACTATCTAAATAGGTAACGAATAATAAAATCTGTCCGTACAAATGTACAAATTATTTTGTAATCGACCCGTTTTTCGGAAAACCCAAGTATATCGGCATTCAAACGTGATTTACACAACCAAAATTGATTGAAATTTTTCATCAGATCATTGGAAAGCTGAGCTTTTTAAAACACTGTTGAGCTTATAGCAGCAAGAAAACATTCAGGAATAATAGGGTTCTAAGTCGATTGAAAGGACATGAAACTTCGGTGGGTTAACAAATTTTGTTTTTCGAACTAATTTTCCTCCCTAGTTCATGCTCACATTTAGTTCTCCACTAGGGAGATGGAAAATTTATTGCTCTTTCCAACAGTTGAAAAAAATCTGAACTTAATTCCTGTTATAAAAGTGATAGCGGTTTTAGTGAGGCCAAAAACAAGGGAAAAACTTCAAGTGAAAAAGAATTTGGGAAATAAGCATGTTATAACAAATGTTACAGGACAGTTTCAATCAGAAATGAGCTCTACAATGTATTTTCGGCCGGTAGCTCTACTGTTATGGATACACCCGGTATTGATTTTCGTGGCTTGTAGACATCAAAGTGGGAACACCTCGAACGCTTACAGGTTTTTACGGCGATGACAACTTCTATTGTTTTTGTAGGCAGACAGTGAATTATATAAATTTTTGCCTAGTTCTTGTGCCATGGAAATCTTTAAAAATTCACCTCTACTCCTAATTCGAACTTGCGGGAGGGCGATCACTGTACTTCCATTGAGTACATGAAAAAATGTACGCACGTTACACGAACATCTGTAGTACGAAACGCATTTTGTACTAGTGTCTTCTGAGCAATCATTTACGTAGCCGGGACTCCTATTCGAAGTCGGTTACCACCATCACATTCCACCAGTTTATCGTTCCGTTCGGAGAAGTTCTAATTCATTGCGTTACAAGTGGCGTTGCAATCGAGTTATTCTTCTTACGTAGACACCCGAATCCTTCCAGTTCTCGCCTCATCCCGTCTCCATCTCAGCCTCAGCTTCGTTCCGTGCTAAACTGGCGACGGCAGTAGCGGTGGTTGATTAAATTGCTGCATAGCGGATGTTCTGGTTGATTCCTCGCGGTGAGTTTCGGGACGGCCGAAGGCCGGGGCCGTTCGTCGGGCGAAGGGGAAGGACTCGCCTCGTCATGACGTCACCAGTTTGACCCAGTTGGAGTCGGGAATGAAACGGGACGAGGGACAGGACTGACGCACTCATTTGTCTTCTCGGCAGGCCGTGGAGTGAAGTTCCTAGTTCAGCAGATTAGACTAAGAAGTTGATTAATCTCGTAATATCCGCTCGCTGGCTCGAAAAAACGCTGTTTAATGGTCTATTTAGCTTAGTTAATAGGATGGCGACTAGGAAAGTGATCAAATTTACAATCTACTTAGTGGATATCTTTCTTGAATGCCGAAGGTTCGAACCCCTTGAAGACCAAAGACTATTTGTGAATATCCCATTCAATTTCCCGGAAAGAAACTTCACCGTATAGACAGAAATCTTATTGTGATGCTTTTTTATTTCTTGTCATTGTTTATTATTCAGTGATCAGCCATTGTAAGCCTAAAGAAACCAAAAACAAAAACGCTGCAAATGATTGTACACTGGTTTATTATTTCTTCGCTTCAATAATGATTCAGGAAAGCTATCCATTAGTGATAGTAAATATTCCGAACATTTGTGAACGTTCCCACCGAAAAACAGACTGGTAACTTATAGGGGAAATCTCCGTACCAACTATTGTTATTTTAATCACTTTTATTTTTCTTAATTTTCAAATTCAAAGCTAAATTCTTCGCCTCACGGTACAGCTGAAGAGAGTGTTCGACGAGCATTCCTACGAGTAGAGAACGATTTTTATAGCTCCAAGAACTATTGAGTTATATCCTCATGCTAAATTTCCGAAACCCTCAAAATTCGACGATAAAGTTTAGTGAGAATTATTAAGTCTCATTCAATTCAGCGTCCAAAAATCTATAGAAGTTGATACCAAATAACCTTTTTCTGAAAAACCTAGGAAAATACTAATTTCTCCCCCTCAAAAACCCCCAAAAATACCCTTAAAATTGAGGTAGCGAGGTTTGGTTCGCACTTTTGTCAATTTCAAGAAGAAGGTATCAATTATTACTATTTTTTTAAAATTCTCTCCCTTATTCCTGAGTAGCCTATTTGTGTCTCTTTATTTACAATTGTTCGAGTAGTCGCTTAATGTCCAAGTAAATGCTAAATAAGCACTATTTAATCACTTCGGAAATATTTAATAATATTATGGCGATGAAGTATATTGATACGAAAGATTTATTGAAATGAATCTTCAATTTTACGATCAATTCAAAGAAATTGAAAAGAAAATACATGAATTGAACCGATCATTCCATTTCAGCAAAAATAAGTGGAAATTAACGGAAATAAAAATAAAAAACCGTTTCGTAGGTCCTCATAATTTATTAGTGAAAAAATAGGAGGATTTCATTAGCAATGACTCATTAGGTACTTATGTTTCCATTCGAACTTTTTGGACGTATCGACATTTCTAGATGCAGTTACCAACGGACATCGGTAAGAACTTGAAAACAACAATCTGGGTAGCAGAATAAATTTTAATGAACGTAAGTATTGTTGAAAAGACAATAGTACTTCCACTTTTGGTTCGGCACATGACGAAATAATCACAACATAGATAGCCTAAATAATAAAAATGATAAGGATCGAAAGGTGGTAATTACTGAGGTCGCCCAAATGCTTCCACGAAAAAATCATTCGTATCAACATTTGTAGTTGGTTCAAGATGAACAGGTGGTATAATTTTGTCTCCAACGGTGGTTTCCCTATTCATACTAGTTCGTAAATTCGTATTTAAATAATATTGAAAATAAAAGTAGCGTGCTTTCTTTTTTGTTTGAAAATATTTCAAAACTTGCGCGTCGCTATAAATGTTCATCATCAGGGGGTCGGCTGCTAATGACGTCCTTTGAGCTGATTTCGCTGCAAGAATTGCGAGATAGATATTGGGAGGCTTGCAACTGAGCCTGGCTCGAAGCTGGGCTTTCTTGGGTCTGCGAGTTCACCGAACAGGCGCCCATTGTCAAAACAAGTTTCTAACGTGGACCTCGGGTGTTCTTCCTTTCGCGACTGCTGGTTCGACTGTAGTCGTAGTAAACAGGATCGACCGACGGTCAGACTCATAGACGTATTTCTATCCATCCGATTTTCAGCGGGGAAAACTTCTTCAATTACGGCCGACTTAGTGAAAGAGAGTGTGAGGTCGACGAGAAGCATCGAACTACTCCTGATTGGGCTTCGGTCTGATTCCTGTAACGATCAGACCAGGTCAATTATTTTTCCCAATATTACTACAATATTATTCCCTGACTCTGTGGCCCTATTTTGATCGGATGGATTAAAATCATGTAAAGTTTGCGTGCGTCCGAATAGGTTGGAAAACAATTTGGAGTCACAAACTAATGCGATCGAGTGAAAAACTCCTGGAGTTATTTTCTCATGTTATTCATTTCCAACTGTAGTGAGAAAAAAATATGTAAAAAAAATACCCAACACAAATATTCTTTTCTCAAATGAGCTAGTTTGCTCCTATTGTCGCCGAAAACTCCAAATCTACTTAGCTTGATTATGGAGACAATTGACTAATCGAAAGTGTTCCCACTTTCAGAACCCAATAATTAAAATTTTAAGAATACCTCGTCTGAGCATGAGAGGAACACGAGAAACAAACACAATATTATTCAAATTCCCTTGCATAAGACGGTGATGTATGAGCGATCCTTTTTGGTTCGAGGATCAAAAATTTTTAACGAATATTATGATCACTTTAATTTGGCTCATGGAACTGATGTCTTTCGTAAAACTTCAAAAAAGATTTTTATAGAAGAGTACTAACATTTATTTTTATTTTTGATTGTGCCTATCTTGAAAATTTGTTGAAGTAATGTTTTCCTGTTTCATCAAAAATACCTACTTATAGTTTGTAAGAGCAATTGTAATTTTTGTAAACTAATACATCCAGGGAAGGTGGAAGAGAGGGCCATTTTGGCCCTAACCTCTCCCTGGTTGATAAATAAACGCATACAATCAATCAATCAATCTGATCGGAGGCTCGTTTTTATTATATTTTTCGAACAGACTATTCTAACTCATCGATTCGATTGAGCCATAGTACCTTAAATAAATAATTAAGTCCGAAGTTAGGTTACATACAACAATGAATTCCAGAACAACTATTTGTCAGTCTGCTTGTAGTCAAATTCACAAAAGTCGTCTCGCTTCGTGAATAGACAGTGAAATTTTCAGGAATTGTTCCATTAGTGAATGTGCAAGATTAGCTTTTATTGAATTTTGGATAACAAAAAGTACGTCCAGGATAGTATTATAATTCAAAGTTTTTTCCTGTTTGATTCTTACGGCAATGAAAAGTAAGTACGAATCTAGGAATATTCGTTAAGGCGAGTGGATGTATGTGCAAGGATTTTTGTTCGACTGTTCTAATTTTTAAGGCTGGAGGACCTCTTGAAGTAATTATCATGATTAACTTATCAAACACCTTTACTTTTATCAGTTTACCATCACCATTAAAATGCCTCTTATGTAAATTTCTATATATTTTATGATAGGTCAGGTATATCTTTTCGCCTATTGAAACATGGAAGTTCTTCATGACCTGGGCACGTACATTTTTTCGTTATCCGTCCCTATCTAACTATTGATAAGGTAAATATAACCCTTGGTCTTGATAGAACAAGATCATCACGAAATGTTTTACTACGGCTAATTGATGCCCGACTTTACCGACAACTTTTGGGGTCATTATTGTCTCTTATTCAGTCTATATTAGAAGGAGTAGGGTCGAACGTCATGTTGGCATAAAGTTTTCAATAACCACGATCCGTGTCCATGTGGTCGGCATGGACGCTATTTGCTTGATGCGTAATACGCAATGATGGTTCCAACAAAATTTATTAAGGCAATTTGAACCGTACGAAAACATGTTGATAAACGAAACCCCCTGGATCCTTGTCTTTTCTGACGTTTTCTCGTCTCATCGTATCGCTTTATCCAGAATTAGCTTCCTTGCCTGTCGATTCTCCTGGGCCCCCACCCGATGACCCGCGCACGACTGCTCCCAATTAAATCCAAAAATAAAAGGGCCGACCTCTTATTTTATAGGGAACTCCTGTTCTTTCAACGGTATCCATATTAATTTAAATAGACGAGACACTCGCGATTCAGGCGGTAGCTCCTTCCTCCATCTCCTTCGTGCAGTTCAGTCCCTCGATTTCCTCCCGTTGGACAGCGACCACGTTAAGTGATTCACCTATTGTTATTCGTCGCTTCAAGCTGACTCCCTTTCCTTTGCCCAATAGAAATCACTGTGTGGGGTCCCATTGACCGGAACCGAATACAAATTTTGATATTATAGAATGTAGTTAAAGGTGAAATCGCGGCGTTCTCGAAAGCGATTTACCGCTCGCTGTTTGACATCCGCCTGTAAAGTTCCCAAGTTCCACTCCGAACTCTGTACTGAGTTAGAATATTATATTTCTTTCAGTCCTTTCTAGTCTATTCAAACCGGAAATATTTTAGTCCACTTTCACAATTATTTTGGTTATGTAATGCTACTTTTTTCTAAATTTTATGAGGAACTAAAAGTGATGTTCATTTCTGACGTGGAGAAGATGAGGATTAGAACTTTCGAGATGATCACTGAATTTCAATACTGAACACCCAAAAACGTTTTTAACAACCTCTAGACATAACAACTCGAGTAGGTAGACACCATGTTATGTACTGCGGTAAATACGTCAAAATAAAGAACAGATTAGTTCTATTCATCATGTTGATCTCATGGAGTAACAGTGCAAGTATAAATTAAATGACGCTAGAATAGCCTAATGATAGAAGAAAATATTTAAATCCTTTCAAGAAGCGATTATTCCTACACAACTTCTCCTCGCATTCTTGGTGGTCTGGTTTTATGGCGAAAAAAACTAGGCGACTGATTCTCCAGATTTTTTTTTCTGGCCTGTCTGTGCACTCGAAATCAAGCCAAAGTAGGTAAAAACGCGAAAATTGTTCATGGAAGTTCAAATAAATCGAGAGCTGCTGTTGATCGAATCACTCAAAACTCTCTTGACCTTGGAATCTATGTATTCCCCTATAACCTACTTCAAAATCGTACCTAATGAGTTTGGCGGGTTTTGTGATGTGAAACGGGAACTAGAAATTTTTTTCCCTTTTTTAATTTCGTTTGACAAAAAAAAAGCAATCAATTAGATGCTATGCTTTGTCAAATATTTGGAGATCATAAGCGCTGTAATTATAAAAAACTTCACTCGTGGTAATTGATCAGTTTATCTGATGCAGGGTGCAAGAAGTTGTTACTTCAAAACCGAAGTGGAATGTCCGTCTCAAAAATAGCTTTGTGAAAGCGAAGTTTCCAAACCCGACGGGAAACGGGGAGTATCTAATGACTGGCGGAGGTCGTACATTATTCGTACAAGGGCAATATTTGTGAATTAAAGCAACAGCCTTCTTCATCGTGTGCGTGAGTTCGAGATAAACTGCTATCGTTGGCGACAAGTCTTACATTAAGGCTAATTTATTCCGCTCATCACTATGAAAACACGGACGACTGCTGCAAGAGTCGAGCTCAGCCGATGTAATTTTCGACGTCAAACGAAATGCGTTGCATGGGATTTCCCTTTCAAGAGAGCAACGGCTGTACCATTGACTGCGACAATTAATCAAGGAAAAAGTTGAAGAGGTCAGGGCAGATGTTTGCAGTATCATTGGCACCTTTTTGGCACCAGAGCAGCAGCTCTAAATCAAGCGGATCTGGCTGCTTGGCGAAAACATAATAGCAAAACACAATCACCGTAGCAATGTTTTTTAAGTATATATAGATTGAAAAAACTAACTATTCCTGGATAATCTTAGGTATCAAGGTACTTTGAGTAGAAAATAATGATGTGGAGAACTGAATTTGAATAAGTATGTTTTAAACATTTCGACATTCGGTGAAAAAAGGGTTTCCAGCCGGAACAGTAAACAATAAATTGACCTGTTGTGGTTTGTCGCGTATCCATTAGATTCGACATGGGGTTGAGGTGGAGACATTGATTGCGACGTTATCTCATATTTTGTATTTCTTCTAGCGCTTTCGCCGCTCTGGGCCTCTTCAGGAAACATCTTCTATGTACAAGTTTTTTTAAAAAATTAGGCCCAGTAATAGCTCCACAAGGTTGGGATTGTCATGAATTGGGAATATTTTTAGAACACTTCCGCTTTTTAAACCTAGAGTCTAATAAATTAAAATAAATAGGGGACTAGATTTAAATGCAGGGGTGACTAGAACGGGGCGGATTTAACATAAATATACGACTTAAGAATGACTAGAGGTGATCACATGGTACATGTGATGAAGTACCATGTGATCACTGGCCCACTGGATCACTGAGGCCCAGAGCGGCGAAAGCGCTAGAAGAAATACAAAATATGAGATAACGTCGCAATCAATGTCTCCACCTCAACCCCATTTCGAACAATTGACCTGGTACACCTACTACAGTAGACGACGGGGTTTGATTAACTTACTATTATTCTCAATTTCATCCCTACATGTCTCTAGCAGAAAAGTTGGTTTTGCATTTCTTCAGAATCTATTCTGGGTTTAGTTGCTAAGGAGGGCCCTCATTCGTATTACGAAAGAAAGTGAAGAAAAATTGCGGGGAGAAAATAATTTGAAAATAGAAAACTAGCGCTGTTATGAGTACTGTGAGTGATCGTTATTCAGCCAAGGAGTAGGAACGAATCATGCCACTAAAATCGTTTTCCACTCGTTGGATACAGAATAAAAATCAGCTGCGGCAGTCCAACGAAAAACAATTATTGAAGTTTCATTGTCCCCAGAAATCGTTACGATGGGAGGCGAAATACACGATAATGAAGAAGAGTCATAGAAATGCAAACGTATAAACCAAAAATGTCGACAATCGAATGAAGAGTTGGTATGAATGAATGTTGAGTGATTTGAACTCGTTCACCTCTCGAGGAGCACTACTTAATCCGAAACGTTCCATCACTCTTCAATTGATCTTTTCCGAATAAATATGCGTTCAGTTGATCGGTTTGAAAGCTGGGGTCGCGTGTGAGTACCATTGCTTTCAAACGTTTTGCGTGACGCTGTTCAAAGCGAGCGAAGCGACGGATGAGCTCAACAAGTCAACATGGTTAGATTGTAGGTACCCCAGCTACCACCGACCTGTCCACCGCTCCCACTGTCGATGAGCGGTCTATTGAGCTTCATCAACGCCCCCGACCGTGCTGGCAGCGACTATGTTTTCATTGCGTTCACACAACGGGAGCTGGTGATTGCGAAAAATTGCCTTTTCTAGGACATTGAGTTATTTAATTATTGAGTTGTGTCACTACGTGTGTTGAGTTTATAATTTAATATCACTTTTTTCGAAAGGTATCAATCTATGATATTTATTCAATATGTCGATCACAGTATTAAAAAGTATAAGATGAAGTAAACTTCTTCATGGTGATAATAAGCTATAGGCATTCAGCATTGGTACCTTATGGGTTGAATAATTCGTTGTTATTTACAACTAAAATATAAAACGTGACGTGGAAAAATTAGTAGGTCATACACTATTTCCATTTTGATACCACAAACAAAATAAAGCAAGACATTTAGTTACTCGTATTGGGCCATTGAGGCTACTACCTCTACCCAAAACAAATCGCTATAAGCTGATCGTAAAGAAAGAAGTTAATGTACTAATCGCATTGATGTGCCATGCTTTCTAAACAAAGATGTGCTAGGATTAGTTTCGACTTTTTAACGCTGAATCGCAAGGACCATTACGAAATCGATTGCTATAATGGTTCTCATTTTAGCCCAGCTTTTCTAAGCATTTCTCGAGAATTTTTGAAAATAAGCCGATCATATGAACTGAGGATCAAAATCGTCGAGTGTTCGTCAGATTTAAATGTGTAAGTAGTGCCTTGTTAAAGCCCGAAAATACTCGGGAGACAGATGAACAATTGGGTAACGAGTCGCCATGTTTTCCCCCCAACGCGCTCGGCAATTCCACGCGAGAGTAGAAAAAAACTTTTTGAAAAAAAAAATAAAACCGACTTCAAAAAGTTTGTCTATAAAATACACTCTGAAAAGGAAAAAATAACAAAAATGTCCCAACTTCGCAGCAACTCATTCGCCAACTACACATTTTAAGGACTACTTTACTACTCGTATTGACCTGACCACTTCCTGATTGATTGGATCACCTTCCCTAATAATATAAAAATTACTATTTCTCATTTCCCAAATGATTAAAAGATTTTCCTTTCACCTCTGAATTGCCTCCAGATTGATCATCTTTTGGAGTCGGCGCCTCTCTTATATTGTATTGGAGAAGCCTATAGATTCCGAATTACCAGTAGTATGAATATAAATATCATGAGTTTTCACGATTCTTGAACAGAGCAAATCAGCATTTATGAGAACTGATCATTAACAATATCGATTTGAAGGTGACTACTCACGCCTTTTCCTAAAAACCATTTCAGATTTCTCTAAGAATCTTTACGTCCAGACCCAGACTTATTACCTGGCACCTACTAATTTATCGTAAATTCATATTTATTTGTAACCATCGGTTATTTTGCCAGAGAGGCGCCGACTCCAAAAGATGATCAATCTGGAGGCAATTCAGAGGTGAAAGGAAAATCTTTTAATCATTTGGGAAATGAGAAATAGTAATTTTTATATTATTAGGGAAGGTGATCCAATCAATCAGGAAGTGGTCAGGTCAATACGAGTAGTAAAGTAGTCCTTAAAATGTGTAGTTGGCGAATGAGTTGCTGCGAAGTTGGGACATTTTTGTTATTTTTTCCTTTTCAGAGTGTATTTTATAGACAAACTTTTTGAAGTCGGTTTTATTTTTTTTTTCAAAAAGTTTTTTTTTATTTTTCTCTTTTTAGTGACTTACAATTATGGACAGCTCTCTTTATAGAATTTTCCCAAGCTTTCATTATTGTGTTCTTGTCACTTACTACTAACCGTCCATACTCAATTCATAAGTCCGTTGAACGATGACGTTCTAAAGTATAATGATTACCTAACTATTTTCAATGTTATTATGTTGATTGAGAGTGAGTTTGAACGTTTGGAATAATCCATCCACTGATTTGGGTCTCTTGGTCAACATACCGGATACTTTGATCCCATTGATACACCTATCAAAACTCAAATAATTGTGTACACCATTACTGGTTACTGAATTGCACCAATTCACTCGTTCTTTATTTCTCTAACGATAATAGAGTGATAATTTTCTCAAGCGTACCCGCAATCGCACTGAATGAGAGAATCCGAACAAAATTTCAGAAATTCGCCGAACGTTTGTGCATTAACATGGAGTTATTTGGCCTTCAAAACGATGTTATTTATTGAAAATTTAACGCTGAATTCAAATCTTCTAACGAGAATGCCATGACTAACGTAGTTTTTTTTCTACAAGCATAAATAGTCCAAAAAACGTGATTTTGAAACAAATTTTTTAGAAATACGGCCTAAAAAGTATCTACTTTTAATCCAATCAATACCAAATTTGGATCACGTAAACTAGACTCAAATGTGAACAATTTACGTTTAAAAACGATGGAAAAACAGTTTAGGATTGGAAGTTATGATGTCTCAAACACAGGTCCATTAAAACATCGATTGCTCCCTTATTATGCCACCTAAACTTGATTTTTTACCACCGTTAGAAAGCTCTAGCTAAGTGCTTTCAAGTGCAGTAGTGTTCATATTTTTTTTCTCGACGTGGTTGGGAACGGTGCTCGAAAAACCTCAAAAAAGTGAAAATTGGCATCACTTTTTTTGTTACACTTTCTTCTCTACACGCTATATTAGAATGCCGAACAAAAAATTGAAGCTAGGCCCTTGTAGGCAGATAAATTATGAACAAAATGACACCAGAAACAAAACAATCGAGCAAGTATTCTAGAAGTTATAAGCTTGCAAAGTCAAAACTTCCTTTTTTCGCGAAAATCACGTTTTCCGGCGTTTCTCCGCGTCTGGAGACGTAACTACTGAATGGACTCAATTGAAAAAATTATGGGACCTACCTGGATAGTAACCCTTTCAAACAAAAAAAAAAGTAACCCGATCGGACGTACAGGAGCTGAACGCCGGTGGACAACACATACCGAAAAAAAAAAAAAAAAAAAAAAAAAAAAAAAAAAAAAAAAAAAAAAAAAAAAAATCCCGCTAGACGACCATAGTAACCTCCTCCTTGTTTGAAGTCGGTTAAAAAACGAAAATATTCTGCTAAGTAGGTAGTTGGGCCTTGTCATAACGACTATCAGAGGCAGCTGAACATGATGCTTGGCTTCGGGATTGTTAGAAGATTATCAAGGATAACATTCCGCATAATCCCCAACAATTTCATCGAACGGGTCAGAATTGAGGGAGTTATGCGAGCATGATGCCGACAGTTCGACGGAATTGAAACCGAAAAGGTTTGAAAACGCAGGTGGTCATTTATTTGAGTCACGTGGACAGAATCAAGGTTTTGTGATCCGAAGAGGCAATGTTTCCTAGGATGATTCTTTTTCAATTATTGTCCTCAAATGTTCACCTTTTTTTTTTCGTAACCTTAAAACCCCGATTTTTCCCAAATTTGGATGATATTTGAATAGAAACCAGAATATCATAACCCTTATAATTCACCATGACTAAATTACCGGTTTCATAACGCTTTCGGGAGTGTAAAATTCTCCGCATTTTCTCATGAATTAGGCTCAAGTTATGCTACTTTAATAACATCTCCTTGGATGATTATATTCTATATTATATTCTGGAACTCGGTGGTGCTCTATTAGTTTCATTATGATCAGATCAACGGCTGCCTCCGTAGATGATAACTAGGAAGCATTTATGGGACCACTTGGCAAAGTGTTTTTCATTGGAGTTTTGTAACTACGAGTTGCGATGGGCTTTATTCTGTAATAAGATTTGTTTCTCTTCAAATAAAACAATCAATGGATCACCAGTATCAATTCGCTATGTGGGAATACTGAAACTTAACTTCACTAAGTAGATTAAGATCTTTGAAAAGAGGGAATCGGGTCTTCGACTGCGAACCAGACGGTGAGTTTAAGTTCATTATAAGTTGCGCTGAGTGTCTAGTTAAGAACCTGAATATTAGGTTATACGCACTCTTTTTCATTAGTTTTTGTTTGTGCCTAGCAATGAACCATATGGTCCCTATCGGTATTATGCTTCCTAATTTGGTTTGGGCGTTTATTTATTTGCCTAATTTATGTATTGCGTCAGCCCTTCACATCGCTTTTCCTCCGTAGAGAATATTGAGCTACATCTAGTAATCGTACTTTTAAATCGATGTAATGGGAGGTAAAATAACTTGGCGACGTCTTCTCCATTGCTTTATTTTGCCGAGATATTTCGCATCTTCAGGGCAGCATAGGTCTATTGGGTACCTATGCCCCTGGAACTAGCGTCATAGGAATATTGGAAATTAAGTAGGTATTAAAACAAGGAGAATAAAATTTTGAAATAATTAAAACGAACGTAAGACCTCACTTTTTTGCACACTTTCCCCTCAGACTGTAAATATTTTTGCGCAAATAAGATCCGTTCTAAATATTTTTGTACTTTTTTTTATACTTAATATTTCTTTTAAAACTGCCGTTTTTTAAACACATCATGTTATATATTTTTAGGAAACATATTTAACGAAGTATAAGATGCTATAGAACCCTTAGGCTCCATAGAAATATTGCGCTATTTTTGAGCGCCGATTCAATTCGCGGCGGAAAACCGTGTGATGATGCGGACGTGCGTCTAAAATGCAGTATTTCATTGTCTTCATCTTCACGAGGCGACTCTTACTGTGAGCTAGCTATTCTATTTTCTTTCTTGACTAAACTCGCTCGATCTTTGTGGTCGAGTGCTCAGTACAGCATAATATAAATGGTGAAAAATCGTTTCTTTACAATAGCGCGCTGGCACGTACTGAGATTAGTAGTACTTGAAAAAGTTGATTAATTTTAACCTATAAAACATACCCGTTGTTTCAGATCGACTTCAGTTACGTTAATGACTTTGGCAAATCTGGGCTTAGAACTTGATGAGGTTCGTTTTTCTTCTCGTTCAGCTGTAACGCAAAGTGAATGAGAATGACGAATTGCTAAACGACATGCAAATTGTCGCGGTTACCCGTTTGAGTGTTTGTCAAGTGTCCGTTTCAAGTTTCTTTCGTTATTGTCGTTTGTATTCATCTCGAACTGACGTATGATGCGAGCAACGCAACGCCAGAGATGAAGCCGTGTGAGCGACGTGCCTACTAAATCAAGCCCACGTCCGTGAGTGTGGGCAGCTTGAGGCACAGAGGACATGCGCGTATAAACTCTCAACAGGCCGATTCAAATTGGCAGCCGAGCGTGGGATGGTCGCCCTGAACAAGATTCGAATCGACACAATGCCCGAGATTTGAACCCGATTTCACTGGGATACGAGCATGATTTGGAGAAATGTAAAAAAAAAACCTTCCTTCAGTTCAATTCGAAGGAAAGGTCTGTTCTATGGAATAAAATCCGAAAATCTTCATGCTGGGATGATGCTTCCAAATCGCTAGATCGCTCACTCAGTGTCAACGGAAGGGGGAGGGTGTTGAGTGGTGATTGTGCTGTATCTTTGGTAAATAATGTTCTTCAGCCACTTTCGTTAGTGTTAAATATTAGTTTTGTTTTCGACCATGTCTAAATGGAATAAAAATTCACCTTTTCTTTTGCGATATTTATCCTATGTCCTTTGTATTTATTCAGTTAGATCACTATTGTACTGTAGTACGTGTGCGTTATGTTTTCCATTTTTATTTTATTTTATTTTTATTATTTTATTTAGTTTGAGAGCAAAGCTGCGATGTACTCTCTCGTATTCGTTTTATTATTTTCAGCGCTGTCGCCATCGTGGGCTCTTCAAGAAAATACCTTCTACGTTGATAAAATTAATTATTTCGTCGCGACAAAGAGGGGCGTCAGTGATGGTAGAGTAGGTATTGAGTCCCATCAGTTAAAATTTGGATATGGCGGGAGCACTTTACCAAAGTTCGAAGACCAGAAGTTCAAAGTGACACCAATTGACAAAATTCGTTATGTAGCACTCTGTCAATAAATTTCTAACGCTCAATTCCGTTATATCCTGATGAGGCCACGATGGCGAAAACAGTAGAAATAATAAAGTGCACAATACAGAGAATGTCACAGCCTTGCTCTCACTCTCAACCTCAAACAAAATAATAAACGACGTGCGAGAAGCTGCAACGATTTTTATCACACTCTTGATTTAACAACCATGGTGTGAAGTTTGTCAACGCGATGGAATTTGCGATGAAAAAAAAATTGCCTACCATGTTGACTTGACACAAGCGTGCAGCGTCAGAAATACCAGATTATATTGGCGAATATCTTAAGGTTGGCATCGGCAGTTTTTATTGAGCGATTTATCAGTATTGATGCATGAGGGCATGACATTATGCGAGGATGATATTGTAGTAACAATGGGGAAAATATTGAGAGACCCGTGTAGAGCTAGGAGAAATCGGAAAGGAACATCAGAGGGTAATATATTTGGGATACGAGGCTAAAATAGTGGCTTTGCATGAATAGGGTTCATGGAGACGGTTGAGGGATATTTAGGGCGAATACATATTTTACTCCTTTTGTATCATGAAAAATGAAGGTACAGTATTATATTATTCAAACAGGGCCGAATGTGGTCGGTAGATAGCACAAGCCATAAACGTTCAACCTTTACACGGTTCTCCGTACAAATTGATTATCCAAACGCTTATTTTGTATTTTACAAAGTTACAAAATCTACAAAATTTTAAAGTATTTTATAACCCTACTATTGGCGGTTATCATTTTTGGAACAGTTCACTAGACTCAAATAGCGAATCATCCAAGCCATAAAAATCTGTAAAAAATCGATCTTTTTTAATTAAATATGGCGGGAGTACTTCACCAAAGTTCGAAACCCTGAAGTTCAAAGTGACAAAAGCACGACAAAAGCGTGGACAAAATTTGTTATTTAGCTCATTGTCGATAAATTTCTAACACTCAGTTGCGTTCTATTCAATTCAAAAAGCTGATAAAATTTGGAATTGAGAATCTCAAGTCAATGTTTGCGTATTATTGTATTGACGCTGAAAATTGCTTCAGGAATGGTTTTGAGTTATGAGGTACATTGGGCTCACATGCTACAGAACCTCTTTCACTTGATATTTGAGCTCTGCGTACGAATTCTATCCATTACAAAGCGAATAAACTATCTTTCGTAACATGAGATATTGAAGTGGTTTCTTTAGTTTTGTACTGTGGAAAGGCAAAGCGGAATGTTGGCCTATGCGTTTCGACAGTTTCATTCTTCTGGGCACCGTATAAGGTGCTTATCGCACGGCGCCTCGCTGTGCCTCTTCTCTGCAATCGGTTGTATATAAATAGTTATCCATTCCTCGCTTATCAGGTCTCACTGTCATTGGTAATAATCTAGCGGCTTACCTATTTCGTATTCTCAAAAAGGACTCGTCGTAAAGGCGGCCATGTTTCGTTTATTGAATCTCTTCGCTGCTTTTCCGTTCTGAATTTGTTTTATCTAACAAATAAATGGGCGTATTGTTTGTATAGACTGACAACCGAATTCCTTTCTACTAAACCGAAAAATATTACGCCGAGTACTTTCGCCCGTTCGGGCTTCTTCAGGGCATTATAGGACCAATGGTACCTATGGACCTATGGCATTGGTCCTATAATGCCCTGAAGAAGCCCGAACGGGCGAAAGTACTCGGCGTAATAAAAAAGAAAAAAAATGGAGAAGAGGTCGTCTCGTTATTCTCCCCCTCAACCTGCAGAAAGAAGGAATACGACCACCTGGAGAAGAAAAAGACGAAAAATATTGATAAACACCAGAATGAAATAAGTTGATCCTGTTCGTACTTGTATAATACCCCAGATGTTTAATATCGCTACGACAAGAAAACTGAGGTTATTGGAAAACTCTAACTGCCAGTCCTGTCTTCCAAGCGGAATGTTGAAAATATATTTGTGAGTTGAATGGGATACGCTAAAGCAGAAGCTGACAGTGACAGTGAAGGGGAAGAAGGGAATGACGGACGCCCTCAAAACGAGACAGCTGGTGCGTTTCGTTTCCTTAAATCCGATTGCACGGCAACACCGGAGACAGGTTTTCTAAAGCTTTGACTTCGACTTCGTTTTATTTTATTCAGTTTGCTGTAGCAAACGCCGAGATATTACGCGAAAATAAAATCAGATGCCCAAATCACAAATGTTTTGAACTACAAAACACGTCTCTGCCGTATTCGGAATATTTATCTATTAATTTCAGGTTTATCTTCGCTATGCTAGTGTGCTAATAATAATTAGAAGTTTAAGATTCAATGAACTTTGAGCAAATATCATGGCTGTCCTATTGTCGCTCGAGATCAGAAGCTAAAGTACGATGAATGCGTCTGCTCCTAATCGGAACGCGATTGTATTGGATGAATTACTTACGAACAATTCCGGTGTGGCGAGAAATGGCATGGAGCCAGGACCGAAAGAAGTTGAAGCCATAAACAACCTTTGTATTCCACAAATAGTGTTTTACGTTTCTGACACCTCCCTCTCACCAACGATAATATTTGAAAAAATATGCCAGTATAAGAACAGCGTCCAATTTGCTTGGAAAAATTTGGCGATGGACGAGAAAAGTGATTTGCTCTCGAAATTCTTGCGCTTGCGCGTATTAAAGATCGACATCTAGCAATATTTCAGGATGAAATTTAACCAATGTTATTAATTGGAGTAGGTTTAGTATTTTTTTAAAGCGGCATGAACAACTGCTAACTGTTAATTCATTCATTGATCTGTCATTTCATTTACTTGCAAGGGAACTTGCGATCTTTGGGTTATCTTTGCACTGGAATGGCATTCTTCTTTGTTATTGAGTTCACATTACGAAACATTTGGGCATGATTCAGCGTGGGGCAAGATTCTTTTCGAAGGAACAATTATTTGTTCTGTACCTAGCTGATTTAATGGGTTGATAGCTTTCTATCAGCTCAGCCATCCCATTGAATTATAAATAATGAAGGTTCCCAAAAGCGGCCTAAGAACCGTAGACAGCTCTGTGCTAGTAGAGTCAAGTTTCCAAATCAAGCGGAATACGTACGACGAATACGTAACATAGGATCTGAAAACCATGGAAAAATCTGATTCGACTGTTACGATAAATATCCCAAGGCTCCATCCGAAACCAATAAGGCCTTGAGGCTTTTCTCAAGACATTGTGCAACTACCTCAGTATAGTTGGGTAGTTATTAAAATGATCGGAATAACGTCAATGATTTAGTTATTAAGTACAATAAACCAAAAACCTGTCGAGTTATCGTAGCCTTCGTGTTGAATGTTTGAGATTTTCAAAAATTTGGTAATAACTCGAGAATTTTCGGAGCTATAAAAATCGTTCTATACTCGTTGGAATGCTCGTCAAACATTCTCTTCTGTACTGTTAAGCGAAAAATTTAGCTTTCAATTTGAAAATTAAGACAAATTAAATTATGACAGTTACCATAGTTGTTACGAAATTTCCCCTTATAGGTATAGTTACCAATCATTTATTGGACGGAAACGTTCACAAATGTTCGGTATAGTCACTATCACAAATTGATGGTCTCCTCAAATCATAATTGAAGCAAAGAAAAAATTAAACGAATGTACAATCATTTACAGCGTTTTTCTTTCGTATTCAAAATTCGAGTTGCTTGGAAACGTTCAAAAATTGTATTTTTGGGTTGTGAACCACGATGAAGATAATGTTTGCCGTGAGTTGAAACATGTATAGAAAGCTTTTTAAAGGTTTGTAATATCTCGAGTAACATCATTATTTCAAACTTCTCCTATCATCTAACAAATAGCGAACAAAAGAATAATAACCTCAGAACCATCGAAATTAGGAATTGTACTAATCCCGTCATGGTCTCATTCACCTATTGAATCCAATAAAAAAAATTTCTTATTGATACCAAAAACACGACTTAAAACACTGGAAAATATTAATCCTCTCTCCCTCAAAGCACCTAAAACGCACTCTTAAAATTGAGATAGCCATCTAGCGAAAGAATTCAGCCATCTTGAAATTTTTTCCGTTCGCAGTTATTGAATCGAAAAATCTGAAATTGGTGAGTCTAAAATTGGTACACGGTACCTCGTTGTTTGGGTCGTCAAACTGCTATAACCATTTATAATTGTTATCAAGTAGTTGCCTAATTTTTTTTTTTTTTTTTAAGCACATCTCAGTTGATGTTCGGAATCGGTAAGAATAGGTTTATTTCAAATTCTATGTTCTGCTTTGATTCTGACAATCGTTGAAACACAATCATGTTGTATTGGGAGGTTCAGTGAAAGGTCACTTTTGAATAACCCCTAACCTATCCTCAACCATGGTAGACAATATTGACCCTATTGACCTTCCCTTAGAACTGAGTTGTGAGCGATACGCGGTTGCCATCGCTCGGGCTGGTTCACTTGCTATGGCGGTCACGCGTTTGAATCCAACGCCGATGGGAGGCGCTTGATGGGAGTGCGGGAACGCTAACGGGTACTCAGGACTTGACTTCTCGCAGTAGCAGCTGACCTGGCCAGTGCCTAGTTGTGTCCGTCGTTACCTCTCAGGGCCTAGCCGAGACAGCATCTTCGGTTCATCTCATCACATTACAGTATCCCATTCCACACATCATTCTCTTACTGTTTCGACATCGAAACTCGCCATTTGCTTTGTCGGGATATGTATGAATTCTCGCCGAGCCAAACGTTTGTAGAGGCCGCCAGGGATGTCGTCATAAAAGCAGGCCAGGGATGAGTATTTTCATCAACATTTATTCGCTGAAGTGGCAAGGAGGTGAAAATCGCCGATTCACTCTCCGAACTTCCATCAACTGGCCGAGCACTCAATCCAGTAAAAGATTGTGATCTCACCTACAATAAATTTCCGAAGTGCTAGTTGCCTTTTAGTGGCGCTGAGTGAACGTACCTATTTTGGAAGAGTACCTTCGCCCAAGCCGTTCGAAACTTTTGAGAGTCGAAAAACCCTTCAAGTATCGGACTTCTCCAGTTTTTTTGCTCATCATTTCAAAACGATATGTACGCGCAAAAATTACACGTACGTTCCACGTTGAATGACTGCGAAATCCAAAGTATGATCTATAGTGCAATCAGAGGTCCAGTATTGACATAATTGCTGTAAGAGCCGACTTACTACGCGACGGCTACCCCCCGCCGTCCTCACAAGTTCAGCCACTCCCAACCAAAACAATTAATGGCAATATTTCTTCGAATTCAGTCAACCGAATTTTGAAATTGAAACATTTATGTCAAAGTGTTTCTTCGATTTAATTTCCGGTTTCGTTCTTACTAGGGCGTTTGGAAAAAGGCCTCTTCTCCATTTTTCATGTTGTCGGAAAATTTAAAAAATTAAAATAACTGGTCATGGTCGTATGGACAATATTACTATAATCCGTTGTCAAAAGGTTTTCTGTAAAATATTCAATTTATCTAAACGTAAAATTCTAAAAGTAATTTTGAAGTTTTCGGCAAAAAACTGTAGCAAGTCTCGAGTCACTGATGACCTCCTGCGATGGAGATCTCCTAAATTATAATGTATTCACCAACACATTTCCAGCTTTCATTTCCACAGCCGTTTTGCCTCGCTTTTTAAAATCTAATTCAGTTGGACTGTTATGCCCATTTGGGCATCCTCGGGCAGATGTGAAACAATATTTATTCCACATCATCTTCATTTATATTCGTTGAAGCATATATTCGTTTAAGGTTCGCGCCGGTGGTGCCTTCCACTCGGATTTTCCTATCTATCGTTCTGCTGTTTCCGATTGGATGTGCATATCAGCATAAACATGTATGTATGGTAAGCACATGTAAAGCTCGAGGTGCGATCTTCTCTCATTCGCAGGCCCCTCGGTATAAGATGGTTGGGGTGAATAAATTTATTCAGAAGCTGTGAACGAAGGCAAAAAATACGCAATCCCCCGATCCGGTATTGTATCCCTTCAGATTCCGCCATGTTCCGAATCTCTAGAGATTCGGCGAGTCCCGCGTGTGTATTTCATGTGTGTCCCTGATAATGATTACTAATTTAAATCGTGTCTGACGAACAATTTAATTCCGATACTTCAGTTCGTTAGGCAAAATATCGTTTGCTTTTGGTTTCATATTCAATTATAAACCATTGTAATAGCCCAAGAAAAAAAATTTTCTAACCCCCCCTCAAAATGTGATGTTTTACGTTTCAAGGCATGTAGAATCCGAATATCCAATAAAAAAAATTCTGTCCGTCCGCCGTCCGCCGTACGCCGTTAGCAGTTTTCCGGCCAAACTGTAAGAGCTACAAATTTGAAATTTTCGCCAAAAATCGATCTCCCAATTCTTGAACCAACTTGCTAGCTCAATTTTAAGGGTATTTTTGGGGGGTTTTGAGGGGGAGAAAATTAATATTTTCCAAGGTTTTTCAGAAAAATGTTTACGTGGTATCAAATTATATAGATTTTTGGACGCTGAATCGAATGAGACCATCGCCGGGTCGATAGCTTTATTGGTTCTCGAGTTATCGCAGCTTTTGTGCCAAATTTGGGAGATTTTCAGAAATTTTACATGAGGGTATAACTCGAGAGTTCTTGGAGCTATAAAAATCGTTCTATACTCATTGGAATGGTCGTCAAACACTCTCTCCAGCTGTACCGTTAGGCAATAAGTTTAGCTTTTAATTTGGAAATTAAGAAAAATAAAAATGATTAAAATTACAATAGTCGCTACGGAATTTTCTCTTATAGTTACCATCTGTTTTCCGGTGGGAACGTTCACAGATGTTCGGAATTTTTAAAATGACAAATGGATAGTCTTATTAAATCGATATTGAAGCGAAATAATAATAAACCACTGTACAATAATTTGCAGCGTTTTTTCCATTCACTCTTTACGTAGTAAATGGAAGTATTGTGCTCTCTTAGCAGTACCGCCAGGGAAAAAGGATATTACTGAGGAGTTTTCCCTTATAAATACCACTCTACTGTACGGTGGAAACATTCACAAATGTTTGGGATTATCACTATTACAATCGGATGATCTTGAATCATAAACAAAGCAAATAAACCACTGTTCATTCGTTTGCAGGATTTTTAAAAAATCTGATTTGGTGGTGATGGTGATTCGATCAAATTCATTGCTTTCGACCCAAACGAGATGATACTTCAGAATGTTTTTTCTGAACAATAAAAGGCAGAATACAGACAGAGAGCAATTATTGTACTTCTATTCCATCACGAACGGTTTGAAATCTAGACAGTGGAAAATGTTATAGTAGTCAACCGTGAGTTGGTAGTTTGCCCGTCGTTGATTGGAGAAACAAAAAACAGAAAACGTTTTGTTCTCAGCTGTTTGCAAATTTTTGAATGTATTATTTTCGAAGTCTTGATACTTCAGTTGTTTTTCGGGGTTAGAGGGGGAAAAATTAGGCGACTAGTGACGAGGCTACCCTCTCGAAGAAGAAAGGTGATACTTCAGATTACGGACCAACTTTGCTTGTGATAATTATATTGGAACTTTTCTGAAACTTCCTCCATCCAAACTTCCTTCCATCGCTTTAATATAAGTCTGGCGAACAAGCTTTGCAGAACCATTATCGGTTAGGTCTTTGTTTAGCTTGGGAGTATCATGATAAAATTATCGAACGGAAGCAGTCATCGGTCGTCGACTTTCACTTGGAAGTTACACATACCGTAACGTTATCTGTTTGACTTGAGTTGGAAGGACGCGTGTTGAACCAACTTTCGACGAAATAATTAGCGTATGAAATAATTTGAAATCGTCGAATCGTTTCGATGAAACGTCGAGCTAGGTGTAATGAATACATGATTTTGGACATTAATTTTGTACATTTAGTGTACATTATGTGGTCCTTGTATGGCATTATTTGTGCAAACAATAATTTGTGAACCGTGGAAGAAATTTTTCGTAAGAGTTGAGTTTTGAGCCTACCGAGGTCTCGTGCTTCGCAGGCGAGCCCTGTAGCTTTAACGATTTTGAAAGCCTGTTTACTTTCCAATTTTTGAGTCAATACGTTGAGTTCTTTTGACAACTACCAGTTGAACATATTTTTTCAATACCTTCCTACTGTTCGTCTTTCTATTTGAAAAATGTACTGATAATACAAACAAAACTGTTCTATAGTTTTTTTTTTTTTTTTTTGTTTTTTTTTAACCATTCAATTAATAGGAAATTGGAAATCTACTGATAAAAATTAATCTGTAATTTCTGTTCTTTCGATTTTTCAACTTTCAGCTACATTGACGAATGCTACAGTTTATTTGGAAATACGAAAATTTCTTTTCGCATTCATGCCAAAGAAGGAATTTTACTTTTATTGTAATACGAATAACTTATATTGTGTCACCAACACAACTGCAGTTTTGACTATACCCAAATTAGGTTGCTCTTTCTCACCTATGAGTCATGTACCTCTTTATTTTTTTCTCAGTTCAAACTTTATTTCGGTAAATTACATATTTAAGTGCTCTGTAAGAGGCTAAATGAAATTTAATCATTATTCGAATGTCTGAAGAAAATAGTTTTTTTTTCTTCTTTTTTCTAGATATTCACCTTGTTTATAAATTACAATTCCTCGATTATAGAACTGTACATGTCTGTTGTTTCCAGTATGATCTGCATATCTGAGCTCCTCGACAGCTTTCTCAGATTTTTCTTTGTACAAGTTACCTATACAAACGCAGTTGTAGTCCGCATCATTTTTATCTTGCTGAATGTTTGATGTCATTGAGGTATCATTTGTTGTACGTTATTCAGTAAACTAGACAATAGCTCGCTTTTCTCTGCATTCGGCGCATCGCCTAGATTTTCCAACTATCACGTTGGCGCGGTGAACGATTTATCGTCAATGGAATTTCCCTTTTCGAAATATCATCGTCCGAATTTTCAAAGCATACCATTTGTATTTTAAACTGAAGACAGCTTGGCTCAGTACCATTATTTTGGGTGAAATTGCAATCTTAATTAATCAACTGGAGTTTTTCCCTTGTCGGTATAGTGACGGCAATTATTGTAAATCCGGCCGAACATTTTATCGTGTTTCATCACATTACGTCAACAGCCTGACGCGAACAAGTTGAGCAACGATGGATCGACTGAGTGGATGCAAAGCAATATTATTTATGAGTTTTGGAGTCTTCAGCGCCTACAGTCGGATCTCGCTAACTTGGAAAATAAGCAACACTGACAAAACCAGCTGCCATAAATTATTTGGACTGGAATGTGAAGGCAATTACACTCGCACGAAATTAATAGAAGCAGTTTGTCGAGACCGCGGCTCTATAGCTAACGAGTGACCCCGTTGCGGGGTTGGACAGTCGAGAAGTCGGACTCTCTTGAGTTTACGTTCTCTTGTTCATCAAGCGTCGGGAAAAGCCAGACCCTTTTCGGTATTGAGTATAAGGGCTTCTGGAAAGGGCAACTCAATTCCGTCTTGATACGGCTGTCTTGACGATCTTGAGGCTGAAAAGCAAGCGGCTAATAGCCCAGGCAGGCGGCCGCTCGGCCCAAGTGGTCATTGTTATGGCCACTCGCATTAGTTTCCTTCTTATTGGATTACTTCAACGCTGACCACGTCTGTACACTAACGTTTCGCTTGGACTAGTCATTGTCTGCCGGTTGTTCATGTTTCTCTTGACCTCCACACTTGATGAAGGAGAAAAGATAACATCTACTCTTCTTCATCTGGTGACCATGCAAACACGAACTCGTGAGATGGTTCAGTAGAAGAACATCCTTTACCAAAACATCATTCCATTAGTATTACTAGGTTTTTAAAAAAATAGAACATGATTCCAATATTGCAATATCGAATACCATTATTCATCTGAAAACATTTTATAACCCCTCAAACATCATATTTTAGGGATGCGAAATTCGAAGTTCGTTTAAAAATGCTACAGTAGCTACATCGGCTTATCGTCCATGTAGCCGTTTGTCGCTGGGAAGAAATTGTTTTCCCTATTAAAATTGTATGTGATTCTAAAGGAAACGTTGTGACTCAATTGATTTCTTTCGAATGTAAATGTAAATAAGGTGAAATCTCGGTCTGGTCAACAAGACTCACCAATTTTGATCAGCTTTAGTAGAGAGGAGTCTTTTCCTCAGATTACTATAATCAATCAAGCTTACGGTCTTGTAATTAGAAACATTTGGGGTCTATAGTTTTAGACCATATCATTTACTTCCAGTGGGTGTGAGGGGAAAAAAGCCAGGCATCTCATTCTCCGAATCTTTATTTGCTGACTGAGCACCTTCGCCCGTTCGGGCATCCTCAGGGCGACGCGAAGCCATAGGGTCCACAGCCCCTATGGCCTTCTCGGGCTGTGGGCCCTTTGGCTCCACGTCGTCCTGAGGTGCGAAGGTGCTCAGTAAGCAAATAAAGATTCGGAGAATGAGGTGCCTGGTTTTTCTCCCCCTCACAACCCCTGGACAGTTATAATTACGAGCACTAATGCTTTTTAGAGGTTGAAGATTTTTTTTTTATTGATCTCGTTTCGTCGCTGTGACTGAAGGGGAATATAATTTGCATTTGATAGCTACGGTAGGTCGTTATGTTCATTTTGATTTCATCCTTTTTCTTCATCATTCTTGAAAAATGTTCGGCGACGATGCGCGGGTAGTACTTTCACGTACTGCCTAAATTTCAACGCTAATGCGGTATTTTCTTATCTTGCGAGGGTATATTACACTATCATATTTCCGAGGCGAACGCTATCCTAGAAAAGATGCAATGTGTGACAGAAGGCTTCCACGTCCACCCTAAGTTCAAGGGTTGCTATGGGTTGCTTGGCTGTATTACGCATACGCTACCCTCATCACGTCCGAAGTCGCTCTGTTTTGAAATTAGGGCCACCCGACCCAGCGCACATAACCCCTTCTACTGAACTTTCTGTCCAACGAAAGCAAACTTTTTCAACGTAAAGCAAGCATCCCACGAAGAGTTCGAGAAAAGGACCCCTTTGAGGGTGAAAGCTGAGGAAGCAGATACGTGAGAATGCTGGGGTGGTTCTGTTAAGTCCCTCTACTTTGTTTAACATTCGAGTTCTATCTAACCCGATTTAGCAGGCGCTCATGCATAGGACAATTTCAAAACTGTCTGATGTTAAGATATATCTTCACAGTACTATGCGGTTATTTTTTCTGCACCGATCTGTCATGGCGGAGACCTCGCGTCGAAATAAGCAGCTTACAATTGTTGTTCGCAAGGGGTACTAATGACAGATGTTTTGTCATTTCTATACCACAGAAATACAAATCGACACAAGTCAACTTGATCAGAAAGTATCTCTGCGTGTGTGGAAAATTCTTCCGAATTCATCTTGATGATTTTTAGGACGATTAAAATACATCCATTGACTACTTAAACATGGAAGTAAATAGTGAATTGAATACGTTAATTTTCGTGCAGGGTTTGCACCGTGTCACGGCTCCGTTCGTTAATGGTCGAGCCGTTTGGCAGTATATTATCAATCCTAATTTCCCTAGTACATTTCCCATTTTAGGTTCAAGTCTTGCGTTTAAGCAGACAGGCCTGCACAGACGGCCTGGTTTTCATGACTTGGGAGTCAGACTTTGTTGCCCGGAACTCCAGCTTCGAAACTTCACTAGCAGCAACTTTCATTATTGGATGAACAAGAGAGAAGTTAAGTTGAGGGTCCCACTCAGTGTCGCATGGGCGTGTTATGTTCACCCAACCGAGCCGCCATGTCCGATGTCACCATGCTATGTCGGAACGAAACATTGAGTTACATAAAGGCCGTATCACACGACAGACACTTCCCCCCGTTACGCCGGCACAGCAAAAAGATTCCTCCGAGAGATCTTTTGTACGTTGCAGTTGGTGGGAGAGCCGAGTACAACTCGAGCCACTCTGATTGGCTGATCCGTTCGCCCCTCTCTCAACCGCGTCCATGTCGACGTGCCGGTTTGGGGGCTGTTGGGGAGAAGTGTCTGTCGTGTGATACGGGCTTAACAAGAACTTGGACAACGTGCACCAGAAAACTGCAATAGCCAATTTTCAGGTGCATGAAAATAACTTTCCAGTGAAGAAACTTGTAATATCCCCAACATTTCTTATTGAAGTTGACATCTTGAGACTAATCGAGGGTTTTTCATCTCTGTCTTGTAGGCCACAACATCCATCAATGGAATAAGAATGCGATGCACAAGTGGTTCTGTGTACCTATTGAAGAGTAAACAAAGAAGTGTGGACATCTTCACTTGTTCACAACCTTTGTCATCGAGTTGCAAAAAAGTTTAGCTTCACAATCGTACTGAAAATGTTGTTGTTTAATCAACATTTTTGATTGACTCATTGATTGAATTTCTTCGACTCAAGGGACTAGTTAAGCTTGAAAGGTGAAACTTGAAAAGTGAAATTGTCGAGAAAATTATTCGAACGACGGGAAATAAGTTGGGTTTGAACTAATTTTCTAAGAAGGAATACGAAAATACGACTGAGACAATGTTTATATTCGTTAATGATCAAAGCTGAAACAAAATTCATTATTCAGGAAAAACTTGCAGTTGTCGAAAAAAAATTTTGGAAATAGATCTCATAGTGCTTATCAAAATCAACATTGAGAGCTCTTTCTTCAATATTTGATTTATACTATAGTATATTATATTACATATCTAGAGAAAATTGAATCATTTTTTTTAGCTAGGCGGTCATACATAGAAAGTAGAAACGCATGAAATAAGGAAATAACTCGGGGCCCAACGATAAAAACCAAGAGTCATTCACTTGCCGTAACTGACATTTAAGCTTATCGATTTTTTACGTTGAAGAATGACTTATTGAAGTTATTTTGATTACAGAAATAGTTTGTGCGAATTGAAATTTATTTAAGAATCTTTCTGTTATTTCTATCAATTTATTCAACAAGTAATAAATATGGTCTTCTCTGTGCAAAAGGCATACAATATAAAAAGGCTATAGACACCACACACACTGTACAATACTAAGACTTCGTCCACATAAAACTCAATTCATGCTAAAATTTGGGAAAAAGTTGATAATTTGACCTTGAATCGTTCCAAGGACAGATCACGTTCAATAATTAATAGTCACTTCAACTTTTTTATGTCATTTAAAAGCTGTATTTATACCTTTGCCAACTTATTCAAGTTCATTTCACGTGCGGGTATCATAGGATATTTCGAGTCGGCTCTCTGGTCCATGAATAGCTCCTGGTTTCGAAACCTAATTGAGTTGGTGTTTTTTACTGGAACTATTTTTGATTTGGTAACGTGCCTGCAATGCGAACTGAACATCATCCCATCGTAATAAGAGCGAACAAACACGCAATTATGCGTACATGATAGCTCCAGTATGTAAAAGCTCGTTCCTCATCAACGAGCATTCCAGCAATTCACTACAATGGTAGCTCTGCATGATATTGGCGTTATTGTCAATGCATAAGGAGCAACCCATTGACTTCGCAATGAGTTATTGCATGAAAACGGCCCCCATTGCGCTGCGGCAGATCTACTGTGATAACGAATGACTTTTCATGGCTGCAGATGGCATCTGAAGCTGCACTCGTGACTACAGTGGAAAGGGGGGCGTGAGAGTGGAAGAGAAAGAGAACAATTGAGGGAAAAGAAGCGAGGGTATTGAAATTTATTGACAATATATCGCAAACTGCGGTCAAAAAGAAGAAACAAAAAAGTACAAAAAACGCTGCAAATGATTGTACAGTGGTTTATTATTATTTCGCTTCAATATTGATTTAAGAAGACTATCCATTTGTCATTTGAAATATTCCGAACATTTGTGAACGTTCCCACCGAAAAACAGATGGTAAATATAGGGGAAAACTCAGTAGCAACTATTGTAATTTTAATCTTTTTTTTTTTTTCTTAATTTCCAATGAGTATAGAACGATTTTTATAGCTCCAAGAACTCTCGAGTTATACCCTCATGTCCAATTTCTAAATATCTCCCGAATTCGGCACAAAAGCTGCGATAACTCGAGAACCAATAAAGCTATCGACCCGGCATGGTCTCATTCGATTCAGCGTCCAAAAATCTATAGAATTTGATACCACGTACACATTTTTCTGAAAAACCTTGGAAAATATGATTTTTCTCCCCCTCAAAACCCTCGAAAAATACCCTTAAAATTGAGCTAGCAAGTTGGTTCAAGAATTGGGCCGTCGTAGAACCGAGATTGATTTTTGGTGAAAATTTCAAATTTTTAGCTCAAACAGTTTGGCCGGAAAACTGCTAACGGCGGACGGCGGACGGCGTACGGCGGACGGACAGAATTTTTTTTATTGGATATTCGGATTCTACATGCCTTGAAACGTAAAACATCACATTTTGACGGGGGGTTAGAAATTTTTTTTCTTGGGCGATTACAATATTTATTATTGAATAATAAACCAAAAAGTACAACAAAAAAAAAGACAAAATACCCCTTAAACTAAGACGTTCCCCGTTTAATAGGCGGTAAATGCATATGCATGCAGATAATAGCGAAAATTAAAAGCAGAAAGCAGAGAAATTGTCAGTATTATTGTACTGAACTACTGACAAGTTGTTGCTGCTGATAGGTTGTTATTGTTGTTAATTTATTTATCTTTTGGGTTTGTACCGGTAGATACTTATTTGTGCGAGTGAATAAACTGACTCGTTGGAGAACAGAAGCAAAAGTGAATTAATCGAGAAATTTCGCAACGAAGTAGCTTTGAATTAGGGTTCCATATTTATGATGAATGAAATAAATTTACGTAAAACGAAAATGAGAATTTGAAATAAATTAAAGTCCGACTTCGGGGGGGAAAAAAACTGCGTGGGAAACCCAGCTTTGGTAACATTGCTCCCCTTCCATTTGCGAACATAATGTAATATTTTGCGGCTCCTAGCAGATAAGATACTTCTAATGATGGGAGAAGGGTAGATGCAATCGATTGGATGAAGGGGGTGGTGCGGATTTTCGGTCCAGACATTCTCCAATACCCACGCAGCGCCACTGCCGCCTCTTTCTTGCGAGTCTTTTTTCCTTTGAGGATGGTCGGTTTTAGGAAAACATGGAAGTAAAAAGGTGAACAGCACACAACGCTTCGGTCGAGGAGTTTGGCCTGTGTTCTCGACTACCCGCCCTCGTTTTTTTCGATCTAGATAAGAAACCGCAGTACGAGGCTTCCTGAAATATCAGTACCGTCTCTCCTCCAGCTCTTATCCCCAACAACTTATATCTGAGCACCGTTTGAAGCCATGGTTGATATCTTCTCTGTTCTCGCTTGACCATTGCAACACAAACGTCCTAGTTTCGGACGACGATGTAAAAACAGAAGCAGAGGTTTTGAATCCGAAACTGTCCACTGGAACAAGATAAATCACGAAAAGAGGAAAACGACCCGGCTGAATTCATCGAGTTATTTATGATTTTAAGTAAGTTTTTCTTGCGCGTTTTTGTCATGCTCAATCGATTTCCATGCGTGAATCATTAAATATTAATAACACTCTGATCGATCAGCGATTTATATCAGAAGTGAATGGAGCTCAAAAATTATGTAGCTTTATTGATTGTGAATAAGCATCGGGATGTTAGGCATTGCCTATTTTTTACCGACGAAGAATAGTGAAAATGCTTCCGAGGACGGTGCCAACTAGTCTTCTCATGCCGAATTGCACAAACCGAACTTCACGGCAATCATTAATTACAATTTCCGTTCAGTTGTGAAAATTGAGTGAAAATCGAGTTGTTAGAGGCCAAGCTTTGTCAGTAAGTATCCTCAAACTTTGTCAGAAATTGTTATTGTCCCCAATTTGATTTTCAGTGATCGCAGTAAATTTATTTGCATTGTAACCAAGGAAAGCAACTCCACCGTGTTATGATTAAAATATCGATATAAATGTTGATACGGCATTAAATCTCGAACACCTACTGCAACAAAATGAATTCTGTAACGATGAAACAACAAAATATGAAAAATTGGTCAATTAAATTAAAATTATTTATTGAACACGCTATGGCTAGTCTCCCGTTTTTGGCGAGGACTCCGATTTACCGATGAGCTTGATGAAAATCGGTCAAGGAGTTCTTCGGAATGAGCTACGCGTATTCGTTTGTTGACCTTTGACGACAGTTCGCCTCATCGAGTGAATAATAATTTTTTCTCAAACCTACGTAGCAACAAAACCCTTTCTTGAGCTTGGGGGCCATCTTCTGTGTTTTGCACGTTACAAAAACTATTTTATGCCTTCCCCCTATATGAGTTACATTTGGCAATGGCGGTGCATTGTTGTGAAAAGCCTTTCTTCTGAATCCAATAATTTATTACTTCATCTTACGAAAAATTGGATTCATCAGCACTGCTAGTAGATGGTTCATAATGATTGAATCATAATGCTGCTTCGGTTATTCATTTTTGACAAACGCGTAGCCTCAGTCTTGTGACCTTAAAACAACGAAACTCCGTCGGTTACTTGCAAACGGTACCCGAGGATTTACGCTCATTTACTTGACTTGTTCGTAGGAAACAGCTGCTTGCTGTACAAAAAAAAGTCATAGTAAACTATTATTGAAAGATTTCTGGTTACGTATTGCTACAAGAATTGTGAGCTTTCACAACAGTGTCAAGAGAAGAAACGAAAAGATATCGCCTAAGAATCCTAATATCCCGTTATTCCATTCCATCAAACTGGTCGTTTTCCTGAACTCGGTGAAAAAGGGCGATTCGATATTGGTTACGGCGGCCAAGACACAGTCACATGCAGGAAACGCGATTTGGGACTTACTTTGTCTCCAACTGTAGCTGCTTTCACCATTTTCATAGCACGAAATGACTTTTTCATTTTATATTTGTCATAAGTATTGTAGAAGTTGTATTATTGCACTTGCACGATATTATTTTACGATAAGGATTTCATCTTCCGCAGATTGGTTGAGAGATTCATTAGGAGATTAATCCGAATAATTACATTTACTACTAATCGAGTGAAAGTGATTATAAATTGGTGTGTCTCCTCTCGTCCGATCTACTTTTATTACATTTACTTGGGTTTGCGTTGATTTCCAACCGTTTGAGCTGCACGGTATTAGAATGTTAGTTTTCTATATTCGATGGAAATTTCAGTTGTTTCCACTTTTTATACTTTTACGCTGATAATAATATGCCTTTCTTTTACTCCGTCGACAGCTTGCAAATGGACAGAGACGCATTCTATTTCTGAGTAAATTTCATACTGTTATAAGCTTTATGAACTCACCGAGGAAAACGTGTTTAATGTTGAGGGCGTTTAGAACTCCTCGGGCTGTATACTACGCGGAAAGATTTTTGCTATAGTAGCTTTGAGCCTTCCATGAGGTGAAAAGATTAGCTTGCTCGTGATTCATACGCTCAAAGATTTGTGCCTTTTCAGGTGGACTGCGACGGAGGCGTGTAGACGAATATGGTTCCGTAGCAGAGTTGGGACAATTCGATTAAAAATTTAGTTGAACTAAAGTTTAAACTAGAAACTAATTAGTTTTTAGTTTCAAAATTGAAACTAAAAACTAATTTAGTTTTTATTCGCAACTTCGAAACTAACTTTTGGAACTAAATTAGTTTTAGTTTCAACAGTTGAAACAAAAACTAATTTAGTTCCAAAAGTTAGTTTCGAAGTTGCGAATAAAATCTAAAGTAGGTTCATTAGTTGGAACTAAATTAGTTTTAGTTTCAACAGTTGAAACAAAAACTAATTTAGTTCCAAAAGTTAGTTTCGAAGTTGCGAATAAAATCTAAAGTAGTTTCATCTTTTATTCGTAGTTTCAGAACTAAAAATGAAACTAAATTTTTTTTCGCGTTTTTTACTGATTTGAAGTTTTGAAGGGGATGTATTGGGAAGTAAAATTGATAATCTCATGACTGAAAACTTTGAAAATAAGGGTGCGTTTATCAATCGCCTCCCGGGTAAGGTTCAGTTTGCCGTCAGCCAGCAGTACCAAGTTTCAACTTTTTCGAGCCAGTAACTCCGGAGAAAAACCCCGGACGGCGTGCGGCGGACGGACATTTCGGATTTGGAATCTACGCATCTTGAAACATAAAAAAAAAATTTTGAGGGTAGGTCGTATTTTTTTTTTTTAAGTTAGTTTCATTTTTATTTCCGAAACTACGAATAAAAGATGAAACTACTTTAGTTTTTATTCGAAACTTCAAAACTAACTTTTGGAACTAAATTAGTTTTAGTTTCAGCAGTTGAAACTAAAACTAATTTAGTTCCAAAACTTAGTTTTGAAGTTTCGAATAAAAACTAATAGTTTCATCTTTTAGTTCCAGTTCGGAACTAATTTAGTTTTAGTTTTTAATTTTAGTTTCAGAACTAATTTTTGCCCAACTCTGGTCCGTAGGCTGACAAAGGCGAGGGATAATCCTAGCCGTACTCCTCTGCTGTGCTGAAGACGCCTATTTTTTATTTTCGTTCCTAATGGCCTGAATTCTGCTATTTGGTGTCAGCCGAAGAGGGAATGACCAATTTTTCATGAAAATTGTGAGTTTCCGCGGAGAAAATCGCCACCGATCGCCATCGATCCACTATTCGCTAGCTCAATTTTTTCACTTCTATTGTGCAGTTTCCACTTCTGTACAAGCATGACTTCTATCGTCAAATTTCAGTAGTGATCTGCAGCAGTATTCATATTATGTGCACATCATATTATTACTCGTACGCCATATGTAAAACAAAATGAGAAAATATTTAGCATCGTAAACACTGGAGGAGTTTTGAAATAGAATTTCATCATAAATATCTTATGCATCCATTTTCGGTTATTAGCTAAATGCCGTCTTGATTTTCTCTCAAGTCGGCGTAAATTCGTGCCAGAATCATGCAAACCAAACGACCAAATTAAGTGACGTGTTTTGAATTGTCCGAGATGAACGACCGAATCGATTAGCATCGTATGAAATTTGGAACGCTTTCAACCCATCTGAACTATCGTGACGTTGAGTCTAAAGTTGGTCGGATAAAAGGCCGTCAGTCAACTCGATAGGATCTGTCTGTTATGCGGCGAAGAAGAAGTGGTCTGCGATGAATTAAGTCTATTTGGAGATTAGGAGGAGAAATGAATGGAAGGTGAGGGGGTAGTTTGTCTCAGCAAAAACACGCAATCTACTGCTCTAAGTTTGGGCTGGGTAGTAAGTTATCGCACCAGCTTCAACACTGGCTGACACGAGTCCCGAACTTTCCCTCAGCCCAACCGAGCCGCACTAAATCACGTAAAGCACATGCGACGAATTCCGTGCGTGCTTGAAATCGTCGGAACAATAACGATAATGTCTCAAGTAGGCTAGAAAACTCAGCAAGAGATCTTAAACGGGATGATCGACTAATGGTGAGAATCAGTTCCCTCCTTCATGGGAAGGTGAGTTTTGGTTCATCATCGTATCGATTGCTAGCAAAATTAATATCGATCAAATACCTCTCTGGAAGTCTTCTATCCTTTTTGTTTCATTGTTCAATCGTTCCGCTCGTGACACTGATGAAAATCATGTGCAGCAGTTCTTGTGCAGTAGTATCTTCACTCGCACTTGAAGTTCGACCTTACCCTCAAGAGGCTGGTAAAATTATGCATATAGTCACTAAAATCCCAGCGTACCTACCAAACATGGTTACCTTTCAACCATTCGAATTGAGTTGTTTAATTTTCATGTTTATGTAGTTAACAGATGAGAGAAATAAATTACTTTGGTCGTCATAAAAGTTCAACAGCTGGGAAGTTGTTATAGCTACCTAATTTACCCATCTTTGATTCTCTCGTACCATCAGAGGTTGTTGTCATGATGATAACTTATACACCTAGTATAACCAGTAAATGCCGTGAATGAAACCATCTCCTACCACAAGTATCTGTTCAACGGTCTACTGAAAAGTATAACCGGATTTCTCTCTACCAATCGTTCCTCTTCACATTAAGCCAATTACAGCACCACCTACTATATTACTCCGTGTTCGTAAATTTCTACGGGTAGTCCGAACGGGAACAATGGTTTTACGGGCCTATTCCGGCTCATAACAGCTCCTTCCAGATAAAAGGCAAAGCTTTGACGCGAATTGCTCACGTTTTTAAAGTGACGGTCTCAAGAAATATCACCTTACAAGCGAAGGTTTTATAGCGTGCTTGGCACCTACTACTTCTTGTTCGAGGGAGTCTTCCTACCGCCTCTCATTCCACTTCTGATAGAGAACACCTTTTTCCAGCTACTCGCCTCAGCTGCAACTGAGGAAGATGCCTGTCTTTATTTGTAATAGGCGTTTCAAGTTGTGAAGTTGAGCCTTCAACGCTCGTAAACGCACGATTGTCCAATGGTCCGGTTCGCGTTAATTACTTCTCCTTTTCGCTTCATTCATTGCGACTAGAGTCGTCTAACTGCTCTCATTGAGAGAAAAAATGGGAGGCTGAATGGAAGACGAATAATAGCGGAAAATGTTCAATTAATTATCATCATTCTTTGCAAACAATCGGGTGTATCGATAATTCTTCCGATTAACCATTATTTATGGATGTAAATAATTCATGATCAGATCATCAAATCGCGTAACACTGCAAAAATCGTAAAACATTTATAAAACCCACCCGCAAGCAGAATCGAGGAGCAATTTCGATCTAACTATCGAAAACAACGCCAAATAATTTTCATCTGTTGACAAATTTACGCTCACCGTGGATGAGTTTTGACGGCAAAATTTTAAAATTCCGACTTAAGAAGGTCGGTCGGGGGCGAGAGTAACCCGACTTATCCGAACGGCAAAAATGTTGAACTTTTTTCTGCCTACAGTGTTTGAATCCATTTGCTGTACAAAACCCCTGTACTCGTTCAGTTACAACGAGAAATCTACTTAAACCCTGCTTAGGGAAAATTCACAGAAACGTCGATTTTTACTACATTTCCATTTGTCGGTACTCGCTTATTACTACATGCTGTTAGTCATCTCCCATTACGTTCCATTTAACTTAACCCATTTTCAGCCGATGTTGCGTATACGCAACGTTATCTTTGACAATTTCTTACACACCCTAATTGTGATTCCTTACAATGTTTGCTTTCACATATAATAGAATGAGATGTAGAGGTATTAATAAAAAATTTTACAATCACATTTTAAGGCTTCATTGACCGGCTGTGTAGTTTTGAATGCAAGCTAAATTTCACGGTTAAAATAGCTGAATATTAGCTATTTTTATTTCCCACCAGTTGCTTTCCCTAGTCATCAATTAATTTATAATTTGATCATTTAGGTCCTCTTAATTTCAAATACTCTCAAAGGAAATTTTAACTCCTTTCGCTAGGACGTTTTTAAATGGAATGAATAAAATGTTTCGTGTACGCAACGTTGGCCAGTAGCGGTATCTAAAGCTCAAGTGGAGGTTTGCGGGATTCAGGATCACTCTCAGCAATTTCGATTCAGTTCATCCCCTGTCGAAAGCCATACGATTCGACAGGAAATTGAAACCCCCCCCCCCAAAATACCATTAAAATTGAGCTAGCAATGTTGTTCAAGAATTGGGCCGTCGTAGGACCGAGATTGATTTTTGATGAAAATTTCAAGAATGGAGCTATTATAGTTTGGCCGGAAAAGTGTTGACGCCGTACGGTGGACAGACCGAATTTTTTGGATTGGATATTCGGATTCTACATGCCTTGAAACGTAAAACATCAAATTTTGAGGGGGGTTAGAAAAATTTTTTTCTTGGGCGATTACAATGGTTTATTATTGAATAATAAAACAAAAACACATTTCCATCGATCAGCCAAAAATAATTGCAAGTTATAAAACAACATGATAATGCGATCGCGAACTACAGGATCAAAGTCAAAGGGAAGAAATGGTGGTGGCCTTTGTTTGTGAATGCTGTTGACAGCTGCGTAGTCAACGCATGGAAGATACACACTACACAGACTTGTGAGCGACAATATAATCTCGTAGATCAAATTCCGCTCAGAACTCATTCTTCAACTCCTCAGAACCCCTGACGAATCTTTGGGCGAGCTAGAAACTGTACATTCAAGGGGAGGCCTTCTGCAGAGGGGACGTGGTGAAGGTGTAGTCATTGACAATTTGTAGAGAATTGACGGCATAGGACACATCATGATTCGACAGAACGAAGTCCAAAGGAAAAGATGCAGATGTTTCTCGAATACGACGATAATTATATTTGTGCGAGAAATGTCTTGTACACCTTCATCCGGAGTGTTTTAAAATTTTCACACTTGATAGCACATCTGGCCAACGTTGCGTTTACGCAACATTTCTTATTTTTGGCTGCATTTCAAAATATTTTTTTCTGCCATTGTATTTACCTTCAGTCATCTCTAATTAAACATTTTTCATTAATAAATAACACATTTTTCATTTATTTCTTGCCTTGGCCGAAAATGGGTTAATGACTTTTCACTTAATGCCCTTTTGTTAAAAACATATAAAAATAAAAACAAATATAAATATAAATAAATAAATATAAATAAATATAATAAATAAAATAAATAATATAAATAGATAATAAATAAATAAATGAATAATATAATAAAATATAAAAACCTACTATACCTCATTGTCTATGGAATGCAAATAGTTGGCTCGGTAGCAGTGCCTCGATTCTTACCTTAGAAACGCTCACACTTTTTGTAATTTCCTCCTCAGGGAAACGTTTCTTCCGCTTTTCTTCTGTGCTGGCATTCAAAGATCTCTCGAGCTTGAGAGGGGTACAAATGGGAAGAACCAACGAAACTTGGGTTCGTTGGTACCTCTTGTTTCACAATATTTTCTCCAGCCCTTTAAACTGTGAAGAAACGAAATTAATTTCATCCCTCCTTCTCCATCATGCACTTGTTTTTCTGCTAATACAAAAAGTTTAATGAACATTCTCTTTCTTCACCTTTAAGTCCTGTAAAATATTGTCCGAGATTTTTTATATTTTCCATTGGGGTTGATGAGATCACATCTCAGCTAAAAATACTTGTGAAACGGCACAAGGGTCTCATCGATTCAGCGTCAAAAATATATTGATTTTAATACGTTGCAAAAAAAAAATCGAAAATCCCCTTAAAATTGAGTTAGCAGCCTGGCTAAAAAATTGAACCATCGCGAGCTAAAAAATAAGCATACATTTTACGTAAGCGGTGCATTCTACTTCCCTTGAAACATAAAACATACAATTTTAAGGGGGTTAGGAATATTCTTTGTGAATTAAATGGTCTATTAGGTATTGAACAATAAATCAGAACCTATTGAATGATATATATAAATCTATTATTAGTTAATTAATATATACAAATAAAACAATATATTTCTATATTATTTATTTAAAATTTATTATGTATATATTATTTTTTCATAATTTCTTATTAAATATTTGTATATTATTTATTTATTATATATGTATATTTATTATAATTATATTTACTCGATCGGCCGCCGACATATATTTATTATTTGTGTTAAAACCAAAGTTGTATGGATGTGCGATAAAGAAAGAACCTATGCGTTGCCTAGAATAGCTCTACAGCTGAAAGCCTTTCTCAAGTTAAACTACAGGATTTATCGAATGACTACGGATTCGAGGGCAAGTGGTTGAGAAAAGCTTTCTGAATGAGGGCGTTAGGGTTTCACGAAGACGGAACCAACGCAAGGGCCTTAGCTCGCTGTTTCCTTTTACAGGTTTTCAACCGTTTTACTGCGGTTCGATTGCTGCAGTCATTGTCACGATGCCCTCCTTCGAATCTCGGATACATTACTCATATGGTAACGGAAACCAAGGAAAACACTAATCACTTTTAGATTCTGATGGGTTATCACTTATTTGCCCACATGTTCACGCGAATGATGGATTATATAAAATATGTTACATGTTATCTGCAATTTACACGGAATTGGCAGGTTCATTTCAAACAATAGTAAAGGTGGTAATAAGTTTTAAGAATAAAGAGGGTCATGGATCGGTATGTATTGACCTGTTGAAAGTTGTAGTTGTAAGTTTTTTGTGGTAAGATGTCGCGTTGTTCAATTAGGATTCATTCCTCGTGAGCTATTATTGATCTAGAATCAAGTTGATTCAAACAAATACGTTTATTTAGTAAGAAATCAGTGATAACGATGGCAAGAAAGTTTTGAAGAAGTTAGCTTTGCCTCTTTTTATAGTTCTCATCTTAATTTTTGAACCAATGGACATCGATTTCTTCTCTATAGTTCCCTCTCCGATATCAGAACTATGTTTTTTTCCCAGTAGAATCACTTTACCTCCTTTTCTTTAACTTATTATCAAGTTGTATTTCGTTGAACAAACGTTGTAATGCGTGAATTGCCTGTGTGAACAAAATTTTTTTTATCCATTGTTTTTCCCAGAAAGGGAGAAGTTGAGATTGAACTATAAAAATAAGGACTAACGTTAATATATGGCATACCTTATCATAGTAACGATTAGTAACGACGAGAGCGACTGTACCACGGTTTCCATATTGGTTTATTATTCAACAATAAACCATTGTAATTGCCCGAGAAATTTTTCGGATGAGCGGTTTCGGAACTGGTGTTATTTTTATATACCTATATTATTGATACGCGTCCTATGAATATCAATATCAAGCACTAATAAGAATCACTGTCTGGGGATATTTTTTGTACTACTGTCAAGGATTATTATTTTACCCAGGAAAACTTCATAAACACCACACGACAGTGTGCCAGCTATAGACTTGGCGGAACACGTGTGTTTTTTGCCTACTTTCTATTTATGATTCTTACTTCTTCCTAATTCATTTCCTCGACAAATTTGTTTGGCTCAGAGTCGTGGTATCTTAAACCTTCATTATAATTCCTTCCGTATCTATGAGTTGGGAAGCCTTCCAAGATTCTCACAAGACGATCCAACTTTCAGTAACACTGTGATGTCGAATATACGTTTTCTAGAAGGAGACAAGATGACCTTATTTTACGCGAGGAGAGAAAAAAAATCCTATGAGTCACGTTAAAACCCAACCCCGAATCGTTTAGCGAGTATTTGTTGAGAAGTACGCATATTCGTTCGTTTCACGTTCGAGTGAAAGAATTCACTCACAGGGACATTAATCAATATTCACGGAAGTTCCGTGGGATTTTTTTCTTAGTTAAAGTGTGGAGTAACACCGGAACGCAAGAAAAATCAGTGGTGTGCAAAGATCACACAGTACTTCTGTTATGTCCATCACTAATGAATCACTGTTTATCTCATTGAGGCAGAAGAAGAAGATGCTGTTCTGATTAGATAATACACAGTTTTGATTTCCACTTCAGTTTGAGTATTACTCACAACTCACAACTACATTCCCTTAATTAATTACAATTAGCTAATAATTACAATCCTACGTACATAAAATTGCAATTTTTGCCACTGCAAAAAAAAAAAAAATTATGGCGGTATTTGTCACTGTTTGACCATAAACCTAGATTCGGAGGCGAGGACAGAAGGACGCACAGAGACTCCTTGTTCAGAAAGTGAGCAGAGCGCTCTAGGAGCAGACGCGCGAAACGTTCAGTTACAGCAGACAGACGATTTCCAAGGTGTATCACCTCAACGCAAGCAATTTCCTCTTATATCGATGTATTGTGGGTTTCTGTTTTCCCGCTTTTTAAACCTTGTTGAGTTAAACAAAAAATAAAAACAGACGAAATAATTTCCATGTTCTATGAACAGTGAAATAATTGAAAATAAATCCACCTTCATGCACGGCAAAACATCTTTGCCTTGTTGTCTTAGTTTATTGAGTAGGATCAGTTCAACTTGAGATGAAAACCCATCATAATCATATAATATTATCATTTCTGTAGGTCAATCAATTTTTATGAAATCAAGCTGATGTGATTCCGCGTCGTTAACAAACATTCAGAACTTCGGCGTTCCAATAATTTTGCGGCCGAAAAGATGCAAAAAATATTTCGATAACTAGGAAGTACGGTATGTAACCATAAAAATTAGATCGTCACTCACCGCTGTAGAAAACATTTCCTGACCTCAAACCTCCAAATATATTGATTTGGCCAAATTGCGTTGGTTCGAGACAATCTTTGCGTATCAACGGAGATATCCGGTTGTTTAGTCTTTGTTTCGCCCGAACAGGTCGTTATTGATTTTAAGAAGAGGAAACGGAATAAGGATGGCCAGCATCAGTTACAACGATAACAAACATCCGAACAGGACGTGCGTTACATTTCATATCGAAAATAGAGGGATGGTAGGAGAGTTCGAGGGTTTCCCATGCCCACTAGAAGACGGCTTGTGCTGCTTTCAACGTCCTATCCATGTCTCGTTCTCTCCTCGCATTTGCTGTATCCTTTAAGTATCCGCCTCCGGACTTTACCTCCGCTAGGGACAGTTTTTCTTTTCTAACGATGTTGTTTCAAGTGTAACGATGCCGAAGATTGAAAGATCGATCCTCCTTCTGCACACTCCTCTCGTCCGACGAAGGGACGCGGGAACCGTTAATGGTCCTCGTTGCACAGCTTTCGTCTCTTCCTCTGTACAGCCGCGGTGTGAGTTATGGACCTATTTTCAGATACGTTGACCTCCTGGCATTAATCTTCCAAACGCAGAATGGGGCCGGATAATCCATTTATGGTGAGCATTAGGCGGAATCGGTTTCAAATGAACCGTCGATGTAAATTTTATTCATCTGTAAAGTGTGCAACGCCAGTTACCCACAAAAAAAGTCAGACGCTGAAATATAATATGTTGAAATGATTTAATAAAAATTAAATTACTTAAAGCTAGGGGATAAGTATGGGATGGCGCATGGTTACAAATTCTGAGTTGTACTGCAGTATTGTTCCTGCGTCGTTGGTTGGGTTTTTTTTAATGAAGTTCCCATTACTAAGTTCGTGTGACCAAGCCGGCAATTCTTACTACTTTATAGTACCTACCTCTTGAAATCACCATACGTACGACCGTGATATTATTGAATAACAATACCGCCAAAATGAGTTTTTAAAGTTGGGTTTTTTCGATAACTAGGTAAATGTTGGGTGCATAACTTAAGTATGAATTATGCTGGGTTGAAATCGATGGTCGCGGAAAATAGGAATACGGGAACAAAAGGAGTACACAGTATTTTGGAATAGAAGCCGCCAGTTGTTAATTCCACTTATTGTAATCGATAGTGAAGTTTCACATCGGTAGACTACAGGTTTCGCTTTTATACATCAAAAAAGCTTAGATTACTTCTACACATTGAGACTAATAAACAGATCGTCTAGGAGGTTTTCATGGCTCTATAATATTTGAAGTTACCGAAAAAAAGTTGCATTAAATAACCCGAACGCAGGTTGAAGGCATTGATGGAGGTTGTTTTTTAATTTAAAATTGTAAAACGCTCGAAAAACAAAACCAACACTCTGAAGCAGGGTTCACAGGCATCCGTCAAATGCGTTTACGTTGCTGAGTTCTGGCACTTTGATTAACTCCCCAACGCGGGAATATTATTACCAAGCCAATCAGAATGCGAAACGCATCAACGCGAACACATCAACGGAAGCCTGTGAACCTTGCTTTAACAGCTCGTAATGATTTGCAGATCGGGAAATAAATTCGATTAAAGTGGGAATGGTCGTGGAAACCAGTGTTGTAGTGGACCTTTTAAGCTCCGGCAAATCAAGGATTTTTTCGAAACGGGAATCTGGCCACATCTCCTTTCGTTCTGGGAGCCATATAAGTCTGTGCCACCATAACTGATGGCCATTTATCTGACTCGGCAATAATCCGCGCGATTCAGCATGACTAGGGATTTATAAACCATCTATATGGTACCATGAAATAATTTGAACGAGTTCGGCGATTTCACCAACTCAATTTCCAACAAATAATTTTAACTTGTAAAGTTGAGTATTGATCCAACCCTACTCGATCGACAATTCAGTGAACAGTGAGTTCAACTGGATATTGCGAATATTTTTTAAAAGTCAGTTAGGTGATTTGGCAAGTAATGAAGCATCACACAGCTCTAAACGTGGCAAGTTAACTCCTCAACGGGGGCCAATTTGGTTTCGGCTGTCAACAAATTAACGAAAATATTACTATCAGTAATAATTTGTTATCTTTCTTATCATATTTTCCAATCAAATGCATTAGCAAATCATCCCACTATTCAGAAGGAACTGCGTTCATTATTTTTCGGGAATTACCAGCCCACTTGCTGAGCTCAAACCGACTGGAATAACCCGACGCTGGAGCTCCAACGCGTCCTCGATTGAACTAGCGCCGATACTAATCTTCCAGACAAACCTCAGCAGCCAACTGGAACTTTGTACCTGCGTCCAAGCTTAGTTGCTTCAGCACTAGATAGCGTGTGCAGTTTACACGTAATAAGTCACAGTCTTCTTGTCGCAGTCAAGAAAATATTTTCGCTTGGTTGTCGTCGCATTTATTGTAGTAGAGGGGTTGTGAGGGGGAGAAAAACCAAGGTCCAGGCTGTGGACCTCATTGTTCCACGTCGCCCTGAAGATGCCCGAATGGGCGAAAGTGCTCGGCCAGCCATTAAAAATCTGGAGAATAAGTCGCCTGGTTTTTCTCCCCCTCAAAACCCCTCTACTATAAGAAAATATTTGTCGAGAAACTGTTCTATGGAAAGGTGGAAAGTTATAGCTGATTCCCTATCGTTCCAAAATCGACTTTTGGGACGAAGACAATACTTCCAATGCTACGTAAATATAAAGTTTGGTTTCGAAGGACGTAACGTTTTCAACTTTGTCAGAATCAATTTTTTCTCAGCTTTGTGACTCGAATTTTTTTTTCATTTTATATTTCTTATACGCGAGACCACCGTTTCGAAGATCCCAAATTAGCATATCGAGACGGACTTTAAAGTGGCAGAGACTGCGTGACTGGCTAGTCCACAAACAACACTGATTTTTAGATACAATAAGAAAAACGATCCCCCACTATCTGAGTTTCTTACGTAACATCCCATGTTTCGAATCCCTGTGGCAGTCGCACACATTCTCCTACCACCTTCGCAATTCTATTCACTCGCATGTGCGTTTTTCGTTCTTGCTGGTGTGGTAAGCAGCAGTCTTGCTTTGAGGCTCGAGTTTGGCCTCATTCTGCTTCCTATCGGTGTGCTCAGCACAGTAATGCAGAGATAGCGTTTCCTAGGTCGTCTTGATCTACGAAATTTATCGTCGCGTGTGCTGGGCAAGTCCTGCGAAGGTTCCCTTCTTTTGGAATACCTCTTTTTTCTATTCCTTCAATTATTTATGTAAATGAATTACATTCAGTTTCAGTACTCTTTTGCTCACCAGTTGTAATGTATTGTGATAATGGGTGTTGTCCAATGCCCCGGATGTAGGGCCACCCGTGGTGTAGTGGTATGGAGCGTTAGCTCTCTACACGGTGGAGCCGGGTTCGAATCCGGCTGGGGTCAAACTCATGTTTGGCCCGACCCTTCGTCCTCCACACTCAGGGGGGTGAGGCAATGAGTAGCCACGAGCGAAATCGTCAGAATTAGTAAGTGCAGAATCGATTGATAATCTTCTGATTCCCCTATGGGAAAGGCTGACGACGTCCACGACGGGAAAATATTCCCAGTTGGACGAAAATCCAAGGTGAACTCCTTGTAAGCCCCGGATGTCTCATTACGGGAGGCATTTACTCTGCTTACATGAAACTGAATGTACTCCTATGAACCTCCTGGATTGCCGGATCACCCGTCATCCCCGTGCTCCTTTGTAAACTCAATTCTGCATTGAATAAAGCCCTTCATATCGTGAAAACCCATTTTTATTTATTTTGTTACGTCTATTTCGTTTTGTGTGTATTGTGTACCTTTCTGGATGGCTACCATTGCACTACTCACTACTCTTTAGCAATCTTTAGGGATCTTTCAAGTTTTTTTGAGTTGGCCAACTGTTAACTAAATCTTTACATAATAATCCTTCTTCATGAACTAAAGATTTTAAAAAATCGAGAAGAAAATCTTTATTCCTTTGAGCGAATGACAACGAAGTAAGGAAGTTTTCAGTTAGTATCCCGTCATCGTCAGTTTTACTGCTAAACCCGCAAGGACGTTGTGTCTTACCCGTTTGGTTGGCATTTCACTTGACACAAGACTGGATGTTTTTTGATGAAATACATGTTTTCACTTTTTGTAGTAAGTTTTCTGGCCTGAGTTCCTGTTGAAAATATTTCACAAAAGTAGATAGTTCCATGTATTTTTGTGGCAACACTCCCTTTCTTCGTAGATTGCCAAAATGTCAACAATAGTCAAGAATTCCGAATGTGATCATGTGTCGTGGTGGTATATAAAGAATGTGTTAGAAACAGTCGCTCTACCAGCCCAAGAACCTGACTGATGTTGGCGCAAATAATCCAAGCGGCCAGAGCCGCGTTCGGTGACCGATTGTAATGAGGGGGTTTTACGATTATTACGTTTCCTCCGGCTTGAAACTCGCTTAGCTCGTAGCGATCTACCTGTATGATGTTCACTTCTCGCTATTCGAGCTCAGATCGGCCTTCTCGATTGCTCACGATCGCCTATCCACCCCAACTTCATGGTTCTGAATTACGTCACCGATATTTCGCACAATAGTCCTCGAACGTTCGCAATTCTGTATCAATTGGTTCATCGCACACTTCGGACAGCTGACCTGCTAATAAATGATAAGCATGCCCACCTCAATAGTTGCATTACTCAACAACGAGTTCGTCGATTACGCGAAGTGTGGAC